>QNGE01000066.1:229354-314639 GCA_008508345.1 Paragonimus westermani | reverse complement strand
TCTTGGTTTTGTTCACTAACGATGCTTCACCATTGTACAACAACGTTTTTGCGTCATCTCTGCAGGTTGTTCGAATTGACTAAAAATGACCTTGCAATTACAATAAAGTTTTGTGCACGCACGTCTTTCTGCTCTTCTACCTGTGGCGTAGTGGCTTGACGATACTACACGGATCTCATCCATTTTTAGCTCCGTTGTACTCCGAACATCGTCGCAGCACCGGCCGCGTTTCAGCCGCTCACAGTAATCTCGGAATATCCTCGCTTCCTGGATGCTGGTAATTTAGAATGTTGCCGTGGTGGTCTTCTTGAACCCTTTCTGTGAGTCAAGCTTTTTATTCCTATAACTTGCTAAACCCCCGTAACTGTCCTGTTGCATTCGTTCATTTTTTGGTTACTGAACTCGGTGAAAAAAGTCTGCATTCACTTAGGGTAGTCTGAGACTGTTTTGAACCACTACACATTCCTGTACTTTATCCTACCGTTGTTACATGCATTGCGACAACTGCTTCAGTATGTGCTAACTTGTTACTACACGGATACCTCTAAAACCAATATTTCTCAATGCGTCTAGTATTACTGTCTTCGAAGTTGTATGCAAACTGGTGTATACAACGGTACATTAGCTCGATAGGTAATCACATTTCCGGGGGACCAAGAGATAGAGGTCAGAATTACGTGAATGTGCAGCGTCTTTGACCTTGATGGTGACTGTTCTTTACATACGTTATTTCCATCGAATCAGGATAAAACTTTGCGTGCAATATGCAACCAATTTATCTGGTTTATCAAAATTCCAAATTTTGGATGTACAATAAAAGGAAATAAAGATTTGTAGATAATTCGTAGCTACATCAGTATACTCACCTTGCCGACTTGGCCTTGGAACAACTGAAACAATGCGCTCAATTTGATTGATTGTTGAAGTTCCCGGGAATAGCGGTTTCCCTATGAGCATCTCGGCCAATATACAACCTAAGCTCCACATATCCACATATTTCGTATATCTATTAGAAGCGAGAAGTATCTCTGGGGCCCTGTACCACCGAGTCGCCACATATTCCGTTAATCCTGGGTCCACGCCATCCGTAGCTGCTTCAGCGAAATATTCGACTGAGGCCCGATTAGCTGTCGCACTGCTGCTTAGGGAGCGCGTCAGGCCGAAATCGCACAGCTTGACTAAGCAGTCCGAATCCAGCAGAACGTTAGACGGCTTGATAAAAAAGGAACAAATTTTGAAATTTTAATAGGACCTTTAAGTTAATCTTAACTGTGGTGAAAGATAATAACAAATAATTGTCGAAACAGAACCCAGCCTGAATAACTACTACTGAATAACTACTACTGATACAATTTTTCTTTGGTGACAACAAAGTACCATGATTGTTGCCAGTTATAATCAATGAGGCGGCCGATCACTATGTTTCAACCTGGTAGATGCGACCTCTGAACTAAATTTCGTGATTTTTAAGACAGTATGAAGGATAACAGAGAGTAACTCTGTTTATCCCCTACTGAAATGATGGAGCAAACTTCGAAAATTCTTATTCGAAAGGGAATAAATAGCATGGACGAGCTCTTACGGGGGCAGAACGCAAGTTTAACACATTTTTTGGGGTGGTTTAAAATGAAAAGCTTGGGCGAACGGGAAGACTGCGAACAACTATGAGTACTGCTCAGTTTATAACAAGGCAACTTCCTATAGTTAAATTACTCACTGGGACCAAAAGACATGCTCTGCGAGATGTTACCTTTTCATCTTACCACGTGCAACCACTTGCTAAAAATGACAAGAATGGGTACACAATCTCTAACGCCAATAAAGACTGAACGGCTAAGAGGAGGTAGAAGTGGCACAGTCCTTGTAAGCTGTCGGAATGATGTGGAAAAAAGTTTTATCGTAGGTGTAGTTCGCCAACGGACCTGCGTAAAATTGAATATACTTTCTCTTCCTCTTCCTTCTCATCATCATCATCATTATCACAACGGCTTTGAGTCTGACCAAAAGTTACTGTGGCTCGGGCCGCCACTCATACCAACAGAGATGTGGAATATTCCAGAAGAAGAAAACGTTAACGAGAAGGTTGAAAAATGACAAAAAAAGAATAAACGGAAGAACTAGAAATGGTGTTAATGCAGGTACGCCACTGACTGAACGTACACTACCACCTCAGATAGCGTATCTAGTCGACGATTTGGGTGATCATGATGGTCTCAGCCAAGCAGGCGATACCTACCCACTTTACTCAGTGTATCAGCTAGGGTATTCATGTTTTGTGTTCGAGTGGTTTTACACAATTGGAGAAACCTTTAATGTACTCTGTAATAAAGAAGACCCCCATAAGTTTTTAGTTTCTTGGGGATTGACTAATCAGTGTTGTTACTTATGAGTTCTAGTCCACTTCAAATTCATGCCCTTCTACCCAGCTGTGCCTATCGTTTTGAATATAAGGAATGAGGTTAATAAGGGGTGGATGTTATTAATTTAGTCGACTGTCTTCACTTTTCATCCACCCACTCACCTTCAAGTTCATTTCAGCCAACCTAAAGTAGTTGTTTGATTCAACAGTTGTTTGAAAATCTCCTCAAATTATTTACAAATTTACTAACTTAAACAGAGAACCGGACGGATAACACGGTCAGAAACTTATGATCATACATTTCAAAATACACCACCGGAAATAAGTCATTTCATCAACCAGGTCAGCTTTGTTATGCTTCCACGAAGCGCCAACTCTCAACTTCTGGTGACCACCGAAACTAACTGTTTTGAGCAGTGACATCTAAGAATAATAATAACTCTTGTTATCGACGTACCTATCAACGTAGCTGCTTGTGAGAATGTCAGTATCTTCTGTTCACTTACCTCAAGCATGGTTGCGGTAAGATTGGTCTTATATATTCTGACTGGTGTTTATTGGGGGGCCGCTGGAATACACGTGTAAAGTCAGTAGTTAAAAATGCATGATTTTACTGTGCTAAACAGTTGGATGAAATGAAGAATCCCGGATTCTAATTCGTAGGTATGTTGACACTTGGCTTCATTAATTACTACTCAGTGCGGCAGTTTTCTCGCAGAAATACGAAACAAAAACACAAAGAGAATGTTTCTTACTGGTGCATAGTCAAGGTTGTAAATTCAGTTAATTCGTGCATCACTCAAATTTGAACGCAACCTACGCATAGAGATATGTTTTTGTGGTAGAGGAGATCTGCTTAATTGTAATGGCTACCTTTCCTTACTGTTCGGTTACGAATCGCCTAATAATCACTTCAACACACCGAGGAAAATACAGACTAAGTATTTGGCCACGAATACGACTACTATATGGAAGGAAGTATTTCGAAGTCAGTTAACGAAACGGACCAACAATCAGCGTGTTCTTTTGTTCTATTTCCTGTCTAACATATGGTGCTCCACGCACAGTTATTAAATGTCGTAATAAATAACAGTTTCACTACAGTTGGAAATATAATTTAAATGTCATGCTGCATTGAGTTTCAACGAAAAAGCAGGAAATAAAAACCCGGTATTTAAGCGTAACCGTTCAGCATCCAGATATCCATATTTTTCAAACAAGCTAACTAGCAGGTAAGAGCAAGGCCGTATTAACTAAAAGTTTTCGTTTAAGCTATCAATTACCTATGCGTTAATTTCCTATGAATCCAACAAAACTTAATAACAAGCCAGCAAGGCTTCTTTTACTGGATTCGCTTGGCAGGTTCTTCTCCTCATATTTTCGGCCATCGTTTGCCTGAGATACAAAATCATTAATCCGGAAGACGAACGTAGCCAGAGATGACTAACATGTAGAAGCTTTCGTCAGCTTCCTAATGGCAGTCAGCTGAAAAGAATGCCCGGTACGGTAGACTATTAATCGTCATCTTCGGTGTATGGTCTGATTACCCATTATTATTCACCGTAGAGACAGCAGCTGAGCTATACTGACCCTCAGTACAAGAAGTCCGCTCTCTAACTTTGTCGCCACCCTCTCTTTTGTGTTATCCGAAACGTTCGCTTTAGTTTTTACACAATTACAAAATGTCAAGAGTATTATCTTATCTCGGATACTACACTTTTTACTCGTTAAGTGAAATGGATCCGACGGTCGCACAAGTACCACAATCTTCAGGGCTCGAAGAGCGTTCTCTTTTGCCGTGAATGTATCAGACTGCCCAAGATCGTTCTGGTCTAGAAGATGATAAAGTTCATCTCAGTTCTTAGACTCCGATGATGGCATGACTTACTAATGAAACCCGCTAGTTCATTTCTCGGCTTTGTGTTTGCGTACCCCATATAGTCGTTCGGAGCTATTCTAAAATTTGAAGCTGCAAGGTGTATCTTAAGACGAATTATGGGTATGCCCAAGAGTAGCATCTTACCGTCAGTATAGTAAAGTGCAGCGCAATATACGCACAACAGAATTCACATGGTATGAACGGATGGATCTGACAGAAAGGATGAAAGTGGATAGTGTTGAATTACACACTTAAAGGTGTTAAACTTGCTGGGCAGTAGTTCGTAAACTACAAGCCGAGTCAAAGGATGAGAAATGAAGGTTGACAGTAAGTTTAGAGACATCCCAGAACATCGTTGACAGATCTGAGGTTTGAATTCGATCAGTTTGCAGCACTTGCGAGCTTGTCATGTTCGTGAATATTACACATGTTCTCACCTTTGAATGCAGACCGTTGGAGATAATACATAGATGAGCCTGCCTTAAGAGGTACGTTAGTGCTCACTGAAGTACTGATGACGTCTACCATCTTACGTCATCTATGGCTGCAGAATGATATCAAACATTCTGTGGATTGCCGACAACAATAAGTAACTTTACTGACAGCCTCCAAATGCAAGTGGGTAACCTGGATAACTCACGTGACAGATTTCGATACCGTACCTGTCTTTAGCCAGTGGCGTATCCGAAGAACTAGTTGCTTGGGCTGAAACGTTACGTTAGAAAAAAACAAGACCTATCGGTGTGTCTCAACAGTGCTAATTCAGGGTGACCACTGAGTGTAGAAGATTTTGTAACTTCTATTTATTTTAAAATTTACCTGTGTTAACCTACGGTTTGGAAGTTTCGCCTTACCGCATTGGAAGCCCGTTCGTGTCGATCACCCCAGCGACTTATAATGCGCAGTTTGAAGTTAGCTTGATATATGATGGACACTTTAACATTAAAATTCTCTGGTTTTTAGTGAACGTTTCAAATACTTGTAACAATCCATCACAAATTCGATGTCTTACAGTCACATAGGTCTACGCAGTTTGACGTAAAGTCCGCCAGTGATGTTAAAGTACGAGAGGAGATAGTGATTTATACGGATGTATGGCTAAATGTAACTTCAAGTTCAAGTTCGATTTCAAGTTGTACAAGACAAAAACGAACAGTTTCTACAAAATGCTGAGGATTTCTATACTAAAATGCCAGACAAATGTACAGAAAGTTGTAACTGTTCCAGAAAAGAGGGGTATTTACAGGTTTTGAGCATATCATTTGAAATAGATTGTCTTGGTTACTGGCTAACCTGCAAGGATAAGCAGAGGAAACAACTTTCTCCTGCGTATTGCCAACGTAGACGTAAAGTACTTTGTTTCAGTAGGGTGTATTGGGCCTCCAGCCTACTCATTTACGAAGCACGTGTAAGGAAAGTGAGTAGCTACTCTACGAGTTAAAGCAAGCCTTAAGGAGCATCTTAGAAACATACCCATGATAGTTAAAATTCACTTCCTGATTTTGGAAAGTTTCTTAATAGTTGAGTCAGAATATACCGGAGTAAAATAAAAGGCTGTTCACAATATGAACAATGTGAATACGGTATTAGAATACTATCGGCAATTTGTACTCATCTAAAGTCCACCGACTAAAAAATAGAACTATGTGCCCAGAAGACTTGATTGCGTCCACACAGTATAATCAGTGGATTAAATTTAGTACAACGGGATATGGCACGTAACATTAACGGGATTTGGGCCTACGCGAATCAAAAAGAATTTTGCTTTTCAAGCAGAAATCCCATAATGAAAATAATGCATGAGTGGACTAGTAATCGTCCGGTTTCGCACCTAATGTATCATGTATATTAGTGGCCTTTGTTTTACTTCAGGCCTAGCTATATTTAACAGCTACGAAGATGAAGTTAGCGGGAAATTTACTAGAAAAACCAGTCATCGGCAGGCGGGAAGAGCAGAAAGCGTGTCGGTGTTCATAATAACCTAAGACTAGCTTTTTCTATCTAAAAAGTCTTTTGGCTCACGAAATGTCTGTACAGGTCAGACGGACAAATATTAAATCGCATGGCTTATATTATGACTCGTGGGGCGTTCATTGCGCTTATACATGGCCAACACTTGTAGATTGTCGAGACTGAAAGTGAAGAGATACTTCACTCATTGCTCTTTTTAAAGAACCAAATGAAGGACACCTTAAAAATCCAAAATGTAGACGAGATCGTTAGAAAGACACCCATCGGTTTGAAGACAAAACCAGCATTACGACACTCAGCGACAGCTGAATATAGCTGACTACAGTAGGAAAATTGAACAGTGTAAACGGTCTAGTAGAATGTAGTGGATGGCACACATTCACTTCGAACCACTAAAAGTTTAGACGATCTGAAGCGGCTAAGCGTCTACGCACTGCTGCCAGGGGCGTAGGCTCGAACCACACGGTACATGATGGGGTTTACTGTGCGTTCGTTGTGTTTATCCGACGGTCATACGCAATAGGCAGGACGGTTATAGATGAACCACTACTTTACTGGTTGCCTTTCTTAGGTCTTCTGTGTAAGTACTTACAGCATATGAAGTACCATAAGCAAGACACCACGGGGATGGTACACACGTCGAGAACTTCGGTTGAATGATCAGAGGTTTCTTACCGCCATCCTTCTGAGAGGAGGTTTTTGTGGTGATCAGCGATCGTGTGGCTTCTCTAAGGATCCCGGCTACAATTCTGTTTCCTCGCTTGTCTGTTCTGCATGCATGATTCTATGTACGTCTGCTATAAAAGGTTTGATACGAAATCAATGCCACTTTCTTCAGTCGTGCAGATAACTGCACTCAGCAAATGCTCATCCTTTTCCTAACGTCTCATCTATCGCCCCATTCTTAAAAGTAGTTTAAACTGGGCATTTCTGAGCGTTGTTTAACGCAAACGAAGATTCTGCGTGCTTTTCGTTTGGCGCACTTCTGGGTGCTATCGAGAGAGCTGAAGCCCACCTCGCGTTTCTTTTCTTTCTACTGCTAGCTGTTGCCGCTGGTCCCATACTAGGCTAAAACCGAATACTTATCATATTTCCAAACACTACTGAAAATATGCGGTTTGTTTCCAAACCCTGCGGCGTCCTTTTAGCTCAATGCCTGTTGGGACTATGTTTACAGTACTCTTCAGCAAAGGCGTTCGAAATTGTTATTAAAGGAGGGTCAAGTGCATCCCCACTTGTTCACCACATCTCCTTACCAAAGACCGCTGAAATACTCCACGATAACGCGGAATTTAAGCAAGATGACAGAAAAAGAAACGTCATATTTCACGAGGAAATGCGTCAACACAGAACTGAACCATATTACAAGCTAACAAGGTGCAGTGCACATTTTGAGCAACGTAAAGGAATTATCATATTTCTGTACTCTATACACACGTACTTCATGTCTCTGGCGTTATAAATAACCACCTATTCTACCAATCCTTTATATCCCAACCATTTTGAAAATGACTCAAATCGAACCGCAACTGGGGCGTTATCCCGTGACCCTCACAGCACCCACAAGAGCTCCACCGTGGCTCTTGCTGGTACCTGTAGCGACTATATCAAATAGTGTTTTCGGTAGCCGTGTTCCCTTGAGCAACTCTGGGGCTAAAATCACAGCTGACTCCATGTCTCGCTAGTCTGACGTGCTTTCTTTGTACATACTATTTTTCAGTAGGCACGGATAGGCGCGCTGAGTCTTGATTTTTGTTATCGTTCGTCTTTTGACACTGAGGACTGGCTGGATATTATCCTTTTGGACTATCCTAACAATTAGTAGGCCTGTAGATTTCCAGCGTCCTGCCAAAGTTGTCCGTTGTATCCAAGTGAGTTCGTTCCATCACATATTTGCATATTTATTTTTCTTGATGTACTCTCAAGTAGCTGTTTTTGTCTGCACGTGCATGCCTTCAAGATAGGACCATTCATTCACTTTCTTAGGTCGGTTGTGATAGCCCACAACGGTGTGAACACTCCTCAACGTATGAAATTTTATCCGAGCACCTCGACATCCCATCCATTTTTACTTATGTTCTAGTGATCTTACCATTTTTGAAAATGGACCCACTAATTTGGTTTGTTTATTTAGAGGCAGGTTTGTTCAACAACGGAATTTTGCTTGATAAAATCAGACTATATCAGTGGCGAGCCATCTTTACGGGCGAAATCACCATACAGCCCCGTGATACTGTGGTAAGCCAACCGGTGGAGCCTAAGTATGGAACATTAAAAAGAGAAGATATTAATTGTGTGACACCCTCTGAAATGATCTGATTGCACCAAATCCTCCACGGCCTAAAACCAGGCGCCAAACGCCCTACAACATTTCTAGCAGAAACGTAACAGCTCATCGGCAACTGGCACATGCACGAAACCATCCTTCCGGAACTACGGCGTAAAAGATTGCCGGAGAAAGCGCAAACAATAGTTGCTGTTGCTCGTTCACAAACTATTGCCGAGACAGCGAAAATCGTTGATCAAGTAGTGGAACGTCTTCAACCACTACTTGGTTGCTTGAGTGTACCACATTCTATTCCACGTCCTGCAATAGGCACATTCCATCTCAACAATGTGGTTGTCTCAAAACGTAGTCCAACCGGCACCGGGGATCTAAGAGTACGTATTGCAGCTTTGTGACACGGCTTGAATGAAATTTCTTCAAGCCGTCCCTCGGGTCGTTGACTGACATACCGCAGTCAAAACTGACAGTTGTTGGTACCATGAACGTTTTAGTAACCAGAACAAACATTGCGCCAAATCCTACACCTACGTATAATCAAGGCGGTGCAAACTCAGTAGCCAACCTATAACGATAAATAGCTCCATCGGCGCAGACTCTATCGTAACTTCTGTGTGGGGTGCAATAAAAGAAAGCAGGTTCCTGACTGATACTGGGGCGCAGCTTGGCGTGTTTCCGTCTACAAAAGGTGAGGTGCCAAACTTTTGCAGCCACAGATGCATGATGCGAAGTACACCCATGTAACCAATTGCGGGTTGTTTTTAGCTTTTAATTTGAGCCTCCGGCGGACATTATGCCGGATGTTTACAAAAGCCACGGTACTTTTTGTCGTAAATGGTATTGACTTCCTCCGGTAGTTCGACCTTCTGGTCGGTACGAGGCGCCGTCTGTTAATCGATTCCAGCACTAGGCTAATCATACCCGGTACGCACGCAACATATGTTGCCACGGCACTCATATATGCCTAACCCGTCGCCCATAGGCAATTTGTGGATCTCTTCACTCAGTTCCCACAGATCGTTTGCACACCCAATAATATCTCAATAATGATATCTAGTGTCACAAATTACATCCACACTAAAGGACCCCGCGTCTCAACACGTTCTCGCCGATCGGTTCTTGACAGACTCAAACTCGCCAATGCAGAAGTAAACCAAATGTTCGAACTCGGAATAAATCCTCCTTCTGACAGTCAGCGGGCCTCATCGTCGCACTCTTCCTTAAGAAGTCAGACGACAGGCGACACTGAGGTGATTACCGCGGATTCATCAAAACAAACGTCTCTGGCAAGTAACCACTGCCGAACATGTAGGATTTAACTACTTGCTTATATGGAGAAGCCATTTCCAGGCAGACGGGTTTGGTACACGCTTGTCATCAGATTCCTGCAGCCAAAGACGACATACCCAAAATAACAGTTATCAGTCCCTGTGGTCTCTCTAAGTTTCTTTGAATGACACTTGACTTGGGCACTGCAGCTCTAACGTTCTGACGCCTCATTCACGGGTGGCATTTTGATAGCTCGCTCTTCACAGGAAGGACATCCTGTGCACATTTGTGCAAATTCCAGTTCACAGGAGCTACATGCGCTCAGTTCATTAAGATCCATGCTGCGGTTGCTGATTTAGCTCTCCTTGCTCACCCCGACCCAGACACATAACTGTAAATTGTAACCGACTACTCTGACATAACTATCAGCACCGCGGTACAACAGGTTGTTAATAAACAATGGCAACTCTTCTCCAAACGTCTACAACCAGCGGAATCCCGCTACAGCACGGTCGGTAGAAAGTTGTCAGTAATCTATTCAGACATCTGCCACTTCCGCCACCCGGTGACAGGCAGGACCTTTACGGTTTACATAGTTCACAAACTGCCAATCTACTTTTTGAACCCTTCATCCGACAGGCATTCTCCGAGGGGGAGGTTAAGCATCTGGACTATATCTCGCAGTTAACGACTGATATACGACATGTCTCAGGTGTCAAAACACTGTCACGGACTTTCTTTCGCGCATTCATAATCTAAGCGCATCTGCTGACAACAACAGTGACTTGGCAGCCATGCTACTATGCAAGCCACTGATCCTAAGAGAGAGCACCTTTGTCAAAAGAGCTCTGTCACAATCCAACCCGTACCTCTAGCATTTTCAAAAAGAACGATCCTCTACGATACTTTCTAGGGTATACCTCACCCTGTAGTGTCTGCACCTTTCTGCCACAGTGTTCGGAAGATTGCACAAATTGTCTTACCGCAATATGGACGTTTCGGTTGAACTTTTCAGTAAACGTTTCGCATGGCCCAAGTTAAACCACGATTTCTAAAATTGCGGCTCTTCTTGTCTCCAATGCCAACGTTCTAAGGTCCACCGTCATATGAAGAGCACCCTTAGCGTGCTCTCTTTGCGAGGCGCACGGTTTCTTCACGTGCACGTCTGTATGGTGGGGTCCTTATCACCCTTAAATGGTCCTGTTTATAAGCTGACGTGTGTTGACTACTTCAAAAGATGACCTGCAGCCATACCGCTACCGGACTGCTCCCAGAAGTGGCAGCCAAAGTTTTTCTGGGATCGTGGGTGGCACAATTTAGTTGTCCAGCAGTGGTGACCATGCATCATGCTTTGAAAGACATTTCGTGACCCTCTTAAGTTCGTTGATGCAAGCATGTTGGCACAACGCCTTGCCAACCGGCACAAAACGAGATGATTGAACGTGTTCATCGTCAAATAAAAGATCTTCTTAATGCGTACGCTAATCCTCCGTTGGAAGACACTCTCCTTAGTCCTGTTAGGCCTGCGGAACACGGTCGAACAAGACTTGATTGAAAACTAAGTTTACCAGGTGAACTCGTCTGGCTTAAATCGTCAGCACCGCTAGATTACAGTAGCTATACAATTCGTTTAGCGCATCACATGCAGAAGCCACTCACTGTGAAGCCCAGGGAGCAAACATTAACAGTGCATGTGCACATCAAACCTTTTTCTTATACTGCTGTCATTGTACACACAGATGGTCTACATCAATCACTGCAACCCTATACACCGGCCCTTATCGTGTCCTAGCAAGAGACACGAAAAACTTTACCTTTAGAAGTAGCCGCAAAGGCGAGATGGTTTCTTTTGAAGGTCCGAATGGAAAATTCATCAACTACACCTACTCTGTCATCAAATAGAATTCCTCGTCTGGGATCCCCGGTTACAACAAGAAGTGTTCCGACCTCTCCTCCGAACCCTTGAGGTTTTCGATATCTACGCAATCTTAACCCCTACCCCCCTCCGACTCCAGGCAAAATCGTCTTGACAGAGAGCTTTGTGAACACGCATGCTTCGTGAGATATGTTAACCTCTCTTATTTTTTGAAATGACGTTTTTCAGAATGGCATATACACATAGTCGTACTAATCGTTTTTGTCCACCTGCTAACTAATGCGATTCGGAGTTACTGCATGTCTGGACCTGACGGTCCTCGAAAACATTTATTGTTATCTGTCTAGCTACTCACTTTTTTGAGCTGTTGGATATTCTGACAAGTAAAAAAACGGTAAAAACGTGTTTTTAGTCTCATGCCACTTGCAGTTATCTGATGCGTTACTAGATCCGCAACCCAACCGCGTTGTAGGGGACCAGGGTTGTTCGCACGCTAACCCTTCTTTTGTGAGTTCACCAACTTTAGACAGGATCCCAAAAAGGAAAGACAGCAAAGAGAACAGCAAAAAGTTACAGTGTCTATTAAGTCGTTGGCTATGAAAATATCATTAATCGACCGGATACGTTGACACGGTGGGTTATCCCTTTCTGCCTGCCGGACAGGTACTGCGCTGTGGTTCCTCTCTTCTAGATGATCCGAACATGGCTCATAGACATTGCTACCTATCGTACAACACTGGGCAAACCCAACTCCTTTCATCTCAAGGGTTCTTAGGGTGGAGAAATCCACTGCAATGGAGAAGATACGCACTGAGGACGGAATGATCCAAATAGGAAAATCCCACCAGCACAGCAGCTATCCTCGACGGACCATTCCCCGAACTTTGGCATCCTCTACCACAAGTTATTATTCTTCACGTATCAACCTGCAACTGTGAACGTCAAAAAAGACCTGGTACTTCCTCTCTCCCCCTGGAATAACGAAAGCATATGTAAATTTTACTTGCCTTCTGGGGGACAGCGACGCAGCGATTATAATAAATAACGTTTTCCTCAGCTGTATTCTGTTGTGCATTTTTGATTAATTTAATCTTTTGTGTACTTTTGTTTTAGTCAAGCCAAAAGCATGACTCACCCCGTGTCTTGCTAACATGACCTACTGTGTGTTATTCTTATCCGGCATCACGCATGCAGTCACCAAAATCAGGGCGTAGCGCAGCCTTTGGGGGTGACAGTAAACACCAAAAACAAAGTAAGATTACTCGCATAAGTGTGTCCTAAAAGATGAGGATAAAAAATTGCATCAAGACGATCTCTAGAAGCGCTGCTACCGACCCCAGAAGGAAGGCTGCTCCAATGACTTATCATCCTGTAAGAAAGGAGTAGCTGCCTAAGGAAGGTCCAAAGAAGATCCTTGGAAGACTTCTTGTGATGTCCTCGCCAGCAGTCATCATTCGTCACGAAGAAGAAACGTTCAACGAGACGTGCTCTAAAGAAGCGTGTGAGAATTAAACCACCGTGCAGCGGTCGAAATTCAAGTTGATAAAAGTAAAGAATTTCAGGCTGAGACTCCTACACGACATTTCTTAGGCCCGTGACTAGTTTGGTAGCCGCGCGCTGAACATGCTCAACGGCTAACATGTCTTTCTTCAGATCGGTATACACGACCTGATTAGGATAGCCAAGGGGCGGTCTTACACAACCGCCGTAAAGTGTTTGAAGCGCTTTCATGTCTGTATAGGAAAAGTGCTCTTAGTCGTCCTAAGGGCGTCAAATCCTTTTTTGTTAGCATCTCATGATGATACGCGAAGGATAGGTTAAAGAACAACCAGATGCCATGATCTTTCTTCAGATTGATTTTCATGATACCTACTGTGCTGGACTTACTACGAATCACGAAGGTATTACCAGAATCTCCACCAAGTGACATGTATACACACTTACTATCATTTAGTGGGAGGCTTTAGTCGCGTCAAGATCAACCTGTAGTGTATTGGTGTCACTGGCATCCCGGATTTTTAGGTCATCGGCTTATGCGACGGCGTTGCTGGAAATACTGTCTGGAAGGTCGTCCATGTAGACAAGAAATAACATAAAACCTATCACTGACTCTTAAGGAACTCCCACGGAGATTAGAAAGTTCTGTCCCGCTTTTAACTGTAAAAGTTCTCCTGTCAAGAAGGGAGGCAACCTAGCGAACAGCCACTCCTTAAATACCACAGGCTTTCAGTTTGCGTTTAGGGGGACCGTGTGGGACAAGGTCCAAAGCTTCAGCGAAATCAGAGAAGATAGCATCTGGCCCCCGTCAGACTATCGATGAGAATAAGCATGTTTGTTATGTGTGACAGGTCAGGAAGTAAGCCAAGCCGGGTAGGCGAGAAAAGATGAATCGATATGAAGTGACTGAGGATGGCACGCCTTAATAAGCACTGCAATGTCTTGAACGGAGTGCTAATATAACTGATTGGCCGATAGCTAACCGGGGAGTGCCGGTCGCTCGGTTTAAATATGGGTGTGACCGTCTCCTCTTTTCATGCACTGTGGAGAGTGCCAATCTGGGGTGTCTGCTTAAACAGATTATAGGGGGATTTTGTCGGACTACCAGCTGCTTTGGGAATTTTGAAATGGACCTTGTCAGGACCCATTGCACTATACATAATAGTCTCGAACGGGAGATCTTCAGGATCTTACAGAGAAAAATCAACGGCAACTAGTGGTTGCCGGAAGTTCTGCAGCAGTAGAATAGAGTGCTGTTTTGTCGGTGCGACGTTTCAGGTTGCCGAGTAGTACTCCCTGAATAACTCGGCTACAACTAGAAAGTCGGATGAAGTCTCCCTTTCGGACAATTGCAGAGAAAGAACTGAAAGTTTATTCTTTCCCAGTCGCGGCGTACGCCTAAATAAGACGTTTTCTTTCCGCAAGTTTTGAGGAGGATCTTTACTTGTAAGAGCATGGTGTGTTCATAGATTTCCAGTTTGTGTGGCACAAATAAGTAGTCCGCTCTCTGAATTGCGCTTTAAAGCGTACGGTAGTTCTGGCCCACGAAGTCATACTCAAAGGTGAACCTATATAGGTTCTCAGGCAATCGAGAGTAGCCTGGAGGAAATTCCGAAAAGTGAACTTTTCTGTTGGTTTTTGTAACTAGTAACAGGTGAGATCGAAGGTGAGCGGATAGTGGTCACTGTGTCCCAATGGCAGCTTGATGATCAACCTGTTTATCAGGTGGCTCTTATTAGCGATGGCTAGGTGAAGGAGAAATGGAAGCTGATCAGAACGATGCAGCGTTGGGGTGTTGCCATTCTGCAACTAAGCCCTTCACCGTATCAGCATCGACAAACAGGCCGAGAATTCGCTTTGACAATCTTGGCGAGGAACTGATGCCCAGTTTATCTTGGGTGCGTTGGAGTCACCCATAATAAGCAGATGAGTAAAATGTTGTAGTCCTAAGAAATTGTGCAGGTTTACGCGAAGAATGTCATCTTCGGATGCGTAGGATGAATAGGAAACCTAAATAACCTCAATTAGGAATGAGTCTTGGCCACGCAACGCCAGTCGAAGCCACAAAGTGTCACGTTTATCACAGGACTGAAATCCAGAGATAACCGTGAGTGTCGGGATGCACTGCTGAGGGAAAGTCACAGAGTACACATTCTCTCTTCGGCGGAGTCAGCTCAGTAGAGTGAATACCCGGAGACACTCAGTTCGCTGTTACTGATGTCACCTGTAAGCAAAAATACGATGTTGAGTGTCCTGAGATCACTGTCTGATTTACGGTAATTTATCGAACAGACTCACGCAGTTCGTATACATACGCTCAAAAGCTACTTGATTTGGTTTCGTGTAAAAGGAGAAAGGAGGGTGTGAGAACCAGCTTGGGAACTAAGATCTAGGATTGAGGAGGGTGGCGACTCGGTCTGTTCTGACGGCCCACCTTTGAGGCTGCGAATGCAGTATCACCGTTTGTGCGTACGCCAACGACCCCACAGCACGTTTGATCAGCAACCTTTGTGTTGCAACTGGCCGCTAGTGTATCTATGTTGGATTCCACCCTTTGTGGGGCGTGGCTGAAAGTTTCGGTCAAGAGAACTTGGTCATTTTCACCTGCTAGCGGGCGAGACTCAAAATGCCCAGCCAAGAGGGCCGAGGAAACGCCCATTGGATCGGGGGAGGTGACTCCAACAGGCACCTTAAGGAGCATATGATTCCATCACACAACCCCACAGAAAGCACTTTTTGCGGGCTGCTACAGTCACAGAAGCCAGAATGGACGCTCATAGAGCAGAAATTACAAACTTAGTCTCCAATTGCAGCTTTCAGTCACTCATGATTTCGAACTTAAAGGCATTAATGGTTCTAATATACTCACGTTAGAACTGTAGAGTAGAAAAAAAGACTCACTTTTAAGTCCCTATGAATGACGTTCGCAGAGTGTATGAACTTCACTGCCTTCAGGAGTTGATAAAAAATATATTTTTTGTGTATGTCTTTCAAAATGGTTTTCTTTTTAATACAGTTGTGCAAATCGGATTCTGATAACAGCAAAATATAGGGGTCAGTAGCTCTAACCCATGAACTCGAACACCAAATATATATCCTTGTCATTTTCAGCCTTAATAACATTCAAAAGTTTAACGATGTTCTGATGACCCGCAAATTCTTGAAGAAATGTTATCTCTCGGAATGTTCGCTAGAGTAGTTGTAGTTGAGAAAAGTTTATTACCTGAGCGTCTGTCTGGTTTCTGAATGCGTCAAATATTTTTTTTAACGCCACCGTTCCTCCAGTCTTTTTGTTTATCCCCTTCCAGACTATTCCGTAAGCCTAGTTCATTAGCTTGTCAATGTAATGAAACCTACTCCTTTGCCTAAGCGTCTCTGTATTTCATAGTGCTTCAGCACAATGGGTTCAACTTCCCATTCTGTCATTATTTATGCATGAGGTACATCATTTTGAAAAAGTCAGCACGCTAACTTGACCATAGTAACAGAGTAAAAGAACAGGCTGCAGCGCAGTTAAATCGTTTTCGCTGAACCATAAAACATAGAGCTAAATAAAAATTTAAGAACAGACAGCTGAAAAAAGCTTTCAAATATTTGGGAACCGAAGATGTTAGTACAGCGACCTTCAAAATTCAAATTTCAAATCCAGGACTTGGCGAAGGCATGTGCCTGTGGACGTCCTGAAGCTTGACTGGCGTGATCCGTGGGTCGACTAGACTGCGTTTTCTGTCCATGTGTTCAGTGGTGGTATAGGGTAGGGACAGAAGTAAAGGAGTATCAAAACCTGGCCGCTCTACACAGCAGAAACAAATAATAATTCGGTCAGTACAAAGTAGGAAAAAAGCTGATCCAACATCTGTCTGGCTCTCTTTCGAATGTATCCACCCTCGCCACCTTAACGACCTTTGAAGGCAACTTGCTGTACGAGTTGACTACCTGGTTAGTGAAAAGTCTATATCAGGCAGCCAGTCGTCATCTTGTTTTCTTGACTGTGAACCTGTGACCCCTTAAGTCTCTGTCCTGACGCATCTCGAGCAAACCTGCCGTGGGGCTTGTTCCGGTGTGGTGAACGGTTTTGCACATTTCAATAAGGTCTCCTCTTACCCGCCTGGGTTCGAGCGATGTTAAGTTCGACGAAGTTAGTCGGTCTTGGTAGCTTAGACTCTTCATACTCCATACCATACGTGTGGCGAGCTTTTGTACTTTTTCGACGGCGGCTATGTCCCTTTGGAGATAAGGTGACCAAGCTTGGGCATAATATTCTAAGTGGGGGTGAACTATAGCCGAGTACAGTGGAATGAACACCGGTGGACAAGGGTTAGCGATCGTTGATTTCAGTCGATATAACGTCCGCCGCGCTTTTGTTGCGGATGCGGCACATTGGGCAGACGGAGTAAACGTACTAGTGACTTGAATACCAAAGTCTTTTGTTTGCCGCTTAGTTGTTAATTCAACTCTCCGTCCATGTGCATCCCTTAATTACCTGGGTGTTGAATGGAAAGCTTTGGCGAGGATATGACTTTGAGAACATTCAGCGGTAAATTCCACCTTAATGTCCATTCTCAAATTTTCAGAACGTCCACTTGGAGAACGTTCAATCCCGACAAACTCCCGGCCAGCTTTATGCCGTCTGAATATAAATAACATGGGCAGACTAAGTCGGTGTTCAGGTCGTTTATTTATACCACGAAAAGCAGAGGGGCGAGGATTGACGCTTGAGGAACTCCACTTAACGGAGAACCTTTGTTCGACAGCACTCCTCTTACTCTTACTCTACAGGACATTCCAACCAGAAATGCCCGCATCCACCTGCAGATTCTAGCAGAGATCCTAGCTTCTCGGAGTTTTGGGCATAGAAGCCTGTGGCTGACAGAATGGAAGGCTTTCTGAAATTCAAGATAGCACACCTCGATCACTCCTCTTTCATCCAGTTTCTCCGTTGCAGTGTCTAAGAAAGTCAGCAAGTTGGTGAGACAAGATCTCCCCTCAGGAAGCCATGTTGAGGAGCTCTGAAGAATTTTTGTTCACGAAGAAACCTACAGATCTTCTATTGTAATATTCGTTCGAAAATTCTGCTGACAACACTAGTAAGGCTTACTGGTCGGTAATTTTCAACTTCTGATCGGTTGCCATCTTTGAGGATGAGGATTATAATGGCTTGTTTCCAGTCTCTCACCACTATCCCCGTTTCTAATGTGAGATTGAACGGTTGAGCACATGGTGACGCCAACAATTTAGCCAGAGATTTTGGGACTGCCGGATGGATGTGGTCAGGTCCTGCGGGCTCTGTGCTGTTTAGCTTGGATAACGCTTGCTCAACTTCGTGGGGCATAGTGAACTGATCCAGCATAGGCACGCTCACGGCATTAGGCCGAAGCTCCGGTGCCTCGTTTCGTAAGCGATAAACAGTTTGAAACTGTGTTATAAACGCGTCCGCTACGCCCTTGTCAGTCGATGTGATCTCCCCGTTACAGAGGAGTGCGGTCCAAACTTCCTTTCTTGGAGAGGACCTGGACTGAGCATAACCATGAAACCTCCTGGGGTTCTGTTTACTATCTCGTGGTAGGTTGAGCCCATAGACGAGACGAGCATTTGTTGCTAATTTGACTGCTTCATTTCGAGCCTTCTTGTAAATCGTGGGGCTTTTAAATCCCTTGTGTTCCATATGTCTTCCAAGCCATGTACTTGGGTTGGAAAGTTCTCTTGACCCTGGGACGAACCCTTGGCTTCCGACCCCTACCCCCGACTTGTTTCTGAGGGACGTCCTTATATGTAAGAACCCGATTGTTATCGACGTAGGTCGACAATAGACCGTCGACCTCCTCAATGAGGACCGTTGGGTTCCAGGCCATCTTATCAGCTTCCAATATTAGTTTCTTGTTGTCTATTCGGTGAAACTGTTGCACCTTGTATGTCTGCTTTAATAACGGGAAACATTGGAACGAAAAATAAATCGTTACGTTATCACCCTTTCCGAGTGATGCTGCAGGCAATATGTCTGAGACGTCCGCGCTTTACCGAGTTAGGATCAAGTCCAGCATCGAGGCCATCTGACCAGGTTGAGATCTCGATGTCACTCTCACATGCTATGTTAGTGTGAATCTATTGACTAGGTCGAACAGCTTGTGATCAAGCCATCCACCACTAACAGATTCCGATGGCCAGCTGACTTTGAGAGCATCAAAATCTCCCAAAACGAGCAGGCGATAGCCTGATTGACATGCCGACTGAGATGATTCCAGTAATCCTTCGTCTCCCTCTGGTGTTGCACGCGGACTACGATACACCTTGAAGACCATCAATGAAGTGTTGTCGTGAAGCAGGCTAAGAGCGGCATGAACACCCACGCATTGCAGTTATAGTTCACGGGTGACTGCTCTATAGAACGTTTGATCAGCGATAGTCAGCCGCCCCCGACTGCACTGCTACGGTCCCTGCGATACCATTGGAACCCACGCACCCAATCCCCCAAATTTGTTTTCTCTTTGAGCCAGGTTTCTGTGGGGAAGCAAATATCTATGGAGTGGATAGCTGTTTGCAGCTCATCTCTCTTCGTAAGCAGGCTGCATAAAACTGCTAGCATGCATTTTAGCTCCGAAGATCTGGCTCTCTGACCACAATGCCAGTTGGTCGTATCCACCCCGTCGAAGGTTTCCTCCTAGGGATAGATCCGTTTTTCAGACATGAGGATAACTACCGGCCCGATGTAAACCATTTTTCTCCGGCGTTTGGCCCTCCAAAGCTGTAGCATCGTCGTCTTGTTCTCTTGGCTGTGCGTTGTGCTTCCTTACCCAGGTTCAAGCCAAGTCGCTTACTTATAATTCTCGGTGCGGCTAACATCACTGCATATGGGTCAGATTTACCCTTCATGGCCGTGTCTCCTCTGACTTTCATGCCTGGCATTTTCTGAGCTATCCTGTCCGCTTTAGATAGTACCAGATCCCGAACGTTGTGGTCTCAAAATTCGACTAGGAGTGGTCTGTGAACGTTCGTTTGTGTTAGATATGATCCACCTACAGAGTGTGTGCGCCCTGTGCCATTTCGTCGTTGCGGCTAGTTCGGCGCTTCGCAAGACACTCAAAATCAGTTGTCTTTCCTAGAACCTCCTATGTTTAGGATCCAGTATGGTCGGTTCGGGGGCGTGGATAATTATGTTCCTGTCCCTTTTTAGGGTAGCCTCATATGAACTTTTTAACTGTCTAACTGTATTAATCTGATTTTGTAGAGTGGCCGTGACATTGAGTAGGTGGGCCTCGAGTTACGCCATCCGTGCGGGAACTGCATCGAGGTTTGCCGGGCTACTGAGACTACGGTGCACATGGTGATCCACGGGCGTCCTGCTATCTTCCTTTAATTGTCCCCCTGGCGTCGACGCTATTGGTTTCTCAAGTCTCGTAAGTGTGCTAGTAGTTCACTTTTGTGTTCCCTGAGCATCTTCATTGACGGTTTTGAACTTTGATGAAACCGAGGTATAAATCTGTTGACCTAAGTGGTGTTGAACGTAAAAGTGGGCTACTTCCCGGTGTGGGGCGTGCGCACTGCCTGCAGAAGGCCTTCGGAGTGCGCTCAACTTTCCTTGAGTTTCCTTGATGATTAACCCTGTTTTTTGTAGCAGCAGCAGCAGCAGCAGCAGCAGCAGCAGCAGCAGCAGCAGCAGCAGGGTTCCGAGCTTGAGTGATGATATGGCTTTGAAACAAGTGCCGGAAGACGATATGTGTGAAACACCTATTACAGATTCCGATCTCTCTGAAAGATTAAGCAACTTTCTTCCTCTGGTTTTGCATTCTAGACGGACCCAGTTCAGGTAAGAATATCTGCCGTGCAGTTTATATAGCTCGGTTCTTATGCATGCACATGACTGGTGACACCATCAATCGCATGTCACATTGAATACCAGCCACCACATTTCTGCCACACTGCTTGTTGAGGCATGGATAAGAGACACGAGGCATATTACCAGCGAGATGTTTGTCTCGCTCAGGAAAAAAGTGCAGGACGAAAGAAGCAACTTATCTTCGAATTCGGATCGCGCGCGCGAATTGAGGATTCTATGCTGCTGACACAAATAGCACTTTTGAGGGGCCCTTCGCATATGTGACGCTGATTAGAACTGCGCAGAAGCGCTCCAAAACACATCGTTAGTTGTCACCAAGAGGTGGATCTCTGTTGCCAGTTAAGACTCAGCCACTGTAGTGGGTAATCAGTGGTTTCAACGATCGATATAAATCGCGCAAATGAGGCCAGTGTTGAGATAGCGCACGCAGTTAATGACAAAGAGGGCCATGCCACTGCCTTCACTAAGCTTGGACAGTTGTAATATGGTGGTACCAGATATTCCAACTGTCGAAAATTAGTGAAGGCAGTAGCATAGCTCTCTCGCGTCGTCAAGTTGGTTTGCTTACTAATGTCTGAAGGCCAAAGAGAGCCGACGGGGTCAGGATCGTTGCATGTTTTCGAACTGGAGCTAGCAACCCGTAATCTGGTGATGCTTGCTCAGGAAAAATCATTTCCAGATGACCTGAAGTACCTGAAGGCTGTCTGCGTTGACAGGAGATTCACAGACCGTCTGTCCCGGGGGAGACCTGTACTTATGGACGATTTAGTGTCTTGGAGGAAGAGCAAGCGGTAGAGCTTACAGAAGCAATACAAGGTCTTTTATTTTGCTCTCACATGGCAGAGTCACAGAGCTCACAGTGGGAAATCACCACGTGATGGAAGTTCACACGGGTGCCGAACTTGTATTTGCACAAATCCAGACGAAATTTGGGTTGTTGAAAGGGATGGTGGCCATCAAGCGCGTGATTACTGAGTGCTTAATACGCGACTTACCCTTCTTATAAGCCAATGTTTCGATTGTCAGTAATTAGAGGGCGTGTTGATGGGCATCCATTTCGATACACTGGAGCGGAATACTATGGTTTGCTCAAGGTCAAAATAGGTGGTGGCGAACACAAGCGTCACGTCTGTATGCCTGATCGCATCCAGAGTCGTGTTTTTGCATCTGGAGATTGCGCACTCCCTGTCAGCAGACTCGAGAATGGTGGCACTTATTAGATTTGTGGGTAAACAACGCGCGCCGGGAGTCATACATAGCGACAGCGGCATCAACTTTAGGGGTAGGTTTAGAGCTGAAGAAGAGGCTGCCGAGGTTTCACAGGGCAATTTTGATTCTTTGCTCAGCCAAACAGCGAGAAGATCTAATACGTGAGGAGCAAGCTGTCCTTCCTGCCGGCTGTGGACGCACTGATCACACCCTCACACTTTGCCAGATGTATGAACTCCGCCGTCCATGTGCGGGGTCAACAGCTGTTTTCTAAGATATCCGAAGAGCTCTGGCTTGACTGACACAGCTGAATTTCAGAATTATTTAACAAGGAAGGGCTTAACTGAGGAGCACTCCAACGCCCCGAAAGTGAATTTGCTGTCGGATCTTCGGTCGGGTCGGGACCGGCGGCGGCGTATCCCCGACCCTTAGCACCTCGGTTGGGGTGCGAGTATGTTGTCCTGCCCCTGTTTTCCATCCAGCATTTTAGTAGACAAAGTTTCGGATTATACCTTGACAGACTGTAAGTGAAATATCACCGAATATTTCCAGGTGCTGGACTTCGATCTGCTGTGAGTGTTTATGTAAAGCCTAGGGCGTTTTCGACAGATAGAAGGCTTTAGATTGTCGGTCGTTACGGCCTTTTCAAATACTATGTGTAAGTTGCTGCTACAAAACTGACAGGGTACCGTGCATGCCCTCACCCTTGGTTGTGAGCAGCTGGAAGCAGTCAAGTTGTTAACGTGCCCTGCGAGCTGTGTCAGCGCTGGTGAAGTGTTTGGTTAGATCATTTACCACTTAACAAGGGCTCGTACAGCGTTATTTAACAAACACCGTTCTTGGCGTCGTCATGTTCTCAGTCTTTTTGTGGAAGGCTGAGTACACGCCGCCGATACCAAGACAGTTGTGGTGTGCGGTTCCAAAACTTGGTTCATTCGTGCCGTTGAAACAGAGTATCCGTTCTCGACCATCGATGTCTCCGAAACACAAGCGAGGTGTAATGGGAGCATCGTGCCAACAGTGACAAAGATCACTGGCGTATCCTCAAGGCAGATAGACCCTGTCCACCCTTGTGAATACCGAAATCGTTTCACACGCTTCCTTAGTTTGGAAAATGTTTACTAACACCAGCCCATCGCCAGCCACACCGTCATCTTTGCGAGAGGTTGGTTAAGCTGGAAGCGAAAACTTGGTGCTCAGCGCACGACCTTGCTAGGGGATGTGAAGAAACTCACTCTCATTCAGATGCTGCTGAATTTTGAATGGGATCCGGAGAAACTGAACATCTCTATCTGAAGAAGTTGCATTGTGTGCTGAAGGATAGAAGTCAGCGGCGCTCGAGTTGTGATCCAGTGTGTGCACCTTTTCAGTTATTTCTTCCTTTTCGGGCCATCTTTCTGCCCGTATGCATTACACAATCATCTTTTCTTGTATTTCGGCATGTTGGCCACCGTTTGTAGTCATCGCGTGTCACACATACGTGTGTGTTGACAAGATTTTGTTTTTCACTAGTTGCGGTTGCCTTGTCTCGTTACATAACCGAAGAGTTAGCTTGAATCTTAACTGCTTTTCAACATCCAGGCGTGAACGAGCGGCACCTCCGGGTTTGCAGACGCTTAGAATAGCATGGGAAACCGCCTGACTATCCTGCTATTCTGCTCCTCATAAACTTACTTGACACAGTGAAGTTATTTATTTTACTTATATTGCCCGTTACCAGCCGGCTCGACGTAGCAGGTAAACTTAAACGACTGATAATATTGCAAGTTCTGTTGAAGGTTTTGACTCCACAGACATACCGACCCTCATCAAAGGACGAAATTTTGAGCTAGCGGGAAGTAGTCAGTTCAGTCGTTGGGCGGAAATGAGGCATTGCTGATCAACACTGCTTGTCATCACTAGATTAAGAAATTTAAGGGGCCATGCTAGTGCGAGAATCAGTTAATTAAACGATAATCGAAGTAGAATTTCTCGCTGCATTGAGAACCTTGAGTTTCTGGACTTCTCATGGTTTGCTGGGTAACCATCTGGAAACCAAAGATAAGATCATAACGTCAACAGACGTCCCGTTTATACACTAGGCATAAAACGAGATCGTGCATACGTTGAGTATCGCATATGGGACATGATTGTTACGGGTTTTGCCATGCAGTCAGGCTAAAAGACGTGGCACTGCCTGCAGTCAGAAATAATGGGGACTTTTCGCAGTGTACTACCACTCGCAGTAGATCAAAGTGTGCCCGCTCGCCCGATAAACCAAGCATGTTCCACAAAATATATGGACCGTTTTAGATGTCTAGATGAACTGAATATTTACCACAGCCGAACATCGTTGTTACATTCGAAATAAAGTCTAACAATTTGACGATTGCCCTGGCTGTAAGCTGAAGGGACGCCCCAGTTTTGGGGTCACTGGTTGAAGTTAGTGGGGCATTGTCTATGTCTACGTTGGATTGGGCAACCACAGGTAAGTGTGCTTGAGCGTTTACATGTGGTGCTTTGGTCGCGCATAATATGAGATCAGCGGTGCAGTGGTCGGCAAGGTTGCCTCATGAGAGCGCGTCCAAAGTTCTAGCCCCCACCGTGGCGAGGACAAACTGCTGACGAGTTCTAACAAGAGCGACATTCCAGTCCAGTGTTTCTTTTCGAATGTGGCCGGTTTGAAATTCTCGGGGAATGTGAGAGCTGCAGTCAATTTTGGGCGATGTTCAAACTTCATAAGAGTCAAACCTCCCGCTACTCACTGGTCCCTTTCCACGTTAATTCAGATATAATCATGACAGATGAAGTTTGAGTGCGCGGTTGTTAAGTAGTTCATATCAAACCTCAGCTCTCGAGACATTTTGTTGGACTGATAATATACAGCTCAGCGGTACTTGAAATTCAGTCTTTTATTGGCGTCAGTACTATTCCAGTGAAGATTGCAACTGTCACTCCTAATAGTAGACAAACTGCTGTCCGAATGTGTACACAAGAAGACCATCAGGAATAAACGATCTTGCAGACAGTTTGAGCAAGGGCGCCAGGGTTTTTCACCCCAGACGTCAGCCGACTGCTCTGGCTATAGTTGGCCTACCCACAACCTCCATCAGTATGATGGGCTCTGAGTGGCCTCAGTTAGAACTCGTCAAGTTCTCAAAAAACTTATGGGTTGCTAGGCGATGGATTACAATCCAGGAAAGATAGTCGTGTGAAAGAGTTTACTGATGAATGCTTTCTAAATTGTAATAAAACATTGGCTGCTGAGGAAAGTGAATAAGTATACAACTTTGATATTGAACGCACTAAACTTACCACGACCGAGACCAACGACTTATGCAAACATCAAATTCAACAGAATATGTGGCAGCAAAGCAGAAAGGCGCACGTGGAAATACGTTCACTTACTCCGCCCTTCCTCATTTTCGAGCAGGCCTTAACGAATATCAACAGCCGAAAGGTCACCCACGGTTACGATTCCTTTAGATGTTTAAAATTTGGACGGTTTACACGTGGGACTTCCTGTAGACGTTCATTTTGTTAGGCGGCTGGCATGTGGTTGCGCTAAGATTTTTTGTAGTCTCTTTCTTACCAGCTGTGCTTGTTGAAATCTATCTAGGTGTGTGGTGAGTAAAATGTCAGATAAATTTTGTTTGCGGATTTTCCCTTCCTTTCACTTCGGCTTCCAAACTGCGTCTATATAGTGGTGGGGAATGTTGGCGGTGAGGTCCACTAGCCCCGGGTGTACCAGGTTTGTGCTGACCCTGAATTGTCACTACGTGTCTACCTCGCACGTCGTTTATCACAAGGAACGGGCGTCGATCTAGGAGAGTTGGCTGTCTGCTAATTCTTGACTCTTCACTTAAGTTTACCACTGGGCCTACCAGATTATTTACGGGCATCTCCGAAACTTCCAGAAGGTTTACCTGGCGGTGAAAGTCTTACAATCTATCGAATTAACCCGAATTTTTCAGGAAGCCCGAAATTCAAGCATCACATTAAGAACCCACTACAGGCCGGAACTAAACAGTTCATGGACACTTGCTCCGAAATTGTACCACATAGGTAAGCGACAGTTTGGTACAACTTGTTTTTAAGGTTTATTTGTCGTGTCAAGAAAAATGTTGGCCAATATACTTCGTCAAAATCATGTACAAGGTTTACTGTCCCGTGGCACTAGTTAGGATGCAGCCGGTATGGCCATCAAAATGCTCCCATTTCCGAATTTTCTTACAGATTTATGCCAAGGCTGTTCAGAATTCAGCTAAGGGGCGGTGATTCTGCAGCAAAGTTTATTTATAGATTCACTCATAGCACAGCATAAAGCTTCGGTGCGACCAAGCAAAGGAGCTGGGGACGCGGAGATTTCGAAACCTCCAACGTAACTGCACTACAGACGCTGAAGAGGAAGAATGTAAACGGAACCTTCGGTCGACCTTCAGGATTTACTCAAGCGTCCAACTGGCGGGGCGTCGTTCGCAACGGCAATGGATAAACCATTGTTATCCTAGGGCAGGTAGCCTGTGATGTTGAGTTTTACTCCGATTCACTGTAGAGCCAAAAGTTGCGGTACCCACGACCACGCACTAAGGTTGGTGTTAGTGGTTTGTTGTAAGTTTGCATTTGCAGGGTAACGTGAGCAGGTACGGTAGTACCATTACAGTAGCTCCAACTTCGGCGGGAGGTTCGGATTTCAATGACGTCCAGGGCGTTCACACTACAACCATGGCTTTTTCCAACGTCTTATCCACATAATGTCAGGAACTCATTCACTGTAACAACTCCGGCTCTGTCACATTATTGGCGTTCGCAGCTGGCTATTCGAAAACTTGAGTGCCATCGTAACCCCGACAAACTCTCCTGTGTTCTCCACTGACGTCTCACTTTTACGAAATTTCATACCAGTTACCGCGAACACTTTTTAGAGAAGTAAATGATACTTCCTGTGTTACCTTCCTGATGATGATACTCTGGAACCAACCATTGAAATACAAATCCCACAAAAATTGTTGCTGTCTACTTCGCGCATACCGACCGATGACCCATTTACCTCGAGTACAACCCGAGCTTCAAATCCGAATTGCAGTAAGTTACAGCGGTTATCAAATTTGGATTGACCATAAACACTGTCAGTCTACTGGGTGAGTCAGGATTGGCACACGCCTAGTTGAAATTCGTTGCAATTAAAATCCGAGTTAAATGTCACCTGGTTAAAAGGTCTAGTTTTGTTCAGTCCAGTAACGACCGTCTACTTTCAACCCGAGCTATATTGCCAAACGAAAATTGATCACTATGATGCCTAAGAAGGGAGGATCATAAGTACATTACGAACATTAAGCACTTAACCTTATCGAGGATAGCCTCAAGTCCATAGGTCTGTAAATGGGGGTCATAAATGCAGCAGCCATTTGGAATCATCTATGTGAAGATTAATGATGCCGGCTGAGAGTAGTAACGTGGTATCCGTCGACATGAATATTGAACTTTATAGGGCAACAAACTAAGTTTATTAAAATACTTTATAAGAAATCCTGTCCAGACCAAACACTACATGGCTGAGTTGCACAGTTTGACTCAACTGAAGTAGTAACCGTAAGAGGACAGAATTTTGGCAAGACTAGATTATTACCGAACGTCTCTGTGGAGTACATGATTAGGATATTCGCGGTGGCACTTAACTGACTGTGAACTCGATACGCTTGCGAACCACAGGCCGGTCTGGTATATGACTCCTTATTAGCCACTGGATGCTTTTTGTATTGAGGTCCGCTTGACGTTAACAACAGTTAAAATACCATATCACTTCTCTCGGGCGCTGATCTTCCTGATGACTGGCTACAGGAAAAGACTCTATGGTCTCCCTTGAAATGTCTTACTTGAAGTCGGTACAGTACGTCAATCTTAAGCGGTGAATAGATTAACCTTTAAAATCTCCACCTCATCAATGACACCCGTCAATTACCTCGGGTTATGCTGAGCACCGGTGTTGTTAATGAACGCTGGCATTGTAGAGCACTGTGATCCCTGCCATCATTGCATCAAACTCGCGCGTAATAAACCCGCGGATTACTCGTATGTTAGACTCAGAAGTAGACCGCAGCTGTTTCAGTGCTTTACCTAGAAACCCACAGCTAATACCGCCACTCACGAATCACTCAGAACAACAAGGCGCTGTCCGTGGTGAAAACGTCGCGCATGATGTTGTCTCTGAAACAATTTCGCATGGCTGCTACTAGGAAATAAGCTTACTGGTGGTGTAAACTCCTGGCCCTTTAGAGTGAACTTTGGTAGTCCTCACGCGTATTCTACTAGAGGGTGAGGCGCTCAGGTCTGGAGATTCCTGCGGACATGCATCGTAGTCCCTGACGATGTTCACATTGGAAGCACCGAGTTTTGGCAATTAACTCACGTCTTGCGTAGGTTCCAGTTTGTTCAAACCCCTATGTAAAAACAAATTTGCAACAAACTCCTGAAGGTTAGAGGCATTAATCGGTTCCTCTTCGTCGTACGTTGTTTCTCTCGGCGAAAGCTGTATCTCCTGCGAGACTCATTAAACGCCAGTTGCCAACGCTCATGAGTGGTAAGCAAACGGGTCTAAACTTCTGCTTGCTGTGTTAGCACATCTTCCTCCTGGAGGTAGGACTATACTTCGGGAAATCCAAGAGAACTTGCTCGTAGCTAGTCCCGATTACCGTCGCAGAATGCTCCCTGTCAAACTCGACTGCCTAACACGTATACGATGCCGTGGACGTGAGATTCCGGCGCACAGGTTCAATAGTGAAACGTGGCTACCTTCGTCTTGGAAAATGACGCATCTGAACTAGAAAAGCATTATGGATTTCAACGATCAAAATGTACAAAAACTGGACTTATTTTGTTTTTCTAAATAACAGCTCGCCTACAATGAGACGGTCGATTTTGGCGTCTGGGCATCGTTTCTTCTGCATCGTATGGCGATCTAAAGTTGCAGAATATCAGAATTTCATCGTGATCTACATTGTCGAAACTTCAAAATCCAATGGACCCGCCACCGACGAGCGACCTAAGATGGATTGAGGGAACGAGCTTCGGAAGGTATATATGTTCTATGGGACTGTCCAGAAGTATTTTGTTTCTGTGTGTCTGCGTACAGTTTCCTGCTGCTCTGTCTATGATAGACTGCTGCGTCTTGAAGACGGAGGTTGTGGCACTTTGAAATCACAGCAGGAGACAGCTCAAGGGCATCAGTTCAGTGGTTTGTTTCTTTTATGCCTCCAACTAGCCAAAAGTCAGTATTGGTATCAGCCTATCTGATTTCCATCATATGAAGCAATACACACAGAGAATCGCAATTCTGAAACCTGAAAAGTGTATTTTGCCTGTCTGCCTGACACGTTCACCCCGAAAAAATAGTGCATTCTGGTAGTCGGTCGGATTGTTCGCAACTCTAAGTCGGTTATCGATTTACCAGGCAGTTCATCGTGTATTTGGTCAACAACGGCATATACTAATTCTGCTGACACATGTAATGTCATCAGGATATAACTATACTGGGATTCTCAACGACACGCATTCTTATTGGTGGTTTGAGTCAAGCTTTGGTGAATTTTCTAAGCGAGCTTTGGCATTATAGACTTTGGAAGAATGGACCGTTGTTGCTCGATGACTTCATATAATTTTTGTCCCTTCCATGGTTGCTGCAAATATTTGCATCATTATGTGGAGTCATTTGCTAACTACCAGCGGACTTCAGGCTGCTGTGGCCACTGCTGCGCATTCTCCGAAAGTCACTACAGACTTCAGGACTGGAACTCCTCAGCCAAATTTTGCCTCACAAAAGGCCTAGAACTAGTGGCACTCCAGGGTGTCTATCTTTACTCTGGTCTTCCATGGCCAGTTTCATCCTTGTCAAGACGGTCGGGACATTAGTAGTCGGAGCTCTCCAGTATGGCTATACAGTCTACTGACGTTTAAAACAGCTTCACGGAGAAACTGGACAAGGGGAAGGTAATCGATTTTCGGGAAGTAGTCGATTCTGTCAGCCACAGACTGTGGGGTTGGAAGCTACCAGAACCTGGAATATTCCGTACAATCTGTAGGTAAGCCCAGGCTTTTCCAGCCAGGAGATCGCATACGGTGAAATAGGACAAACTCAGTCCGATGGAGGTTTTCTTTCAAGCGGCGTAACACAAGGTTCAATCCACATCCCTTCTGCTGCTCCTGGTGTACATTAATGATTTGACCGAAAACCTAGTCGACTCGTATGAACTATATGCAAATGACAAAAAATTGGTTAGAAATGCGGTGAACTCGGCTGCCGTCCAGAGGGGTTTTCTTAATACCTGCGACTCAACACTAAGGTGGGACTTACCGCTGAAGTTCCTAACGCTTTCTAGCCGACGCAGGTTTGTGATGTGACGGACCAAATAAAAAAGTCAAAGTCAAAGATCAAGAGCGACTGTCCAGTTTGAAAATTTTTGTTAACCAGATGGTTAACAAGTGGACCAAATTGCCTTCAAAGGTTGTGGGAGCACCCAGCGAAGGTGTATTTAAGAGAGTGCTGAACATATGTTGGAACGATGTTTTACTTGGTATACATTAGTTTGTAGTCCGTTTGAGTGCTGTCAGTCAGGGCAATTGGGACAGGCCATTTCTCTTCACATCGTATTCTCACCCATAGAGCATCACGTCGACAGAAAACGCAGACTGGTCAATCACCGGATTGCCCTAGTTGGGCATCAGGAGGTCACCAGGTGCAAGTATAAATCAAGTTCAGGATTTTGGAATCAAGATGATAAACTGAAAAGAAATAATATTGATAATAATATTATATCTCTTGAAGCAGGAGAGCGTGATGAACGTACAGAGTTTTGTGCAGATTCATATTTGAACACAAAATTTGAAAATTGAACAATGATTCAGCACTGTGGATAAAGCAATGAAACAGACATTATATGAGAGGAAAATTCATGTTTAGGCAGAAAACATTGAGCTACATACTTCTGAGACGATAGTATTGGGGATCTGCGCAACTCGATAGAATAGTTGATCAATTACATAAATTGGGAATCTACAAGTTGATCACGGTGTACCACGCAGGCCAGCCGACTCTACTTTGAATGCACGTGACTTCGTGGGCCAACCTTCGGGCAACGTGGACGGATCATGGGACGGCGTTCTTTTGAAGTAGAGGTTCGAACGACAGTTCTGAAAAGAGAAACAATATGAACAAACATGAGCCGAAGGCCCAGTAAGCCATGCACACGACTAACACAAACGTAAGCTAAAACGGCACCGACAACACAGCAGCACGCACCGTCAAACAACTAAAATTAAATTCGTGTGCGCTCGCTGGTTTCGGTTGCGCGTTACAAACGGGCATAATGCTCAAGATCATGAAAAATGGACTGCTTGGGAGATGGAGTGAATGTATCGGCAAAGAATTTGATCGGTATTCCGTGTCGACAGTCCCTTGAAAATGTGCGGAAAAATTTTCATTATGGGAGTGAGGTGGGGACGCATGTAATTTCGCGGGAAACACATTGACCTCTTGGCCGTTCGTCATTCTTCGCTCAAATCCCAAAGAATTTTGAGGAGCTCGCGATATGCCCAACCATTGCGGAATTTTGAGTGTCTGAGCGGGCTGAGATGTTTTCTCGCGTGAGATACATCAGTAAAAACAAGAATGGAGAGCGGAATCACGCGATAAACTAGAGAACATGTAACTGACTATGTGAGCTATGACGAACAATGGAACATATGATATTCTGGCATAACCTTCTATGTGACGTTAATAGCATTGTGCTAGTTGATGAAATATATGCCATTAGCGAACAGCTGTTATCAAATAACACGAGAAGAGATCGGTTATAAGCTTTCCCTGGTATACGATTACTGCCGGATATAAATGTCAATTATCTCTGTACGGCCGGTATAGAGAGTGAGAACAACGTTTGACAGTACCGAGGGGTTGCCTGGTGGTCTATCAGGGGAGAAGAAGGAAGGGTTGCGACTCGAGGTTATTATGCAGTTATGGGACGAACAGGTTGGGTTATTCTGTTTTCCAAACAATTTTAGCATGCTCAGCTTTTGCATGGTGGTTTACACCACAGACACACAAGCTATCAGTAAGTATGGGGTAAGAGCGTAACAGGATGATTGGGTTGTTACTAACGGGCATGTATATTGACATCCATACGTGTTGACCATGTACGTTTTCCTGTTCGTTGGCAAGTCTAAAAGTAAAACATCCATCCTGAAATCGGCGGTTTTGATCGGTTCGAGGGGTGCATGACGCAACATCACGCAACACAGAGGGTTTTTCGTCAGATGTTATCAGGTCGATTTTCAAAGATGACGCCTTCAGACACGTAGAGCTTGAAGATTGACATGACGTTCGTCATTGTTAGGAAAGTTTCTAAGTTCCGTTTGAATCAGCGTATATTCTTTCTTGATCTAACTGCATACGAGAGTTTGTTCCAAATGTAGGAATACTTTGATAGGGAAAAATTCGAACGCAGTTTTTCCCGGGATTTAAGAGCTGCCAAAGTGAAGTCCTTGTTGTAAGCGAGTCGCGAAGCTGATGGTAAATTTATTGCCATAGACAAGACTATACATGAGTGCAAGGTTAGGCTTTAGTCGCCGTAAACAAAGAGGACCGAGTGCAAGCGTCTGGCAGCGTTCTCTCTGGCTCAGAGAAGATGGATAACCCAATAAGCTTTTCGTGAATGTACGTTGGGGGCTTTCCAGAGTTGGCCCATCAGACTTGCGCAGGTGGTCATATATGAACGTGGAGTACTCAAACTGGGATCGTACACAGTTTATAAAGGTGTTATCGTGCAGCAGGCAGGAAGATTGAGTGTTTACTATAACCTATCGTCTGTCTGGTTTTAGCGACTAGGGACGATATATATTTTCTGCGAAGTTGAGTGAGTTTGAATAGCGTAAACCCAGGTCACGTACTGAGTTGGCCGTTGATATGCTGTAACCGTCCAGCTCTATACAGCCATCTGGTACGTGACAACCATGCACAACGATAGTGAATTTATCGGCTGAAAATTTCATCAGCCAAGTTCGACACCAAGTCCCTAATGACATGAGGTCCTTCCGTATATTTTCTAAACATGGATTTAGACTGCCAGGAGGAAAGCCGTAAACAAGTCTGATATCATCAGCGAATAGGAGTAGTTTGCCATGCTTGATAAATTGACATATAGCGTTTATATATATGAGAAAGAGTAACGGTCCCGAAACACTTCCTTTTATCACCCCACTAGTGACTGGTCTGGGCGTTGTGCTATCCTCTCTTAGTTTCACTTTTTGTGTGGCCTGTATTGTGTGAAGAAAACCATCTAAGAATTGGCTCACGTATACCAAAGGATGCTGTTCTGAGCAAAAGACGCTTATGAGGCACACGGTCGAAAGCCTTCGCCATGTCCAACAGTATACTGGTAATCGCCTGACCGGCGTCAGTATATTCTGTCACATGGTCAAGAAATTCTAGCTGGCGTGTTATGCAAGAACGCTTGTTGAGAAACCCATGCTGGGAGTGGGTTATTAGGTTTCATGATAACAGAAGTTCGACCATGCGACATTTCACCATCTTTTCCAACATCCTAAAACAACTTAAAGTATCGTTAATGGGACGATAATTGCTGACTTTATGTCGCGAGCCACTTTTATAGCGGGGCTCAATCGTAGGGTATATCCACTGAGGAGCGAAGGAACCTGATATTATAGAAAGTGTATAACTATTAAGCAGAAGTAGAGGGATGTCTTTTCTTCCGTATTTTAGATGAACGGGTTGAATGCCCTCAGGACCAGGTAGGTGAGAAGGTTTGATAATAGCTAACTGAGAGCGTATGAGCCATGCATCAACAGGGATATGGCTTAGGAACGTACTTGTACTTACAGGAGGAGGTGGGGGCAGTATGTGTCCTTCAATGTTGAAGGAAGCAGCAAAATATGAATTAAAAACCTCACATATTGTTACAGGATCATCTACAGTGGTTTTGTCCCGCAGTGTCACCACTGAGATGGCAGGGTCTCCCCCATTATTCCTGCGCCTCATCAACTGCGAGCTCCTATCCGTGCTGTCAAGCGCACGTTTTTCTTCAGTTGGTTCGTATTGGTTCTATGGTCAGTTACATAGAACATTTTATGCATTTGCATGATAAGAGAGAATTTTCATGTTTCCCGGTACCGTGGTTTAAAACTTTTGATTTTACCTTACTCTTTTGGGGTTTGAATTATGCCGTTACCCTACACATTGTGGTGTTTTGATCTTTGAAGTGCTAAGATGTTCATGCAAGACCTGCAGTGTTCATTAAGTGCTTTGGTTGCAATATTAGGATTGGAGGTAAGAAAAAATGTGTTACATTCCACAGATCTCAGCAGTGTAGTGAACACGTTCCAGTCGACGAAATTAGTTTGGCGGTAGTGTACGACGGTCGACTCTTTAACAGCTTTTAGGTCGAACATGAAGTTCACTATGTTATGATCACTGTCTGGAAATTGTTCCAAGACGGATACCGTGGCAGAAGATATGTCTGTGGTAAAGATTAGGTCTAAAGTGTGGTCGTGCATAGGAGGCGCTAAAACATGTTGGCGCCATCCGTTTACATGGACACATGCAAGGAAGTTGGCTTGATTTGCAGGGGCAGTGAAAGAGATCCATGAAATATTAAGCATGTTGAAGTCTCCGCCAATATATTAAGCATGTTGAAGTCTCCGCCAATTATTTTGTACTGTGGGGGTAAGATTGATACATAGTTCAGTCCATTAATAAGATTAGTCATGTCGTTCTGAGTGACGTTAGATGATTTATAGACACATCCTAAGAGTAATTCATAGGATTCAGTCGACACCGACAGCCCTAAGGAGTCATCTTTATACCAAGGCATGGCTTATCGAGTATGGTTGCAGAATATTGCCCCCTTATGTAGAATAAACATCCTCCACCTCGTCCTACACCACGAGTTCCGCAGAACATGTGATAACCTATGACGTTTATTTGTGTGTCTGGAGTCTCAGTGGTGCACCGAGCTTCAGTAATTAGAATAATACGAGGATTATATAAGATAAAGGATCTAAAGATATGCATCCTGTTAATTAGTGAACGCGCATTGAAAAGCAATAAACTTGGTGCATTTTTCTTGTTCAGCATTATTATTATACCTTCAAAAATGTCTTTGTGATCCAAAGACTCTGGTGATATTGCTTGGTCTGATGTCCTTATGGTGAGCTCATTAGAGGATGGCTGGGTGTCACCTGCGTTTGAGTCCAAGAAAAGTGTTGCAAAAGTGCAAATAAAGTATGGTTGGGTAGTGGAACAATGGGGGACGATACATTGATTTTTATATGGACATAGTCATTCGTGTGTCCTCTTTTGCCAGTTGATTCCACGACCGAGGTACCCACAGCGCTCGGCACGCTATTGGAACTGTCAAGATCTACTGTTAGATAAATCAGGTCAGCGAATGTGTTCACTTTGATGGCGTTAGCATTGTCGGTAGGATCGCTGGTGCATTCAGTCTTGGTGCAACAAAGCGATACTGCGCGATCTTCGGAACCCAGTTTATCACCTTCGGATATCGTTGTACCCCGTATCGATGTATCCTGGATCACATGATTAGAGACGGAGGGCCTGCCCAGTAAGAGTTTTTGATATTCACTTTCAAGGGGCGTTCTGTCCTCCACAATTTTTAACAGTTTATGCGAGGTTTTAGACTTAATGAGGTCTTAGCTCTGTATGAACTGTTTTGCAGTTGCCTCGCTATGAAATTTGAGTAATAGCAGGTAGCAGAACTTTTGTATCTTCTTACGAATACGGATGCAGGTATATGATATTGGGTCTATTCCAGTGACTTTGGGGAGTATCTTTTTACTAATTTCTAGATGCAGTTTTTCTGGCACATTGAATAGGATGGCATTGTTTGAGCAACGCATCCGTTTTGTGATTTCTGTCACCAATGTGCTGATAAACATACTTGCGCTCCGAATGTTATCCATTTGGGGGACTTTCGGGCACTTTGAAAATGTAAAACAAAGAGACAAGATACTCTTTTAGGGAATCCAGTGCAGTGTGACGTGTTCTTAATTGGTCGAGCTCTACTTCAAGCTTAGATACCTTAACAAATAAATCCGCCAACATACTACTTACAGGAACAGAACACATTTTAGTCTGAGGGGTGGGAACCACCAGATTATCTTCACCCTCCTTTTACGGCAGTAACCCTAGGAGAGACTACATAAGTTCTGGACCTAGAACATTTGCCTTTAGAACGATCAACGTCGACTTTAGAGCTCGATATTGTGACTTTGGCACCAGCGGATCTTGTAAGACGAGTGATCTTGGTCACCATGTTTCGTAGATGAAATTATATTTTCGGGTGGGCTTGGACGTAAGTGGAATGCGACCTGATTATATAAAATAATAGTATCACCGATAACAATTATAAGAGAAACTTCAAATTCGATATCCACGCAGTAATTGCTAGCCGTTTTCGAAATGTCTCAAGTTTCATTTTATGCCCATCGCACTCATGGTTCCGAAGCGGCGCCAGAACAACAACACGCAGCTTTATCAAAGGGTTTGACGTGCGGAGTAGCACTGTTGAAATTAAAAGTTTATCAGGACGTTATGAGCCGTGGTGGCGCATCTAGACCTACGCGAGATTTGATGAACACTCGACACAACTGGCTTTGAAACAGTTCTTTCTCCTCAGCAGTTTGAATAAAACAGTCAAAACACGAAAACTGGTCCGTGTAAACATTTCATACCCGCTTTTCAATGCCAAATTTACAGTAATATAACATTTTCTCCTGTGGGACAGTTAAGGGTACTGGAATAGATATACAACCGGTTAGAGGAATTCATTAAGTTAAGGGAAGGGTTAAGCTCATGAACGCTGTGTTTGAAAAGAGGGGTCGCTTCAGTCGTTCGACTGCTATAGCCTCAGCAGACCGCTGGAATATTGGATAAAGATGCGAAAATACGATCCTGATTGTATAAGATGATTTCGATCGGTTTTGGATTTGTGTGTCATTATCAGGTTAAAACCGGTATTTTTGCGTTGTTCCTTGTTTCTTAAACACTCGTAAATATGAAAACCCACGTCTCAGAAAAACTACCTGTATCTGATCAATTCTAAGTAGGCGATATTAACGAGGATATTGAGGTGCAAGGAAGGCCTTCTGAAGAATAATTTTGGCATCACAAAAACAATGTCCATTTGCACATCGTTCATAGCATTAACCGAACGAGTGGGCCAACAGCTATTGTGTGCACGTAGTTGAGTATAAGATGGTTTCGATCGGTTTTGGATTTGTGGGTCATTCTCAGGTTAAAACCGGCATTTTTGCGTGGTTCCTCGTTTCTTAAACACTCGTAAATATGAAAACCGACGTCTCAGGAAAACTACCTGTATCTGCTCAATTCTAAGTAGGCGCTAGTAACGAGGATATTGAGATGCAAGGAAGGCTTTCTGAAGAATAATTTTGGCATTACAAAAACAATGTCCATTTGCACGTTGTTTATAGCCTAAGGGCTTGCTCACCCGGTTGTCGATAACACACGTGCATCAACTCAACTTCAACGCACCTGCGCCGCCTACTCCTAGTGATTACCTTAGATGGCCCACACTCTGCACTGCGTGTTTACGATTCGAATCAGGTTTGCTTAGCCCCAATTCTTGAAGGTGTTTCTGTCTGCAAGTTATGCAAGTAGTGATGTGTTCTAAACGGTGGGCACTACTTGATGCGAAATAATTATATATTTTGGCGACTCTGCAAACATCCTGCGCTGGAGTTGCTTGCATCCCAAGACACGAAGGCAAGGTACGTTCAGACAAACCTAAGGTATCTGCGATAAAATTCGAGCTGATCATGTGGCCCAGCACATCAGCGCACACGCTGTCATTTCGTTTGTTGTAGAGTTGCTTAATCTAGTCGCAAAATCTTATGCAGTCACAGTCTTGTGCAGCCGAAATGGTACGTGATAAACCTTCATTTCATCGATACATCTAGAACACCCCAAAAGTGAGCAGCCTCGGGTTGGGGTAACGTGTATTCCACTTCGGCGACTGCAGTGAACACATTTATAAAACACGGTGAAGCCGGGCAACACTTAAAATGGGTCATTTTTTCTGACAAATGACCGACATTTTTAATCCAGATTGGTCCTCTAAACATCATTCGTTGTGTCTCAATATCCCCGTTAACACCGCATACTCAGAATTGATAAAGTAGACGCACCTTGCCTGAAATGTCGTTTTCGATGTTCCCTAAATTGATTAAGGAGCGAGGAACCAGGCAAAAACGCTGCCTTTACCGTACGTGCCGGAAAGTCTGTAAACTGGTTCATATTGTTGCTGCATGCTCGATCGCTGGACAAAAAACTGCAAAAGTGGAGGAACTCGGCCGCACGGTTTATCCGATTAACATGCGAACATTAGACGACGGAAGCTGCAAACTCAAAGAATGGAACAACTGCAGTACATGGCCTGTAGGATACAAAACAAATCGAATAAGACGATCGTACATGACATTCGGACACGGTAAATCAAGTGGCATGGTAGTGTGTGACAACCATAGCGTCAGAACAGGTCACATTTCAGGCGGTTCCAGAAAATAACGCAAGGAAACAGTCCAAATAACACACAGGCGTTCGACCGCACGGCTACAATCAGATTGCAACCGAGTAGAAGCATACCACCACCACTTACCATACCATCCAAAATGAGCCGATCGGTTGATGTGGCATGTTGCCTCCAGGCTGCCACCACAGGGGATGCGCCCCTATCACTATTAGGTTCCGCTCGTCCTGTGTACACAAACTCAACTTTGAGTCTGAGTATCCGAATCACCCAAAACATGTATGAAAACTTCCATCTCGGGACCCCGGTGTACAACAATCTCAACATGTGCGGTTGAAAGATCGTTAGGCGATGGAAGATGAGTTTACTGAGTTGCAGTCAACCATATTTCGTCCATTCTGTTGTCACACGAATAAAAGATCAGAGTCTACTGTCATAGTTTGGGGACAGAGTAGAGCAACTGAGTGGTTTACTGACTGCTGCCATTAGGAGGAGTTTTCTGTCAAAAGTTGGCGCGTTTGCAGTGCTTTACGACGATCCATGTCGGTTTTATCCAGTACTCATCACAACCCCATCCAAAACTTTTCATAAATTCTTGTGATCAAACGAGTTTTTGAACAAGGAAAACCTACTGTTATAAAACACAAACGAATTTGCTTCTACCGACGGAATCAACTGATGCGGAAAAAGAAGTTGATAAATTTCTCTTTTATCGCAACCAAGTCACAGATCAGTGAGAACGTGGAGGAATTTGCTACTACCACACTAATACTTTGAACAGCTTAAATGGATCATCCTTAGGCCCACAGAGAAAATATGAAGATCATACAAAATAAATTGAAAACAGAGTACCTTCCGCTCGGATGCCCGTAAGATGTGGAAGCAGACGAACTGTGCGACGCGAAAGTAATTGAATGGTCTGCTTTCATATTGCGAGGCCTATTTCATAAATTACCCGGTTTACCAAATAGATCATGTCACTGACACGAAACGTGCTTGTGTTCTTGTAGACCTCTGCTTTCATGAACTTTTTGACCAGCACTTTTCTGGCGGCGGGTTCGATCTACCCACAAGCTAGCCCCGCTTCAAAAAGAGCTCGGACAGCTATCTTACACTATCGAACAGAGTGTCTACCTTTAAACCGTTTCACATTCAGCAACATCCTATTCATGTCAGTTTTGCACGCATTGCCTGAAGTGATGGTAAATGTCGAATTGGTACTTATCAGTAAATCTAGCAGAATGACCTCACATAGGTTATATTTAGAACAAGCACACTTCGTGAGACCTTCCAAATGACAATGTCGCATGAATTCTTCGTTAAAAGTGTTGCACGCGCATTACTCGTCATAGTAAATGTGATCAATCTGTATTTTTGTTTGACGCTCAAAATTGCGTTATTTTTCATAATCCCGTAAACATCTGTTGTACGAGGTAATTTTTGTGACGAATGGACGCACGAAACGCCGTCCCAGCAGAATAATTTGCGAAATTTTCAACTTTTCAAAGGGTTCCAGCAATTGCCGAAGTCCTACACCTTAGTCTGCCCAATCTATCGTCGGATTTTGGAACGTCCTGTCCTCTCTCGCCAAATCCGACCTATTTGAGCTTTTTCGGCGTTATTTATATGAAGTGATGACGAAACACCCTGAAGTTTCATTCTAACGTACCCTTTGGAGTGACCTCGAAATATTTGAAACATCGACCCACACACAACCTCGTAAAAGATCAGTTAACACCACTTATGTTCTTTGGACTGATCTGTGGAACAAGCAGCCTATCTATTTCCGCTGCGTGCATCAAAATTGTGTAAACTATAATCATTCGCTCCCCGATCACGCCCTCTCCGGTGGAAGATATCACACTCATACTACTATTCAGTTAGTTGTTGTTTCTTATCGACTGTGATTATTTACAGTCGTCGCGCACATCCCAGCGTGCTTTTTACATACGCTTCAAGAGCCATACACCGCCATGTTGTTTTTCATACATGTGGCAAAGATTTATCTCACCGGGAGCGTTTGTAAAGGCGCTGGCTTGAAATCATGCCTCCCTCAAAGTCGGAGAGTACAGCGCGATAGATAACGTCCTACCTAAATTTTCCGTTCACCGATGCCCCTCATCACATTATAGGCGCTAGGTTACGTCACCGCTGGTAAGACGCATCGTTGTTCCGAAAGCTCTTAAGATTCTGTTGTTTTCTGAATACATGTACTTGAAACGGGTCTTGCCATTCGTGATGTGACTGGTTACAATTTGAAGTTACTGGAAGGGACCATGCATAAGTTGTGGCTTGGTTAGATGACAGTTGCTGACGTCAACTCAGTGGTTTCTCAGGACATCTGCTCAGTTGTGGGATTTCGTCCAGGTAAACGTTTCCTTGAAACCAACAGTGTGATTCAGAGGAACTATATGTGCTGAGGTGTATGGTTTGTTAGGTGATCGTTCGGTGACCAGACGTTACAAGTGTCAGAGGGGGAACCTCCTCAAAGTCGCAATTACAGGATGCACCGTTAGTATCTATGAGCACATCCAACCATGATGGCCAGTGTGCTGCCTGCAATCACAAGGGTAAGAAATGATTATGGTACTTTGAAGCACGTCATGATTGGTTTCCCCCTTGATTGAATTCATCAAGTAGGGATACGTCTAAGGGGTGGTAACAGGCAACCAACTGCGAACCAGCAGGTTCTGACATCTGGGTTATCAGCCACACGCGCAGTGATTCCCACTAGGGTGGTGACACAAGGAAGTGTTTCGGGACCGTTACTCTTTCTCATATATATAAACGCTATATGTCAATTTATCAAGCATGGCAAACTACTCCTATTCGCTGATGATATCAGACTTGTTTACGGCTTTCCTCCTGGCAGTCTAAATCCATGTTTAGAAAATATACGGAAGGACCTCATGTCATTAGGGACTTGGTGTCGAACTTGGCTGATGAAATTTTCAGCCGATAAATTCACTATCGTTGTGCATGGTTGTCACGTACCAGATGGCTGTATAGAGCTGGACGGTTACAGCATATCAACGGCCAACTCAGTACGTGACCTGGGTTTACGCTATTCAAACTCACTCAACTTCGCAGAAAATATATATCGTCCCTAGTCGCTAAAACCAGACAGACGATAGGTTATAGTAAACACTCAATCTTCCTGCCTGCTGCACGATAACACCTTTATAAACTGTGTACGATCCCAGTTTGAGTACTCCACGTTCATATATGACCACCTGCGCAAGTCTGATGGGCCAACTCTGGAAAGCCCCCAACGTACATTCACGAAAAGCTTATTGGGTTATCCATCTTCTCTGAGCCAGAGAGAACGCTGCCAGACGCTTGCACTCGGTCCTCTTTGTTTACGGCGACTAAAGCCTAACCTTGCACTCATGTATAGTCTTGTCTATGGCAATAAATTTACCATCAGCTTCGCGACTCGCTTACAACAAGGACTTCACTTTGGCAGCTCTTAAATCCCGGGAAAAACTGCGTTCGAATTTTTCCCTATCAAAGTATTCCTACATTTGGAACAAACTCTCGTATGCAGTTAGATCAAGAAAGAATATACGCTGATTCAAACGGAACTTAGAAACTTTCCTAACAATGACGAACGTCATGTCAATCTTCAAGCTCTACGTGTCTGAAGGCGTCATCTTTGAAAATCGACCTGATAACATCTGACGAAAAACCCTCTGTGTTGCGTGATGTTGCGTCATGCACCCCTCGAACCGATCAAAACCGCCGATTTCAGGATGGATGGTTTACTTTTAGACTTGCCAACGAACAGGAAAACGTACATGGTCAACACGTATGGATGTCAATATACATGCCCGTTAGTAACAACCCAATCATCCTGTTACGCCCTTACCCCATACTCACTGATAGCTTGTGTGTCTGTGGTGTAAACCACCATGCAAAAGCTGAGCATGCTAAAATTGTTTGGAAAACAGAATAACCCAACCTGTTCGTCCCATAACTGCATAATAACCTCGAGTCGCAACCCTTCCTTCTTCTCCCCTGATAGACCACCAGGCAACCCCTCGGTACTGTCAAACGTTGTTCTCACTCTCTATACCGGCCGTACAGAGATAATTGACATTTATATCCGGCAGTAATCGTATACCAGGGAAAGCTTATAACCGATCTCTTCTCGTGTTATTTGATAACAGCTGTTCGCTAATGGCATATATTTCATCAACTAGCACAATGCTATTAACGTCACATAGAAGGTTATGCCAGAATATCATATGTTCCATTGTTCGTCATAGCTCACATAGTCAGTTACATGTTCTCTAGTTTATCGCGTGATTCCGCTCTCCATTCTTGTTTTTACTGATGTATCTCACGCGAGAAAACATCTCAGCCCGCTCAGACACTCAAAATTCCGCAATGGTTGGGCATATCGCGAGCTCCTCAAAATTCTTTGGGATTTGAGCGAAGAATGACGAACGGCCAAGAGGTCAATGTGTTTCCCGCGAAATTACATGCGTCCCCACCTCACTCCCACAATGAAAATTTTTCCGCACATTTTCAAGGGACTGTCGACACGGAATACCGATCAAATTCTTTGCCGATACATTCACTCCATCTTCCATGCAGCCCTTTTTTCATCAGCACAGATAGTGAGCATCTGTTGCGATATGTTACCATTTCGTTTAGTCTCACCATTCGCGAACTTAAAAAAATTCAGGTAATATATGTCAGACAATTTGGGTTTGACAGCGTGTGGACTCGCATACAATCACACTAATTTTTATGTGAACACCACCACGGCAACCCTATAGTTTGCTTCACTCATGTTTCTGCATATAGCGCCGGCTGGTGAGCTCTAATCAGCATGGCTTCGCTAAAGGCTAGCAGCTTCGGGTTCTGCTGACGTAACAATATTTTGACAGAGTTAAGTGGGACTACCCGGTGACCTGTTATCAGGAGGTGTCTGGCAATCGATGATGCGGGGTTTCGAGTGACCTACTCACCGGCTACCATTTGTGTCATGCGCTGTTTTAGCCAGTTTGGAACGTGTTCGGCCACACGCTGAGATAGCCGTCGGTCTGTTCTGCCTTTGTAAACGTCACTGCAACAGCAAGTGAACTGATAGAGGACGTGAAGGACAGAATGTTCAGACCGACTGCGTTCGAGATTGGGTAGAACGAGTCCTTTGATGGTTTGAACCAAGCGTAATCGGGCAGCCGTATACATACAAGTTAGGGCACACTTCAGTTTGTGCTTGATGTCGTTTGCCAGATGATGGCCTCTGTATCGCAAAAATAAAAATATATTTTTCTGTTGAGCTGTTTGCACTGGTTCCTTGCATTTGGTCGCCTCGCTGTGAATATCTATGAACTTTTCAGGATATCCGTTTGACAGCAACGTTTTCCTCAGCTTTTTCTGTTAATTTTGCAGCTTATCAGGAGTGCAAATACGATTGGCCCTATGAAATAGAGTTTTGATCAAACTCCGCTTATATGCCATCTGGGAAAAGCTGGAGGACTGTAGGTATTGTCTGCCCCATGTTGCTTCGCGATGGATCGACCGCTGTAATTTTCCATCCCCACTTCGAAAGATGAGCACATCTGAGAATGCCAAACTGTCGTTTGATTCCTTTTCGTGGGACAATGATAGGTTCGGATGAATAGAGTTAAGAAAATTAAAAACTAAATCAAAGTGATCAGTATCCGTAAACATCGAAATGCCATCAACATACCGCTTGTACAATAAGGTTTCGGCAATATTATCAAAGACTTGCCGTTTAATCATTCCCAAGAAGATATCGGCTAATGTTGAGCTTAACAGACTACCCATAACCACTTTGTCTACTTTTCTATAAGAAATCCCTTTAAAATTGAACCTGATATTTTCTGTACACGAAAAATGAAATCCTCAAGATATTGAAGTGAAATGCCTATAACACAGTTTTGGCTGGAGATAAAGTCACATAAAAACTCCACTGTCTCATGAGGAGGAACGTTAGTGAAGAGGGACATCGATTGTTCCCGCACAACCAAATGAATAGCTACTTAATGGCAGGTAATGGGGGACGGTAAAAAATTAAGACTACCGGGGCAAATGTTCAAAGTTTAGTTGGGGCCAAATGTCGTTTCGCAAACTAAGAAATTGTGGAAAGTATAAGCTGCTCAGGGAGGCATAGGGAAACGGTCGTTACTTTTGATAGTTACATGTTTACAAAGCCCACACTGTTTAACAGTGGGGCTGGAGATTTTGGAATCAGCCTAACAGAATACCACTTAGTCGGTACTCAATATCGAGAACACATCGACAATGAAAAACAGAAACACAGCTTTCTGACCCTCGTTTATTTATATCCACTGTGGAAAGTGAAGCGTACAGAGGAAAAGGTTAAGCCAGCGAGGCACGGGGCGCGTCGTGTTGCCATCGCTAGAGAAGATTTCTTAAAATTGATAACCTGGTTAAACAAGGGCAGATGGAAACCATCATCAAAAATGTATAACCGAGTGCGATTATTAAAAAATATCCGCTATAGTTGCTACATAGGCGATAATTACTCAAGTGTGAACTAGCTGACCATTGCGGTTCACTTGAAGAAGACAATAGAATTATAAGGCCGCATTTCAGTAAACTCCCAATAATCAGCCCAAACAGCGATCCCAGTAATAATCCAATAGACAGCAAAAGTCATCAGAAAGTACAACGATGTAACGGCAGACTACAACAGGGTAAACAGCTTAAGTGTAATTCAAAACGTGAAGAGTGTCTGAGCCCTATTTTGCGCCTTAGCAAGCAACATTTTTATCCATTTTAGGTTGGTCGCTATGAGAGAGTGATTCAGAATTTCATACCGCGACGAATTAGTTTTCTTTCCGGGTCGGATCTGCAATAAAAATGGTGTATGACGACAAAACGTGATGGTGCGAAACTTATCGGCAATTTCCTGAGTATCCGTCAACAGACAACACTGCATCTAAAAGGGTCGAGGATAAAGTATCGGAGCGGTACCCTGGATTTTTACTTTGGGCAACAATGAACACGTTCATTTCATTTGTCACCATGGTATCTTTCTTGTACCCGCTTTCACTATTTCTACGGTTGCAATACTGGCTCAAACGCTTCATTCACATCAATGCATCAATTGTACCCAGTCGGAGTTGAGACATTCTGATTGGCGTAGTGTCCACATAAGGAGTTGTGGCCCGGGTGACCAAAGGGTCCCAATTAGTATGTTGACTTCCACACTCAGTTGATGAGAGCAAAGGCAGCCACCGGGTTCCTGGAGCAACGAATAGATCGCCAAGAACTTCCGAAACAGTACTCCACCATCCTTAGACTAAATCGCTTTGGTGTCACCGGCAATTAACTGCAGTATTTGACTCTAAACAAGAGCGAAGCGTGGCCGAGAAGAATACATCACCTGGAAGACAAAGGAACGGTTGTTGAGGAGATACTGGCGCAGTAACATTTAGTGAAGCAAATGAGTTCGAGAATTACGTAAATGATATCATGGCCGGAAGACGACAGAGGAGACAGTAAAACCACAAGGACAGCTGAATTCAGTGAAACTCAAAGCTGAATTTCCCGAGAAATTCTAAGCCGCACGTGCGCAATTCCTGTTCTTCTTTCTTGTATGAAGTTGCCATTGAAGTATTACCGCTAGGACCAAGATTCTGTTGTCCTACATATGGAGTTGGACGATTAGACCAAGTAACCCGATTTGATAACCTTCATGAGTTATTCCCAACTATCGCCGACTGTTAATGCCGACATCCTCAAAGTAACCCCATTTCACTCTTGCTATCAGTACCTAAGCAGAAAGTCGATGGCTGAAAACCTACTGGCGAGGGGACACTTGGCTTTATCAAAATCTCTAAGACAGGATGAGAAGATAATAGTGTTCGCCCCTGACAAATTGCTCGAATTGGTAACTTAGACAAAGCCAATTAATTAGGTAAACTGAGCACGTTATTAAGAGATAAAGCCAAATTATTCAGCATACAGAACAACAGTTGTTGGAAGGTGATAGACAAAACACTAAGACATATGAGACAAAGAAAGCCTGATAGATGTTTTTAACCTTTGAAGGAATTGAACCAGTAGGCGCTGTAATCTATGGACTCCACGGGCTACTCAAGGTGCATAAAAACGGTGACCATCACGACAGATTTCAGACGTATGCAGTTCTCCGTATCCTGCGACGGCGAAATGGCTTGCTACCATGCTAGGTCCAGTAAGGACAAAACGAGAGATTCATAACTTGAGAGATTCATTCGAGTTTGTTGAAGAATTGGGGCAGCTAAACATACTAGGCGGGCATCTATTCTCGCCTGAGGTCATGTCTGTATCTACAAACATCACGCTGATTGATACCGTCCAGTTTCTTGAACAGCATATTGGAAGCCATAATATCAACATGGGAATACCGGTAGAAGAACTAAAGGAATTAATCTATCGCTGCACATAGTATGTTCAGTTTAAGTTCTTTGGCAAGTTATACTGTCAGAAGTATGGAATGGCAATGGGGTCGCCACCAGGCCCACCGTCGGCTATTCTTACGGCAAGGCTAGGGTGTAGTTCATTAACCGATGGAATAAAATCTCATCCATTACGAGCGTTATGCAGACGATAACATCCGTGTGCTAGATGAATCTCAGAGCCCCAGTAAGATACCGACTCATTTCGATTCTATCCACAGAAATATTCATTTCACACAAGAAGCGGAAGCATCCGCAGTTATAGCGTTCCTAGACGTGATCACGTCTCGTCGCGAGGATAGCACGGTACAACGAAGGGTGTATTATGAGGCCATTTGAACAGGCTAGTATGCAAATTACATTAGATTTGTATCGCAAAGCTAAAAGAGGGATCAGGTCCGGGTCCGATTTGCATAACAACGGAAATATGCTCCAGCGACCGTACTGAAGAGAAAGGACGGCTTGTGATCAATACATTAATTGGAAATGGCTATCCGGAGCAGTTTATTCGTAAGAACTTACTACTAGGCACTGAGGTAGACGAACCGCAAACTGCAGAAAAAAATTCTGCTTATACTTTGTTGCCTTTCAAAGGTGATAGCCTCATTGAAAGCTTGACCAAGAAAATTAACGTAGCAGTCAATAAAATCTACTCAGCAGCTCAAATACGCGTTCGGTTTACCTCATCACCAGTATTATGCTCTCATTCGAAAGACATACCATCTGTTCACGCCGTTAGGTTTTATTATAACCTCTATTAGTTTCTATGGAACAAGCTACATAGGCCGTACAACACGGTGATTATCTGAACGCATTCGGAAACACCAACTGGTGTGTCTAACACGAGGATTAGTAAGGTCCTGTTTGTCTGTGGTCGCTAAGCATTGGGTCGAGTTAGATCAGCGGATCAATCCGGCCGATTGACTGAGGTCAGTCTGTTGACCATATGAGGTATGAGCAGGGCGGGTCAAATGTCTTATACTATCAGTTGCAGAGGCTATTGCTATCCGCCTACACTCAACACCATAGTACGCCCAAAATTGGCTAGTCAAAACGTTCATCCATTCATGGCCACGTACACAAACCAAGGGTAGAATGATCGTACGGCTGTTACTCTTCTCTTGACTTTGCACAACTCACGTGATCAATGTTATGTGACTAATTCTCATGGCTCAATCCAGACAGAAGCTGGTGACGGTCATATCCTGCCTCGGTAATGTTATATACTACCCCTATCGAGCCCATATAAATGTTTTGTATTTGGCGTGGTGGTGAAACACCGAAAGCGATTTTGTCCGCCACGCGCTTCTTTCCAAGTGTCTGTGTTTGAGCCTATAGGTGGACAAGTGAGGGGACAGTGAACATCTGTGAATGCAGGCTGTGGGAACTGAGTGACACGTGATAGGGTCACTGAGAGGATGAAATTATAATTTCGAAAGGAGATGAGTGCTCAGCAGGACTAGGCACTGGAAGAAATTTTAGTTTGCAGGAGGTGACTTCAACAGACTTCTTCTGTTTGGATACTTGGACGGAATACATTGTACAGGGGGCGTGTAGAAGTAAACGTGATTTCTGAGTAGGTTCATTGTCCTGAAAACCTACAGTAGAAAGTCAGGATTCAGTCAGTGGTTGATTTTCAGCGATAGCGTCAAAAAGAGAAGCGTAGCCAAAGTGGGTGACGTGAAATATGCCGAAACTGATCAATGTGGCGTCACTGAGGGGTAGTCGTGGATTTGGTGTATCTTCAACTTGAACATCACTCACATTTGATCGCAGCCTTCCCATTCAGACAGACTTTTTAGCCAGTCTTCTTCAGAAATAACTACCAGACCTGAGTTTCGCTCTCATCGGAGTTCGTCAGTAGCGCATATCCTTGACATGGCCGCGATCTGAACTCCAGTCATTCCATCTTGAAGCAACCGTGTTGACCACTGCGTCACTGACCTCACAATAGGCGCGGCTGAATTATCAAACATGAACGCTCAACCACTTTTGCTTGTGAGCAATGATCAGGTTGCCCGACCGACCCAAGAGGAGACGGGGTTCTTCACTGGATTTAACAGGACAGTTAATGTGTCTCCTCTTGAGCCGATCGGGCAACCTGATCATTGCTCACAAGCAAAAGTGGTTGAGCGTTCATGTTTGATAATTCAGCCGCGCCTATTGTGAGGTCAGTGACGCAGTGGTCAACACGGTTGCTTCAAGATGGAATGACTGGAGTTCAGATCGCGGCCATGTCAAGGATATGCGCTACTGACGAACTCCGATGAGAGCGAAACTCAGGTCTGGTAGTTATTTCTGAAGAAGACTGGCTAAAAAGTCTGTCTGAATGGGAAGGCTGCGATCAAATGTGAGTGATGTTCAAGTTGAAGATACACCAAATCCACGACTACTCATCAGTAGCCCGAAATATCGCCTACCAGGTTTAATGAGATCAGTGCTCCTGACCTGTTTCGGATGTCTTACTCGCGGGGTTACCGATCTGAGTTAACAGGACAGTTGCCGCGGAGTTGTCTGGAGATACACGCTCACTGTTTTGGTATGGCGTTTCAAACGTTGGTGTCATAGGAGTTTTGTGTTCTGAGTGTTGAGCTTATCAGCACATTCTGTGACTGGATTTCAGTGCCGTCAACAAATACGGGAAGAACATTTCTAGCAAAATTCCTATTCCCACTGGTCTGGTTGAACACACCCTTCATATTATGTCCCATATTCAAACTTCACCAAATGTACCTCTAATATTAATGTCAAGATTACTTTGAATTCAAAAATCTCTTCAACACAATACAAATATCATCATATTTCCTTCTTCAATCGGCTCGGCTGTAACAATTGTTTGCTGTTCCTTTGCTTTGGTCGTCTGTAGCCTCATAGGTTACTTCTAACTACGTGATTGGTGGGGTGCTGGGTGAACAGTGCCGACGTTAAGTTCCCTACTATTGAGGGCGTTCGAAGTGGAGAACAATAAAAATGGGACGTGAGTGCAACATTCCATGCCGCCGTAGTAATACCTTGTGGTGCCTTGGAATGGTATCTACACTATCAACAGAAACACCTCCGACGTCCACAATTTGGCGCCGCTAGTGCTCTTTAGCGGGCATGTATAAGATGGGTAGAACTGATCAAAATGTCAGAAGCTCCTACAGTCGTGATACTTGTGGGATGAGAAGAGACAGCTAACAATAAATCCTAACTGATGGTTCTGACGTTACGTCTAGAATCATGCCGTGTTCAGTGCATTCCACTACCTAACACAGAAAGGAATACCCCAAAATGCAGGTGTTATCACGGCACGCAACCAGTCCAATCGCACACAGTTTTCTTGGAAGCAGTGTTCATAGACTTGCAGAACGAGAGGATGTTGATCTTACACAGTAAAAGGACGCTTCGAAGTCCTAGGAGTGAGTGGGGACCTATGCACTCATCACCTTCTCTCATGCGTGGGCAAGACAGCTCAACGTAGAATTATGACAGCACTCTCAAAAGATTGAAGTCTGACAAGAAAGCTGATATTGCATTCCCATCGGTGCTTCAGGCAGAATCTAGCGGATTGTCCAGGCGTGCTAACTACCATGTTCCCTAGGGATGGTAAGGAAAGACTATCACGGCTATCGTTACGAATATACCTCCACTTTTCAATACAGCCCTGAGAACTACGAAGTGGGTGACTCGGTGAGATTCCAACATATCTTTGAGTAATAAGAAACCTTACCTGACATGGTGAACTTCTCCCAGTGCGCCGCAAGTGCCTCAAGGGTCTATCGGCCGTACTCATGATACCAAGGGAGAAATTGGTAGCGGTTGGAATACACATAACTAATGGGGTTACATTCGGATGCTTCGTTGAACTACAATAATGACACATGCAGGGGATTTGGTTGTTTTTCACAAATCGTGCCACATAGTGGGCGCAGACCGGGGACGCAGACAACCAAACGGAACTTGCTCTGTGAGAACCTGGGATTCCGGGGAGAATGATCCACTTTTCTTAACTGACCGGTACGGATAGGTTGATCGCCCCAGAACATCAGCTAATGAAATCGAATTAATGTGGTAGCAGGTTTCTCCTCATGTTGTCAACCCAAAGCCGCGCACGAGTCTTATTTTCCGTTATATTTTCAACTGGTTCAAAGCGTTGAAATACGTACGGTGGTTGACTGGATGTGAATATTAGTCAGGAGTGCTTTAAGAGATTGCTTTGTTCAGGTATTCACTCACAGTCCATTTATCATTGGCTAAGATAGGGGGCACCAGGGAGGTCATGAATGGCACAACATGACGTGGTGTATACTCAGGTGTGATTGGGGAGTTGACTAGGTAAAGCGGGTTGAAGCAATTTTCTGAAACATTGGGCCGTCTAACTTTCGTGATCTCTGCCTGATATTGATCGATAACACCTTATGCGTAGGGGACCTCTCGACTACGTAAGCTACGATAGAGAAGCCAAGGATCCTGTTATCCCTGCGGATAGGCATTCTGGTGATGACATGTTGATAGGTATCCGCATGTGACTGAAGACCATGGCGGGCCATCCGAATTGTTGGGAGCTATTCATAAACACTACCGGACGGATCACGGGTTAAGCGCTGTTAAACGATTCACAATTTTTGGTGAGCGACAAATGCTTCCACTTCATAGTGAGAGGTCAGAAGCCGGTCAACTCCCATTCAAACCTGCCAGGTTCGATTAGTTAAGACCAGCCTATGCTAATTGCTGGAGATGCACAGAAAAACGTTTTACAGGTGTAATTACCCCGGTGAAACTACGGGTGATCTACATCAGAGCTGTGCATGACATGTACGTCGACTCTTTCATAAATGCGTCAGCGCATTCTGTCCGAGGACCACGCTATCTGTCTCGTGTGAATAGTGATTGTGAATTCTATTTTACCGTTTAACTCTACTACTCTACCATTCACTGCGATTACGCGTTCACAACGGTATGCTTTCATTTCTGAAGTTAACTGGGTATGTCACTTTGCATAATTCGTACTGGGTCGCCACTGTCCGATAGGCCTGCATCTACATGAATATCACAAAGTTCAAATTTGTCACAAACGTTCAGGCCGTATTTGATTTTATCACTTATATTCCTCATCCTATCGCACTTTCATGAAGCATAGTAATCTGTCACATACTTTACCGCCTGAATCTGGTGGACAGTCCATCACGTGTTTCCGCCGGGCTGTTATACGTGCTTCTGTGCTTGGTAGCAAGTGCATGTTTATACAACATGTTTGCTATTTTATTTGTAGAACAACATCACGAAACGTATCAGCACACACCCTTTTTCTCCCAGTCAATGCTGACATATATATCAAGCCCCGGCCGTGCACATGACTTAGCTGCCAGAACTTACGACCCATTGCTTTTTTGGTCCGACATTGATCACGAGGCGAATTTCGTTTCATCGACCAAAGAGATATCGTACAGAGGTAGGTTAAAGCAGAAATTAACGACCGACTATTGAGCAGAGTGTACAACGGTCTTTTAACCCATCCTTGGAATGTGACGTTTAAGTTATCCTGGTGGCCGTGGGCGGGAGCGACGGATTTCTTGCAGTGATTTTTTGGTGTTTGAGCCCAATGGTTTGTGTTCTTGGTGCAAACCATGAAAAACAGCTTGCGCCGATAGCGTTATCCGGTTAAATAATTCCCAACGCCACCCTTTAGAGTAATTTGGTCTAGCAAGCATTGAAGGGATTTTGGTGAGAACCAGGGAGCATAAAAGTGGTCATCGTAGTGAGGATCTCCGAATAATTTTCACGGACGATGAATGGACTTATCTAGATGTAGATGAGACTCCTTATAACCCATCCTATGTCCGGTGAATTCATTGTCCAAACGAAAGCTGACTCGGGCATTTGCTTGTTCACTTCCTTCTCACTGACCACACACCTGCGCGTGCTCACTGTGGTATCTAGGGCGAATGTCCATATACCTCGTTTACTGCTTGTCAATGACCCCCTTCCAATTTTGAGGTCTTATCGCCACAACAATATTCGCTTCCGTTCTTTTGCCGCAACAGTTGTGCCTCCTTAATGCCTCTATTTGCAACCCCCCGTGAGGTTTTGTTTAACCACTGAAACTTACCCGAGATTTGTAGCGAACTAGGATTTGTATTTTGGTTATGCAGTAACATTCGTTTGAAGGACACAGTTAGGAAACGAAAAGCATTTAGTATTGACTGGTCAGTACTGAATTCACGATACCACAAAGCGGCGTTTTATACACAACATCTGGGGAGTAGGGTAGATGGAAAATCGGTGGGTTAGAAAAGGTCACGGGGTCCAAGGAGGAATCAGGTTTACGGGCAATTGTTTTTGAACGCACAGGGTCAACTGCAGTCAGTTGCCTGCGACCGCCTCCGAAAACTGTAAGGGGTTTGTATTTGGTTGGCGTAATAGGATTTTGTGTGCACAAACTGGGTTGATAACTTGACCGACGGTCCGGAAGTGTCTTGCGATTGCGGGCGCTGGCTGCTTACGCGTTTCAACAAAAATGTTTTTCCTCAATACTGAGTTCTTCACCCACTTGAGCAAGTGTTCGTTCACTTTTCTCAGTGACCTGATGGATATGATTTGAGATAGTGCCGACAGGCTGATCTCCGTTGAATGAAGGCAGAGGTTGTCTCTGGGTTCGAGCTAATATACAGAGTTCCGCTGTGTTAAACGTTCGTTCGATCGGATTCAACATTCTTCGAGTTTTTCGGTACATGTTATGAAGGTAACTCTATATAAACTTTTTCTTCTCACCGTGACCACCCGTTTGAAAGTTGGGTTCATCCTACCATGCCTTTCTGTGAACATTTTCGGATACTCATGAGACTGTGGTACGGGCATGCTCAAGCCTAATTCCTTCGCAATACTATCCTGTGTGCATGTTCAACTAGCTTCTGTTAACACTGTGCCTACTACCGCGAGTTTTCAATGATTCGGTGTGAAATAACAGCTGCAGGTAATCGGTTGTATTTATTGGTTGTGTCAACAGCGACATGGTTCCCATGCCAGTCAGCTGTGATAAGGAGGTGAAGCGCCAATTTCATTATCCGTCAATCTGGCGAGACGTTGGAGTTCACCAGTGGAGGTAACTTCACGCCCCTGACCCAAGTTCCATGTCCTGTGGCCGCACATAAGCCCAATGGAACCGACCACCTCAGACAGAATTCATTCACACATCGCTAACCTGTTTGCCAAATTGACTAAATTAGCCAACGAGGGCCTTCCTATCGGAGTTGTGTCCCTGGGTTCCACGAAGGCTTTCAGCACCACTGACTTGTCGATATTGTGAACTAAGCTGTCAGCACTCAGCAATCGAGCTGAAACCCTAGGCTGACCCCTTGGCTATCTCGAAGACAAGAAGTTTCGCGTGCGGTTCAAGAGAATATTCACACAGAAGTGGTGTGTTCTCACAGGGTTTCATACATCGGCCACTGATATTCATAATGTTTATCAGCGACTTCCAACATTTGTTGGCTCCCAGATACCGTTGCAGGCTGACAACTTTGAAGTTCGGGCACCATATGCGCGCCTGAGGATCAACCTCCCAATGCGGCCTCAGTTCACTGGCCGAATTGGCGTGAGGCAACGTCCAGTCATTTAACGTTTCTGCTTACCAGTCCATAGAGTATTTAGTTCCTGCCACGTCAGTAAAGTGCGCTGCCTGCTATAAACCCGAGGTGGGTATGTGCACCATAACCAAGAATGATGCGAATATAGAGTTCATTTGGGAGCCACTGGCTCAAAAACGGCTGGCGCCGGGCTGGGCCTACCCAAGCGGACTCACGGGATTGCGCACCCTTTCGCACTGAAACTGGTTGTGCGTCGCGCCTTCATCCCCTATCTGCGAAGCATTTCTCAAAATGTGTCCCTTTTATGCCAAACTCTCCCTTAGACTTGAATGCGTCCGACGCAGTGTGACGAGGAGGTCACAGAGTTTAATTAACCAATTCTAATATGCCGAGCCTGGACGATTTGAGGTAATCCCAGTTGTCTAATAATTACCGAGGAACCTCTTCCTAATGCACCCGGGTCTCGATAATCACCTGTGAACGAACGCGGTCTACTCTAGAGGTCACCTGCTACTGGTCTCTGAGAGATACGAAAAAATTAACCTACCAGCCATGCCGGTCATCATGCAAGCACAGTGTTTTCCATAAGAGCTCACGTTCACTTGGAACGCTCTTCATTAAGGCAAAATTGATGCTTCAGCCTTGCCTTCTTTCAAGTAGAAACTGAGCGAGCACGTGCCTAGACTCCGTGAGCTGCACTATGCACCCAACCGAGGAATCCTCTTTTGCATCATTACACGGTGGAAGCCAGTTCGATGTGTCTTCCGCATGTCTGTCGCATGATCGAAACAAGATTGCGCTTGCTAACCATTCATATCTCCATATTTTCTGTGTACTCTTCTTCCCTACTCACGTCGACCACTCAATGACACGGTCTTTAATTTTCCACCCGGATCAAATTATCCTCCCATTGAGGCGTACGTACCCTTAATTCCTTAAAGGAACTCAATAAGAACTGTACCGTCTAACTTTTCAAGGATTTCTTTGGTTACCGTTACACAGTCCGTCTACATTTGCGGTCATTCGGGTCATACAGCTCCCGAACAAGCATGATGCCTTTTAGCTGTTAGAGGAACCCATTTTTCCGTCCAAAAGCGACTCCTCGCTCGAGAAGACGATCCTATCCAATCATAACAAGCGGAACTGTCGTGAACATTCGAGAGGTGAACACCACTAGTTTTTTACTTGTCTGGCCTTTATTCCGCTAAGCTCATTGGTGGTTTAGTGACCTTAACTGCTTTTTTGATCTGTCCTTCGGTTTTCTGATTCGAGAATGTTGGTAAGTCACTATGCATCCTATAAATAACGTGCAATTTTTCTCCTCGTTGCACACGTTTCGGGGCCGAACAAAGTTGCTTTTTGCACCCGTCTTTTGGTTTGTCTTGAGCGCAATTAACGGGGACCGCCGCGTATTTTCGCGACCAAGACTGCCGTGTTAATTACATTAAGGAGCAGAACCAGATTTCCTATCAATCGTCTTATTATATCGAGGACGAACCAGCGTACCGAGTCAAGGGCTACAACAGTAGCTTTAATGAACAATGCAGGGTGCAGACATAATTGTTAACGTTCAGCTGCATGCACAAAATTTGATGATGAAACTTTCCTTGAAAGCCCAGGGGATATCCCGGCGCTTCAGCGCATTTCTCTTCCTCATATAGTGGGATACCCAAGTGCATGCAAGATGAAAGGGTCAACAGTGTCACAATCGGACTGCGTGAACGGATTTTCGGTTTCTTCCTAATTGTTGATACGGCGGCAGATTGAACACAGTATGTCAGCGTCTTGGCACTGTATCGATATGGTAAGACCCATTATGTACCCCCATCCACCTGTCACGAACCAGAGTCACCAAACGAAATGAATGGTCACCGAATCGCCATTTAAGCGCAACGACAACCAATTGGTGACTTGATTTTTGCTGCCATTTGTCGGGGTTACAACCCTAACAGCAGTGCCGAATCAGAACACTGAATTTGAGAGCACGCACTCGATTTCTGTCACCTAGCAAGTGACTAAAACAAATTTGGCATGTTACCTAGACTGGCAATCAACCAATCAGAAGGCAGGGACTTACTGGTCCAATTTGGCCGGACAGCCAACGGCTGGTAAGAAAATTTGCATGCAATAGGTTAAAAGCAAGTCGACCACCTGCAGTAGCTGGACTGCCTTCGCAACCGTTGGAACAACCGGCAAGAATGCTAACAGTTCGAAAATAAAACCAGGCTGATTTTAGCAGTCTGAGAAAATATCCCGTTATACGTCTGGGTTTTGATTCCTTGTGTATGAATTGGCACAAGTTCCAAGACGCAATTCAAACAGCAGATAATTAACCCGTATCTTTCAAACTGTGTGCCTCCACTTTTTGCCCACCACGTAGGCGTAGAATACGTCGTCTCCTTGGCGATCGTCCTCTCTGCGAGAGTTATAGCTCGTACAGACACGGATTTCTTAGTCAAGTGTACGCACCCGTTGAGAAAGAACAATCCTCCATCTCTTTCCCTTCAAATTCTCGGCGTGGAGACTTCTTCCGACTTCGAAGCGCTTGTCGAAGTATTCAAAGGGTACTATTCGGTGGTCTCCAGTGTATCATTGTCAAATTGACAAACTAACCTACCCCCGTGAAGCTTTGTGCAGTCAGTGCTTACCACTGGCTTTTCTGTGCTGAATGTAGACTACCAATTATCAAGGGTTAACTCACAGGACGCAACAGTCCCCGACAACATCTGTGTCAGGATTCCCAAATTGGCCTGGTAGAATCCCTCGATAGGATAGTTGAAGAGATATCCTGGAATGTGTTTCTGTTTGGTGCGTGGAAGGCGGTCACGTTCTCGTCATTTATTGGGGCGGAGATTGACACTCGTTCGCTAGCTACTGGTCAGAATGATGCACTAGAGTTCCATGCAAGATAGCGCAGCGCTCGCTGAAACGTACCACCCTTTAACGCAATGTAGGGTGTAGTCTTTTCTCCTCTAAGCAGCATGGCTTCCTTCCCAGTCGGCCATTTTTAACAAAGACATCTACTCTCAATACTAGTTCAGTGACGCCCGAAGACAGCCGTCTCATCGTAGATGATGACTCCTCAGAGTTGGTCAAGGTATAGACCGTATTCCACGTGGTCTTTTGAGGCACAAGCTGGAGGCTCATGGCATCCGGGTACAAGTTCTTGGCCAGAAAACCTTCTTTCTTGATAACAACTCTTGGAGCCAAAATCGGTTCGAACTGTTACTACCGAGCCATGTTCGAGCAACTGGTAGACAAATAACGACCACCAACTCTAAAACGAGACGACGGAAAATTTCAAAATACTACTTGGTGATCAAGGATGTGTGCAAAGCAAACAGCCACGTAACTCAACTGCAGTAGTCAACATCAACAATAAAATTGTGCCATAAGTACTCAAGCCAATTGCCCAAAAGCGAATAACGATCACAAAATGAGTATACAAAGTTATCTCACACGTCCATTTAATAACTGAAACAGAACAGGATGGGTTCGCCTTCATTGGGACGCGATAAACAAGGGCAAAAGCTACACAGTAACCTCCAAATCAGTGAAACAAAATGCAGAACAAATTGCAGAACTGATGGAGTTATATAGGTAGGGGCCAAATAGGAAATGTGGGCATCAGGAACGAGTAGGAAAATTTTTCCGAAAAGTTCAGAAATCACACGATATAGAGACTTCCGGTCTCCTTCGCTGATTCTTACGTGGACTTCTCGAAGGCCAGTACTCTTTCCATTGTTTTCTCACTTATATCAACAACCTTTCGGACAGTAGCTCCGGAAACGCGGCTTCGATTTTTTTCACATAAAAGAGTGGGATTTTAACAACCCCCGTGCAACACAGGTTGATCTCGACGCGATTAAGCGCCGGTTAGACGATCAGAGCCTTCAGTTAAGTGAAGACGGGTGTGTACACTTGTCAGTGTGTGAAAATCTGGGAATGTCTTCGTGCCTCTCCGTGAATTCGACAAACTGGGCGTCACGGAAACCTATCCGGAAAAGGCTTAAGGTATCTGGTATCGTCTAACCCACCATACGTGTACCACTGTGAGTTAGCAAAAAGAGGTGTGTTCCACAATCTGAATGCTAAGACGCACATTTTCTTCAGTGATACTACCTCAAAACCGAACGGTTTGTGCAATTGTTGTTTTACTGCGTGAGTAATCACGCGGCAGAAGCACCGATTACATTGAGGTTTCATTGGCTAACCTTTTATTACTACTTGTTACTAATACACCGTTTATTTTGGAGAGCAGCGCACACAGCTTCTTGCAAAGTAAGAACAAGCGACGACACCGGTACCATATAAGAGTAATGGAAAGGGGAGTATGCAGAAAAAAGCTCTCAACAAAATGTTAGCGCTGCAGTTGTTAGCACTGGATAGTTGACAGGTCCGCGCATAAGAATGACAAGCTTCAATAGTCCGAGCATCAAACGAAAAGTTAGTGGTATGTTGTGTGTCGAACAGTGTACAGAAAATGGAGGAACAGGATAGAAAAAAACTCGGTAAAGATAAATTGAAATAGACAGTAAATCCCGTGAAATCACAGACTCTTCATGGCACGAGGGTGCTATCACAGTCAAGGCTCACGCATCGAGACAGAATGTCCTTCATAGAGAGACAACTGTCAGGAAAGTGGCAACAGTCAACGCCAGGTTCCCCGCATATAGGTGTCGTAGATTTTCAGGGAACCAAGAACAGTCAGTAAACACAGGTCCGTGACCGCATAGGAGGGCAGTCCCAGTGGAAGAATGGCGATACATGAAGAAGAGAACATGATTCCTCGGAAAGAAATAATCATAGGTGAATGAGAGACAGAGTTCACATCACAGCCCATGGTATGGAGGATGGACAGAATGGCAGCTTTATGGGAGTCGGTACCGTATTTCGCAATCTTGTCCGTCCAGGCAAGTTGGCGTCGGTAGTCATCCACTATACTGACGTCAAGCACCACAGCAGCGCCGCCACGAACCGCGATCACGTCGGGTTTGATGAACGAGCTCGCCGTTGGTACTCGCAGCTCCTCGAAGACTGCATAGCCCAAGTTACGCAGTCGTCTCGCCAGGTCTTCAGCCACGCGGTTATGTCGAGCAAAACGCGCATCATGAGTGATCCAGCATGATTGAAGGATATGAGCGAGGCTTTCTGGTTGACCGCAATTGCCACTGCAGAGAACTGACTGGCCGATTCGGTCACCTCGTGAGTTTCGGACCTTGGTCCGCAGCAGACTACACCTAATCTGGATAGCACGAATAAAAATCCTGGGGTAGGTGCGGTCTGGATTGAACAGCCAACGATTGGGGAGTGGAGGGCGTGATACTTTCCGAAGACCACAACCATCTAGCGAGTGATAGAGTTTGTCGATACACGCGCCGTGAGCTTCCTCCTTGCTCGTCACCACTACACCCGGGACGTTCATTTCCCTCAGGATAGGGACAAACAAGTGGCCTTTGACCACATTCCGCACAACTGGGCATTGACTAGAGAGCAGTGTCTCCCGTCGGGATTTCCGCGAGATTGGGATAGTGGTGGATAAACTCGGAATGCGCAGACTACCCGAACGAATTGGGGTGTGGATATAGCTGACGGGTGTGTCCTTGGGAAGGCGCAGCCACTGTCGAACAAACTGGCGAATGGTACAGTCTATTACTTCGAGCGTGTTCCGGTGGATTCGGCTCAATACCAACGAGTGATTCATCTTCGGAATCAAATGCTGTCTCAGCAGATCCAGGCGTTGATGCGGCTTCAAGGGCGCTTTAGTCGTTTCATCCAGCACCGCGTCAAGCTGCATACGGTGATTGGTGAATGCTTCATCTCTCCAGGTAAACGGGATACCTAGGTAGGTCACTGTATCAATGGCGCTTAGTGAGCGGATAGTATCCGGACCAAACTGGATGGACTCGTTGGAAATGGCGGTCACATTGTGTTTGTGATCACCGCGGATGACCATAAGCTTCGTCTTATGCGTGTTTATCTGCAGCCCGGATAATTCCAGGGCACTAGCGGCAGCTGCAAGCTTCTCGAACAGTCGCGTGGGATTTTCAGCAAGAAAGATCAGATCGTCAGCATGGGCGAAACTGCTGACCAGCGTATCGTGGAAGTGGTAGCCAAGCCCCGGTCGAGCAAACGAAGTATTTATATCTCGAGCGCGATTGCACAGCTCACTGTCAACAATACACTAGAACAACAGTAACGGGGAATGGGCTTAGTGACAATCATCACGGCCTTACTCGTTTTTGAGCTGCTACCAAGCTTGTTACAGACTTGTGGCACGCGACCCGTTGGTGGAATCCAGGAATTCTTTAACTCACCATACTTAGATTTCGAAGATTCTTCGATGATTCAACCTTTCCACACTCACCCCTTATGCCGGACATGTGGAACAAGTCTTTATTTCAGCAACCGCCAAATGCAGGTGAGGACATGATATGAAGCCTTACAAACACCCTCATCGAGCCCTCCTTGAGCAGCAGTTTTCTTCCAACAGTCATCATTGATCGGACATGCTGCCCGTCTAACATCGCCAGTTGCTGGTTTATAGATCGTTGCGAAACGTTGTTAACTTACTATTTACTTAGAACCTCGTTCGACCTGTTGCTTTACTCTGTTGATGGTTACTGTTCTACTCACCAGGGTTGATGTCATCTCATTTCCAATGTTTATCTTCCAGATCAAGAGGAGCCTGATGAACATTCAGACGAATGAACTGAATGAGCCCGGAAGAACTGGATCTCCGGCGGTGAACCCGCGTGTTGGTCGCCGAAGTCGAGGAAATTCGCAAACGCTTCTACGTTGTAACGCGACCTACTGCAGACCTGGTAAGATCCGGTGGTAGAATGAAACGGTCCACTGCAACTAACTGCGTCATCCCCACCATATTATTATTGTTTTCTCGATTGTACTGGTGAAAAGCAGACGCTAGGAGAAAATTATATCGACTCGGGTGACTTAGAATATCAGCCTGGAACCCGCGCACCAATAACTCGTTCATCGTGTCACTGAACCTTTGGAAAAAGATTGTTGATTTGATGGAAAAATTGAAAAAGAAATTTAATTTAGAAATTTTGTTCTATCGCGACTTCTCTTATCACGTTTTTTAATTGGTAATATTTGCCTCTGTTGGCTTGTTTCTGTCGGTGGGATTTTTGCGCGCGTGGTGTGAACTCCTCTCAACAGAGAATGACGAACACTAAGGGTTATCGCCGGGGGACGAGGCATTTATTCTCGCGGGCTTTTAAGCGGCATGGCCCACTGCCCACGTCTGTGTATATGCGGGTATACAAACGCGGAGACATCGTTGACATTAAAGGCGATGGTGGCGTTCAGAAAGGCATGCCTCACAAGTGTTATCATGGCCGTACTGGTCGTGTATATAACGTGACTCCTCATGCCTTGGGGGTAATTGTCAACAAGCGCGTCGGGTAAGTTTGTGATTTACTTATTTTTTCTGTCTAGGAAGCGGATAATTCCCAAACGGATAAACGTACGCATTGAACACGTGAAACCTAGCAAGTGCCGAGAAGACTTTTTGCGGCGCGTTAAGGAAAACGACCTTAAGCGGAAAGAAGCCAAAATATCCAAAATCTACATTGAACTTAAGCGAAAAGTAATTTGAAATTAAGCTCACAGATGTTCCTGACAGCCTGCGCAACCGCGTCCCGCCCACATCGTTAAAACAAAGAACAATAAAGTTGTGACAGTTCATCCTCTGCCATACGAGCTGATTGCTTAAGGTTTAATAAACTTGTGTTTTTGGGCCTTATAGTCTTTCCGTTCTCCAATTATGGCAGGCGATACCGTCACTTTCTGTGGAAAACCAACCGTCGGACGCGTCTTAAGAAACCGACAGTCAATTTGTTTGTAAACGACTTTAGGTGGAGTAACCTCTACCTCACCGGCGTTTTGCATTAACAATGGACGCAATAGCCAGGCAACGTCGTATCTCGTGTTTGTTCGCCGATGTGTGCGTGTCGATGCACCATGATTCACTCGTACGTTTCTTTCTTGTTTTCGTTGGTCCGTGGGCTTCTCTCGGTAAAGATGTCGCGCCCATGTGGTTGTTCCGCTTTCAGAAACTTCCTTGTGGTCTCATGTTCCGTACTGTTCGGATCTTCAGCAGTGTCCGGTTGCTTCTCTCCAGTCGTATGAACCGCTAAAATGGTGTTAACGTGAAATGGAGTGTCGGGCGGTGGCCATTTTAGTCTCCCGAGTACTTTGGGAGTGGTGGCTTGCTGTGGAAGAGGCAGAAGACTACAGCTGACTGCTACTGAGATTTAAGTTAACACTGGGAGTGGAAAGTGACAACAAAAAGGAATCGACGGGAACACTGCGTTTGCAACCAGAGCTCGGTGATTTGGAGTAAACGGTAGGGATAGTGATATTGACAAGAACAGTAATATCATTAAATATTGGCATGGGTGCTGTAATTCCGGTTTAGAAATAAACGGCGAACAAAATAACGGTGGTGGCCGTTCACCCATCGCCTTAGGCACATCTAACGACTGCCAGCAAAGCCTGTAACAGTGCATTCCAGAAGAGACAGTCGCGAACGCCGAAAGTGTTTTGCCTGCGTTGTGTCGCTAGTTTGTTCAGACTGCCCGAAAGTTCACAGTATCAGTAAGTTGTGTGAAAAAGTTAGTACATCCGAGCTGTACACAGAACGGATATGCGAAAATATATTGTGCGTTGTGCTGACTTGGGTGAAAAACCTACTGGTGTCACCTGAAATCTGTTGTTCATACTCCGGAGTTAGCACCCTCTATATTTCCATTCGCACGAAAACGTGTTCAGACCTTTCACCTCCTAGGTAGTGTGTCCTTAAGTAGTTTTAAATAATGGCTTTCTGGAAATGTAGGGCATATGCCTAGGTTTTGAATTCAAACAACACTCCAACTCGGGCTGAGGAAATGGTTAAACCCATTAGGGATTTGCAACTATTGTGGTCATTGTAGACAACCGGCTGTCAGACTTTTTGGCTGAAGCGAGTGTTGGCACTCAAGTTGAGGTTGAATGTCGCTATTACACCAACATTACCGTGATGACGTAAAGTGCCATAGAAGGTAATCTGTAGAGCCGAAGTGCAAGATGTGATGCTTTCTTCGCCGTGTTAAACGGCAAACGATTATCCGTTGATCGGCAAGCTGTATCGTCCAAGTTTTAGAGGGAGTCTGTATTAGGTGAGTCACAGAACCCACCGTGCTTACATGAGAACTGACAAATCACTATTAACTGCCGGGAGACTGCTCACGAAGGCCAAAAATAGCATTAGGCCTAGTATGGGACCTGGAGGAGGCTGTGTCGATACACAGAGCAGTACTGATGGAGCCCCATTGACTCATGCAACGTGCAACCGATTAATGTTGCGGCTGTGGTTTTGCTTACCATTCCAAACCCACTGCTTGCAGTCTGTGCAGCAACACTACATCTAAGATGAATTTAGCCGCTGCTAAGACATGAAAATCTATCTTCGTCTAGTATTCGACAACAGACATTAACAGAGTTGGGGAGTTTCAGTACCGACTGTTCTGCTGGTGTATCATTATCAGACAGCAGTACATCAGTGTGAACCACTGATGCTTAATTGCCACAACCATGAAGAAAAGTAAACCCTGTGTAGAAAAAGAAGGGACGTAACTACCAGGAATAGCTACATCTATATTCAAACGTACAACGTCAAGGTGCCTACACTTTGCAAACAAGCAGACGTGTTGTGAGTGAGGGTAGGGCGTCATCAACAAGACGGCTTTCATTACCCCGCATTATTAGGGCATGGAGACAATCAACGAATAGAAACAATTTTGCCTGCATCGACTTCATTTGTCGAGTGTCACTGCTACTTCGCAACTGCATCGCTTGTGGGGCGTGAACAGTTTGGTGTTTATTGTGTGCATACAGGTGGATTAAGTCTTTTGTCACTGTTGACCACTTGTTTTGTTACCAACAGTGGCATTGATGACTCAGTTTGTGAAGCTCATTTAGATGTCCAGAGTGTATAATGTGGATCTTCACATCTCGGACATGTGGTATGACTGGGGTCAGCAGTGTTTTTAATATTCCGCTCTCCGAGCATTGGTCTCGTAACTGTCTAATTGCGGTGTTGTCTGGATGTCTAGTTTTTTTGTTTGGGCAGTTGTGGTAGCTTTGGCCTTAAATCCATACTTTTCATGGATGTATGTCTGAAGACAAGCGACACAAAATTGCCAATCGTCAGGCGGTGTGTCACGGTCGGCTTCGTCTGTAGAATTAGGTTTGCCACGTACTAGCCTGATACACAAAACAACGGATTGAATGAAATCTTCACTTAATGACCACGAATGAAAATCCCATTTGCTTCGGCACTTTTCAGGGGTCATCCGTATATATTTGTGACCCACAGTTGGTACGGTTTTTATCATTAACCCCAGTTATTATCATTTCACGTATATAACGGAGAGTGGACGCTTTTTTGATAGGCAGGCATCTGCGCAGCGGACCACTTGACTAGGTTGTCGGTGGGGGGGGTGCTTTTTGTTAATGACATAGCTAGCAGCTCATCTGGCTAGTCGTAACGATTTGGAGTAGTGTTGGCTGTGACGCTACTCCGTGGATCCATAGGGTGTTGTTTCTCTCTTCCAGTTTCCCACATGAAGTCGGATGTGCTGTCAGAGATGATAGGCGTTTGCAAGCAACGGTTCTTGTCAGAACTTACGCTGGTTTAGATTCTATACTTCTCATTCGTTGTGGTACGTCGGCATGTTTTCGTAGGTTAGGAGAATATGGTGCACGATTCTGGGGGGAAAATAGTGTTTTTTCAAGATCGTGAAGCGATCCATAAAAAAGTAGTGGAGAAAATGGTGACAAACAAGCCTTTTTCTGTTTGATCAACGGACAAGGAAGAAGTAGTATACATTTATCCGACGAGGAAACACTTAGAAAACAGACGGGGTGGTGAGTACGTTCACTTTGTCAATTTCGTTCCGTTTAATCAAGAACCTGATTTCGTGCGTTATCTGATAGGAAGGGCGTCAAAGATCTATACATGTGACTTCAGAGGATGGGACAGACCTTATACAAGTATTCATACAGAATGTTTGTTCGATATGTTATTGACGAAGCGATCAGGACTGAAACGCCTTCCATGGATAGGGAGTGTGTATTCCCCCCAGTTTCTTTGAAGGAGAAAACTGGTAGTTACCACATGAACACTGGCGAGTCAGTCGAGTCCTTCCACTGTGCAACCCGACTTTACGTGTCTTTCTATTCAGTCCTCGTTATATGGGTGCGACTCAAACAAGTTAGTGTTCTGCCGCCACTTTTGCGTACATTCATTTGCCTGCTCATCATACTTGTAGGATGATCATCTGAGGGGACGTGTGATCATCTCCCCACGTGACTGACAGTAATGTGACTAGACCAGTTCCCAACGTGGTTGTTGTCCATTTGACCGGTCCCAATAATTCTATTACCAAGAAGGATGAGTTTCAGATTGCTTACTGAGCGTTAATATGTTGGTGTGAAGTGAGGAGACTCCGGATGTTGTCCGCTTCGGCGACCGTTGGTATCCGATGGCACAAAGCTGACCTATATGATCAGAGGTTCGTAGGACATTAAAAGTCTTCTGGCTTAAATTCAGTTTATCTTACTCTGAATGTGTTTTTCTTGTTCATCGTGCTGTAACTAGCCTGGCAGTCAAGCACGAGGGACAAATCTTGCTAACTATTTTGGTACTACCAGCTTATTTTCGAACGAGAAAGAAGAGTAGGTTGGAAATGGTGAGAAACCTGGGGCGAGACAGTCAACAGTAACGAGGGAGAAACTTATTCAAGTTTATACACTACTGTTAGAAGGACCCTGTTTCATCCATAACCGCCTCCTTCCTCGAGAAAACGATCCTACCCAATCACAATAGGCGGAAATGTCGTGAGCATACGAGAGGTGGCCTTCACCACTTAAAAAAAATACTTTTTCGGCCTCTATTCCGCTATGATCTTTAATGGCTTAATGACCTTAGCTACTTTTTTAAGGTCTGTCCTTCATTTTTCTGGTTCGAGAATGTTGGTAGGTCACTATGACCCTATGAATACTATGTAATTTTCTCTTTGTCGTACACGTTTTCGGAGCAGAACAAAGTTGCTTTTTCGCACTCTTCTTTAGGCTTGGCTTGGGCGCAATTAACGGGGACCGCCGCGTATTTTCGGGACCAAGATTTGCCGTGTTATCTCAAGGAGAACCCGATTTCCTATCACTCGTTTTATTATACAGCGGACAAACGAGCGTCAAGGGTTACAACAACTACACACAGTGTGCCTCTGGCTTGGTCTATGTGGCAAGAAGGTGGTGCCCCGCCGTCTTTCTGGTTTTATTCGTCATCTGAACATGTTGATATTTTGCTGGCTTCCAGATTGCCCCCGCTTCGAATCGCTTGTACTGTATTGTCTGCAACAACTTAGCTTTTTTGACTTGCACACAACCTTATTGAGGTGTCATTGTATCTGTAGCCAGAGAACTGCCGAGTGGAATTTCCTTTGGTCGTTTACCAATTACAGTGTAGTCCATTATCTGAAGCTTTGGCGTCACCCATCTGTTTTGGTTTGAGCTTAGCTGTTGCTATCACTTTGGAGCCACTTGAAGTTAAAAAGTTCACCCAGTTTACAATTCATGTCAGCGTGTTCTGCATGTATTAATGAGGTCACACATCGTGTGGTTAAAACGTAGCGGCGTTTGCGGATCTACCACACTTCTGTCGTCGACATGTCCTCAATTGGGTACATAGCTGCTGACAGTCGGGGTTGTTAAGCCCGGTCAGTTCGGACCATGTATTCGGTGCTTGTACTTGAAACACTAGCAGCACTGGACACAGTTCATGATGATGGTGTGGTTCAAACGAACATCGCATAAATTCCAACATGTGCGTGTGTCAATTACAGGGAAACCCTCCATAGAGTCATAATGGATACGGCAGTAACTTTTGTCAATTTGCCAACCCATTCGAGCACTGACTGATCCCCTAGCTCTGACTATGACGGTAACGCTCTGGAGCTTGGATGTGAATTTGCTGCTCATCTGCATTAATACTTCTTCAAAACGTAATACACGCTAGATGCATCAATATCCCCATTACTGATACACAGATTGTCGGGAGAGCGGACAGAGCGTGGGCGACTTTTGCTGCAGTTAGCACAGCCTACAGGGAGAGGAGTGTGTTGAGGATGAGCGGCCAAATTACATTGTTCCTGACTGGTTAGACAAATGTGTTGTGGTTCCAAATTAAATGAGGAGAAAACAGAAAAATTGTGGTCACTCTTGCCGGGACTGCTGTTATTCATATTTGACTTGTCGCTGGCCGATGCACCTCTCCGGGATTATCATTGTGTTCAAGCGTGTTCATGACGTTGTTGAGGCATGTCACGGTTTTCTGAGTGAACAACCCCCCGTACCGCTCGCGTTCTCACCTCAAAACACTATAACCCTCTGACAATACTCTGGCCCCACAATACATGGACGTTGAAGCGTCGGCTTTGAAGGTAGTCGGAGAGCTTTGTGGATCAATTACCAGGCTTCATGTCTCTTGGCAGGAAGCCACAAAATGTAGAAAGTTCACATCAGCTGATTTGTTCTTATCAGTTGCCTTTTTCATGTTTTACGTGACAGCGAGTAAACTGATAATACACGATAAGGATCCATGTTAACTGCCAAACAGTGACACGAATGGAATGAATTGCTTACGTGGCTGGTTGTCAGTTAAACCGTCCACATTCTTTGAGACAGCTGGCGTTAATACAGTTAGCAGGCTCTTTGCGATCACCACCTTTATAGATGAGTGACACTACGTACGTCTTCCAGACTTCATGGGACTTGCGTTCCGGAAGAGGTCGATTAGACGGTTCCCGTGGCGGTTTTGGGAACTCTCTAGCGCAATTCCTCAGCACTAAAGGAAGGCAGTGGTTTTGGTTCAGTGTGTGTGATGTGAACCAAATTGTTCGAAGGACATTTACTGTACCGGCACTTGCTGCGTGTACTGACTGTGGAACTAGTAGCGAGTACAGGCACTTACTGCCGAGATGGCTTCTATTTGAGCCGGTTACCTCACCCGTGTGGTGCAACTGAGAGATTGCGAGATGGTTTTTGGTGATGGGAGCTACGGTGCCATAGAACAGTTCGAGATTAACATCTAACTTGTGGGTCGGATCCAACTGATACTGGTGTTTATCAACCCACACAGCTGTTATTACCCGGCTATGGACTATATGATATACATCGTAAGCTCGTTCATTTCTTTCGAACTACTACGTGTTCTCAGCTAATCTCTTTACTGTCATTAGATATTTTGTGCTGCGTCGAAGTGGGTTTTTGAACTTAGACCATCTAGATTGCTTGATCGGAACATCTACTAAGGGTTATGTTAACGGTGTCTATAGTAAACTGCCAATGGTCATTGAGTGATGGATACGTTAGGGCATCACACACACATCGTTAAGTTTTTGCATCATGGATGTTCAGTCCGTCTTGTAAACGTTATTTAAGAAGTTTTGATCCCCGGGAATATCCGTACCTTACATATTCGTCTGTGATGGCTTCGTGGTTACGGTCGCCAAGGGAGACATTGCTGTGCAATCCACTGATCAGGTTTTTCACGGGTTAGAGTATAATATAGCCATGAAAATCTCTGAGATGTCACCACGTGAACCCTTCGGAATTTTCGGCTGTCCACATTGACTACTGTATCGTACAACCCAAAAACAGATAGTGCGAGTTTAGTATGTACTTCGCTGATGTCGAAGGCAGTTCGGGGTACTCAGAATCGTCCGGAGACAAGGTTTGTAAGAACTCTGCAGAAGTACGTTTGCGTATGGCACCATTAAGCAGGTGGCCACTGACCAGTAAGGCCAAAGAGGGTCTGCAGGTCACACCGATCTGGTAACTTGATGATAGGTTTAAGTGCATCACGCGCCATACGGATTCAAGTAAACTTTCGGGAACGGGTTCATGCGCAGCAGGTGTCTTGAGCCTGTTGCCATTCTAGAGCCTTACACCGCCGCCTTTCACACGTTGGCGGTCCTGGCGTCAAACAGCCAGACCCGACATATCAACTTCTACATCCTTAATATCTGTCGTGCGCAAGGTTTCTACTATACCGGCGCTAAGTAGTCAGTGCATTTCATTTTATTCGAAACTTTCCAGCTTTGTTGAAAACAGGCTCGGCAATTATATATGAGCACTTGACGAGGGTCACGACGGAATGCCCTATGTCGCGCGCTGGGCTACCGAGTCTGGGAAATCGGAGCCTTGATAGTCTGAGCGGCAATAAGTAATCTCAATCTATCGGAAAAAACCTTTCTATGGGGAACAACGGTACTTACGACTGCTTTCGGGCGGCATGCGCCCTTACGTTTTGATTGATCCGCCCGTTTCATTGGGTGCTGCAGCTGATCGCCATGTTTGATCGGTTGGCGCCAGCCGACCACAATTCCGTCCTCAGAGGCTTATACGTGAACTCTGACTGGCCAGACCTCCCCCAATAACGAAACCACTCCAGTCCAGTCTCACTACACCCTCCTGATGAGTCCGTCTTTAGGCGATTAGGCATTTGTATATTTCACCTTCTGGGAAGTTGGCTACTTAGGATTTTTCTCAGAATGTGGGTTGGCGTGGACAATCCCCATTCGCGTTGAAAAGTTGGTGGAGCGAAGTGGCCACCAAGCGAAGATCCCAAACCTCATGATCTAATAGTATAATTTTCAACGGTTGCTCACTGTCCAGTATACACTTGTAACCTGAGGTTTCTCCTGAAGTCGCAGCCATTGCGGTGAAGTTACTCCTTGTTCATCCCACCTCTTAGCAATCCAGACGATCCATTTGCTCACCTCCGTTTCAGTATATTTTTCCGTGTATTTATTTCCAATTTTGAGACGTAAATGTAATGGTACTCGTATAAAACCGTAGACCACGTAAAAGTAAGAGACCGTGGTCCACCAGAAACATCCAGTTCCAGCGCAAGCAAATTTAAAAGACAGTGAAACGGACCATTTATTATTTCGAACCGCAGGAATACGAGCTTTCAAATCAACTGGGGTCCTCGTGGGTGATGGTTCGATGGTGTACACCTGACACATTGGTACAATCGCAGCGATTTCCCTAAAAGAAAGGCGAGTGTGATGGATAACCAAAAATGAGGCGCGATTATTCCAACACTCAGCGGAATATCGATGTGGTGGTGAAACACGGCCGAAACCCTCAGCGGGTGGATTGCGGAAAACACATGCGACTGGACGAACCACCACTCAACGAAACCGGACCAATGGACGAGAACTGGCAAGCAAAAACCTACAACAAAAAGCACTAACCACACGCGCAAGACCAGGTAGAAGTGTACACGACGTTCGAATGGGAACTGCCACTGCGTCATAGACTGGAATGTCATGAGGAAAGTGATTCAACATTAGTACGAGTACAAGATCGCCATTAAACATGACATGCGGACATGTCCGGGAGCGTTTCTAGCTGGCGGCGCGGCTGATCGCAAACTCCTCAACTTGACAAGTAACAGCCATCAGCTTTGCTCAACTGGGCAACCGTGAACTTCGTGGCAGATGATCACAACTTCGTCTGGCTACCTCCTGTTTTCTTCCAACCTTCGGAAGTATCACTATGTAGTGCGCTGTTTTGCAGGCGCCTCGTCAGTCAGCACACTGTGCATTATGGGAGTGTATTGAGTTCGGTGCAATGATATGTGGATGACTGTGTAATGTTTAGTGATGGTCGCGTTATGGATTGGTATCAAAACACAGAATTCAACAATAAACCGCCCCAATCATATCCAGTGGGCACATCTTCCGTGAGCGCACGCGTGCAAATTGCAACGATTTAACTTAAGGGCTGTAGATTTTCGCTCAAGTTTTGCGTCTGCCGAGTTACACTAGGTCCTGGTGTCCAACTTCGTTCAGTTTCTTATGATAGCGATACGCGAGAATCAACAGGTGCGTCAAAGTGGTGTTGTAGGTGGATTTTTGCCTTGCTACTGTTTGCGCCGTCTAATAAGGCATCACAAGTCACCTGCAACTTAGAAATAGATGACTTTGTCAAGCAAACACGTACTCGACCCATTTTGTAACCGCCAGACCGATCGCAATGAACTTGGTAGGTGTATTGTTTCGGGAGATTCAGAAAAATAACGAACGAATCGGAAATGGCTACGCCCACAGCGACGTTCTCGTAAGAAAATGGAAAAGATGACAAAACCCCTCACTTGTTTACCCTAAGGCTTTTCAACGTGTCATCAATAGACGAGTCAGTGGTGTGCTTTCGGCGGGACGCCGGAACGCAAATATTTTTTAAATATAGCTTGAAGTTCGTGTGGACATTCTGTTTTTTGTCTTTAATAAGTCCAGGCACTTGAGGTTGAATGCTCTAAAGAAGGCATTCCTTGTCTCTAAGAATTTCTACTTTCAAGATTGTTGCTTACCTGAACACCGTTCTAGAATTAAGCACCGAATTCACACCGTTGCACGTTGTTGTGCTTCTTGTGATAGCTCTTCAATTCAGCAAGCCTGTTTGAGAAGTCCAGGTGAACTCCAAAGCTACGGTCAACTCTAAGTGGTGTTCCAATATACATAAACCAAATCACTTACTACCGAAACACTCGGCACTGCGTGTGAAACAGACACTTTGTTGTGGGGCCTTATTGACTACTGCTATGGTTCATCCGATGTAACTGTGATATCCGCAGAATTAAGCTCACGGAATTCCACAGGTGGATGTTTAAAGCATGAGTGGCCACCTATCAAGATGATGAGAGCACACAGTTGTTTGGTGATATATTCCTGTAAAGCATATGCTTACAACTTTGGTTATGCGTAGTTCATTGTATCGTATCCAGAGTCGTGCGATTGTTTGTGCATCATGGCTAAATTCCACCACATTTCAGGCTTCAGTTTGCGGAGGAACCTGTGTCTGTTGTACACGATCGGAAATGATTTAACAATAGCTAGCAAAATTGGACGCTTCCTGGACGCGCCAACTAAAACTTACAGTGCGTCGCGTTCATCCTTTTTCACGGTACGTTTTACAAGGATGTATTTTGACCAGACAACTAGGAATAGGATCCACATGCAACGAATAGGTGGTGTGAAACATCTGCGTTACCATTGGTCCATTTCGAGCCTTCCGTAAAGGTGCAATGCTTTCTCCTTTTGAGTCTGCCATGTGCCACTGTTTTATTAGTATCTCTCGGATTTATTGGTGCGGTTACGGCACTTAGTTTAGACGTACAGCTCTCCAACTGCTGTGGTTGATAATCACGTTGGAACTACTCATGTTGTTTGAAACCGGGGATATTTGAAAGGTTGGATACCCACAGTTTATTCTGATAACCAATTGCTCGCCGAATCCAGTGTTAAGAATGCAAACATTTAATCAACAAACGAAGGAACGTCGTTGGTGGTTAAGTGCGTTCTCTAGATCTTTATGATTCTGACACCCCATTCACTGACTGATACATTTCATCAACAAAGAAACGTGCGTAAATGATTTCTTCTGTGGTCACTGCGTTGTGCCGTGCTTAAATATCAATTGGCCCTGAACAATTCTAAACATTACGGAAGGTATAGGATGTTTCCTTATTCACAGTACTCTCAGTGAAATATTGGTTTATGTCATACTACTTCCTTCAACCTGTAAAAGTGATTTTACTGGGTTCAAGTCAGATTTATTCCCATCAATCAAGGTGATTCTTCAAACAGTTCATAAATACTTCCAACATTCAACTGCCCTACAATGATCTGAGTCTGAATAATGGTCACTCATGAACTGTCATAATTCAGATGAACCAGGGACGGTCATTTCAGAAAACATCAGGAGGATACTTAATGGAGGCGTCAAACAATAAATAAATCTAAGCTGTGCTACACACCAATTGTGGATCGAACCATTTTTGATCCAAGCTAGCCGGAGGTTAGGGGTGAAATAGTGAGCAATATATGTAGTCGACAGTATGAGGAAAACAAATATACTGATGACCATGAACCGGTGAATATTCTTCAACTAATGGCTTAAGTGGTTGTACATTCATCAGACCGGACGGCAACAGCTTTAAAAGTTTATCAGCGTAGTTATGGTTTCATGGTGCTATAGAGTCCTTCCAACTTACTTCATCCTCAGTAAAAATACACAACGTGGCAGAATTTTCAGTGGCATACGATCGCACTATACTACTCACCACTACTACTACTCAGTGGCGAGGTATGAGCATATCTTTGGATAATGAAGTAGCCGGGGTGATATACAGGAATAAACACTCTAGCGTAGTTTGGCATGAAATGGTTCTCTACACATACAAGAGGTGGACATTGGCAACCGTTGCAACCGTGACGTCCTGAGATCAGTGTCATGTGCAGCTGAGTGCGTTCGTTTGCTATGTTGAAGTGCATACCATATGTGTTGGTTTTCCGAATAGACAATCCTTAAGTCGTCCGCGTTCTTGGCTCGCAATGTTGGTGTCGTGACCAGGATTTGAAAATGGGGACTTCCGGAGTTTCCCGGAGGACTTCGAGGACGTTGCCGAGGTCATCAGAATCAAGACTGAGCGGGCGAAGCTGACAGCCCCGAGAATGCTGCTCAAGGGCATGACAAAGGTGGTGCTGGAGGCGGTGTGAATGGACTCCGAGGATTTGGAGTGAGCCGCCGCAGAGGAGGCGCTGGTCACCGGGTTTGGCAGTCCCACTTGCTGCCAGGAGGTAATGCGGCAGTTCAAGAGCACTTGGCTCGGACCAGGAGACACTCTGGGCAGGGTTGTCAAGAGCCCTGCTACAGGTGGACCAGGACTCAACAACGCATGCTGATTGGCCACTTCTTAGATGGAATACCCCAGAAGTCCGGGATGTGGCGATTATAACAAATAACATTTTGATAGTCGCATTCCTATGTACATTTTCTATGATTTTGGTTTTGAACCTGTTTTTGTTTTAGTTAAGCTATCCATGTTGTAACATCCGGCCCGGGGCTAAAAACAACTCGCTCAGTGCCTCGCTAGCTTGACATATTTCTTTGTACACTCTATTTTCCAGGGTCGGTTACAATACACGGGGTCAAAGCGCTGAGATTTGGCTTTTCATTGTCGATCTATTGTCGATAGTGATCATTGACAGGGTTTTATTTTGTTGGATACGTTCCAACAGGGATCAGTTCAAGATTGCTCTTATCGCAGGTCCGATGACGTTGAAACAGTTGACTGATGCAGCTTGATAATTGCTGACAGGAAACTCCCGCGTGCGAACAGGCGGTGGATTTACTCTCAAAGGTAATGGCTGATGAAGTATGATATCCGAATCAATGGTCACGTAGTCAAACAGCCTTTCGTCATTTCCTCCGACACAAGTCAGATTATAATGGAAGCAGATTTTCTTGATCTCACCGAAGTCGTGATCGATTTGAGACTTGGTGAACTCGTAACGAAGTGTGGTGTGATTTAACTAGTGAGAGAGTGCAAGCCACGGTTTGGACAAATTGATGCGAACGCATCCAGAGCGACACCAGCCTGTAAGCCGGTTGAGGAATGGAGGAATATGCAGATTCCGAGAATCGTTCACTACGCGTCAGAAGTCGTATGGCTTTGGTGACTGAATTGAACGTGAGATCCCCATCGAAAGGTGCTGGATTACAATGTTATAGGATCTTAACAGCTGGAGGCGGTGCGCAGTTTCGTGTGGGCAATTCCACCCCCTGCAATCCGTGTACATTAGCTTCGAAAGCCATAGCAATATTGACTACACCTCGAATCGTGTCTGAATTGCATAATTGTCGTATTTACTAGGCCGCCGATAAGCAGTATAGAAACTGGTTATTTGAGACACCCGGAGCAATGGGGTTGGAAAAGCCCCGGGGGTTGTACTCGGATCAGGACTTTCCGCGTGACTAATGAGGAGACTACCTCTGACAAGTTAGAGTGAACAGAATTTAGTCTTGTTATACGGAAACATTCTTAGTTATATCAGCGCAACAGGAATGAGAGCCCTTTATCGTTTGACAGCAGTGTCATATGCAATATCAAGCTACAACCTGATTGGTTCAATACTGAACGAGGAACCTGATGAAAAACAGAGGGCATGGTAATGCAGCAGTTTGTCCACTCTTGATGTAACTTCCGATTTGTTCGCTAACATGTTATTCCTTGGGCCGAGGTTTGGATAGTTGTTGAATCACGTCTTCACTACAACCCCTTTGAGAATCCTCTGCATGCGCACTTCTCAGTTGTGTTGCTGTCCTCAGCGCAGCAAGTTTCCCTGTTAATTGTTTAGAAACTGGATTTGGTCAATGTCTCTCATAAAAATGGATGCATAATGGTTCCGTAATTTCTACCATTGTAATTCAAAACTTGGTAGTGGTCGGTCTTCTGGTCCGTCGCAAATATTTCCCACGAAAGTGAATCACATCTATTGAGACCACGTATTGAAGAGATTATCTTGGACACCCGGATTTAAACAGCATATGTGAGCTGTCTTTTGTTGCACAACGTTCTACATCCTTGTACTGTGACAAATGGTTATTGAGAAACGCATTTGATCCTGTAGAATCTTTAGGATTAACAGAAATCGCGGTAATTTTTGATGTTTTCATCAGATTTAATGTAGTACTGTTACAGCATGGTTGCCAAGGCGCCGTTCGTAAATAACAGCTTTCGGCAATATCCAACCATTTTTCAACTGGAATCCGTAGTCCGTCACAACTTGTGGAATTCCCTGTCAACGGGAACACTTACTGAAGGCTTGCACCGTAAATGAAGTAGAAATAGTGGTCGTAATAAATACTTCCAGTCATCGTGAATGCGAATAGATTAAAATCAGAATGTAACACTCAGCAAGAAGTCGCCCACAACAGTTTGCACGTACATGCCACCATGAAAGGTAATGATCAGATCAAGGCATCCGTTTATTTAATTTCGTCTCTATTTTTGTGACACGGATCACAGTTCGTTATCATGACTCCGATATCCGAGCTTATCTCCGACCACTGGTGAACCCGTTTTTAGCTAAATAACACTTGTGTAGTTAGTGTTACAAAGCTTGTTATAACGGTTGTGGAACATCTAACGGAAATCTTCGACAGTGAACACCCTCAGGCTGTATGGACAACGGCTTCCGGTTCTGGGGTAGCATTAAACGCCTCTTAACAGTTACTTGCCAGCCCACGGTCATCGCAGAAATTCCCATATCGTAATGTTTTCTGAGTGTATTAGTCAGTTCATCCCGGCTGATTGTAACGGCCGGTGAGACAGAAGCAAACTCTAACAGCCGTAAAACTAGAATATTCCGTTCGAAATCTGCTAACTACGACGATGAAACATTCCATAGTCGTAAACTGTATAGACTAGGCTCTATCATCATGACATTGTTGCGGACGATCCGGTAACCGATTTATACGGTTAATGGTGAGCAGATTACTGGTTGATGGAAGTTGAACATGACTCACAGCTGGCCGCAACAATTGCATTCCTGTGGGCTTTTCAGTCCTCCTCGAAAGAGGAGGCGTTATATTCGAGTTTTACTCTAGTTGGAGATCGTTAGTAGTACCTGTCCTTACCACAACCAGGATTTGAACTTCGGTCACGCTTTCACGTGACGATGCCGTTGGCCACTGTGGCATTTGCCTCAAATTACGCACTGGATTGTGCTTTGCAAAAGCTCGGGACATTAGCCCATAAGTAACGTTGAGATCGTCCAACCGCCTCCAGAAGAAGTACATCGGTTGTTCTGTTAACTCTGAAGTACGATGGTTCTGCAGACAAGGTTCCAAATTTCAGTAAACAAAAGTGAACTGTAGCCTCGTAAACCCAGAAGGATTGCCGGCTGCGTTGTGACAACAGCTGTTGACACCCCACCGGATCACTCAATATCAGTCAAATATGACATTGCTGGTATGAATCAGCATGCCTAGCGCGAGATAGCCCATGCAGTTTATACCAGATGTCTTGAACTGTCTATGCAAAGTTACTTTTCGCATACACCTCCCGAAACTGTTGTTTCAGAGGCAGATACGAATTTCATTCTGTAGAGCGGTGGTAAACTGATTTTACGGTCTACTAAGACACCTGTGAACAAGGTAGTACGGTCTTGAATTTGACGGGACTATCTGAGTTGAAGAGTTCGGACAACTGGAACAGATGAGACTGATTGAAATAGACGGCGTATTATAGGTAGGTGTAGCTTCAAACGAGGGAACAGTCGTCACCACAGGTTGGGCAGTTTTTAACACAACACCCAACATTTCGGAAAACTTGCATGATGATCCAACACACTTGCAGACCTGTTGAAAGGGAGAGATGTAGAAATTAAAAATAAACCGAAGGTCGATATTGTGTGGCGTAGGTACACATCACACTTTAAGGCTAGACTCACAGAGTACTAACTAGCAACGTATTTTTATGAAAACAACAAAAAACTACCCAAAACCGTTTCAAATAGCTAAATTGTACTATCTTTCTTGCTATTTGATCGTCGAACTTGATCTCCCTTTTTACATTAACGATGACAGCGCAGTTCCAATCGTTCTGGGAAGTAGGTCGTCTCATTGGTTCAGTTCTGATCTCTGTTCTGGTGGTCATTCGCCACAGAGATAACTTGTGTAAAACGGTAGTTTGACGTTGTCATATTCTTTGAAAGAGAACCGCTTGTTTTGTATTAAGGTCAAAAGGCTGGAGTACGGAAGCAGAACATAGTTCTTAAGACTGAGTTTACCACACATCCGTTACTGATTTTGGAATTTCTATCTCCTAAACTTGCATTTTGTAGGGCGCTTATCCTGAACATAAATTAACCTGTCGTGGCAGTCGTCACTTACCTCCATATACAAAGTTATTTACTACTGGACCCCTAAGGGTTCCCGAGAAATAGATCATGATAATTTGGACAATAAAATCGCAGAAATCTATTTCAATAGTGCATTCAGGTTCCGGATTATCAACTGCCCTCTTCTGACATTTATCAGGCCTAAATATTGGGGTTTCTAAAATGGGGAATAATCTCACAAGTATCGACGATAATACGCTTAGAAAATTCGCACAGTTGAATTGATTCTAGAGACGACTGAGCAGGCCGTTTGAACAAAGTATGTTCGCCGAATGATTATTACTGGAACAATACGACGAATCCAAATTTTCTAGTGAGTAATATCAGGGTGTAGTTTTGTAAATAGGAACCTCACCTTGCGACGTTCCATCCAGGGGGGCAACATAATTCTAACACACACGCTTTGTGGATTATGATTCCAATAATTTACATACTAATGAAAGTATACTAAATTCGGCACTTCATTTGTTGAAACCTAATAGACCTGAGAGTACCATCAAGAGAAAAGCTCGGGGAATAGAAGGGAAACGGACAAATAAAAATTGAGTCCCACTGATCCGGTATCATCAGGACGGCAATAATACATCACGAAATATATGCATTTCGTGCACTCTTACCGTTCGATTACAGAAAACACTCAGTCATATAGACTTAGTGTATAGCGGCAATACAACGAAACAAACATCACCATGGGTATACTTCGGGGCGGGGTAAACGGTTTCAGTCCCCCGACAATGGAACTGGTTGCATCAGTGCCTTCTGTCAACAGAGAGCCGGTTGACGCTTAGTTAACAAGTCTTCGGAAAACGGTGACCACAATGCAACTGCCTTTTCTGATTTCACAGAAGCTAGGTCCTGCACACGTCTCAGTTATAACCTTATAATGTTCCGAGAGCAAACGACAGTGTTGGCGAACGGCTGACGACAGAAACTGATGTGCAACATTGATCATTTCAACAAGAAACCAATCCGCAGATCCCGGTTAAGTGGGAGACAACTCTGTTGCTAGTCGTATGGGTTGTCAAGGTTCGAAATGGTGTTGGTTAAGTGAAATTTTATTCTCATCTCGGTATTGTGTTCTGTTGAGTTGATTTCCATCAGAGCTCCTCAACACTCTCGAAAAGGAAACTGGCATCGTAGTCTTGAACAAAGCTTCGTGACGAAAATGTACACAGTATCACCTGGTGAACGAGAATTCAGAGTTAACCGTATGCCAGACAATAATTTCCAAGTGGGAAAACCAGGTTAGAGAAGGCTGCACATGCTTTTACTGCATAGTTAAATAAGTGAGTCGGAGTATGAAAAGTTGAAGTCGAATGGGGCACGCACACCAAAAATTTAAATGAACGTCTGAACTACGGAAGACCGTTGTCCTGTTCATACCTATCCTCAACAGGTGGTTCTGCTTCTTGATCCCATCCAAAAGATCCTTAGCTTCCGTTCTGTCAAGAATTACTGTTATGGGATGTACTGCGGAATATTTTGGCAAGCCTGCGCAAAAACCGCACTTAATGGACGTTGACTCACTATTCACAAATCCTCCCATGTATCTATTCTAGCTGACTGCACAAAAAATTGCTTCTTATCTGCGAAGATATTATCCGGTTCAAATTCTCTGGACGTGTTAGCAAGATTTAATGGGTTAGTAACGGGTAGTTCGTTGGGTACTACATTGGTTGATATTTTCCTTGGAATGGTCAAGAATGAACTAACTGTTGACCGTTCCTCGCTTAATAGAAGTAAGGTCGACGAAATTTCAATATTTACCGACTGTGGCCATTTTATAACTCTTACGCACCGGTTTAATTCAGCTCACCGAAAACTGTCACTCATGAAAGAGTTAGATGGCTCACCACCCTTTTTAAGCATTCTGATTTTTGGGTACCCAGATGGCAAAGTAACCAGAAACTCATGTGTTCCTCATTCCCACTCAGCTTGCAAACGTGATTCGGTGCGAACGCTACTCCACTGGATAAGGGAATTATGAACGAACGCAAAAAGCCCGCAGAGGAGCACCTGAAGAATGCTCTGTGTGCGAGTGGTCATGCGACCAAAGTTGTCGAAATTCATCGCAAGGAATGGGTGCGGAACACCCAAATACACTCAGTGCCGAATAGGCAAATGTTAATCCGTCTTCTTTACATGGCGGTTCACAATACTGACGTAATTCTTTACTGAGGACGAACGATCGCACTATACTATTCACACCGCCACCATTCGGTAGGGGAGCAAGAGCATGGATTTTGACATAGAAATGGACGCGGGAAAAATACAAGGAACACTGGAGTACAGTCTCGCGTGAAATAGTTCTTGCCAAATAAAGGAACTGAGCATTAACGTCCGTGGCAACCGAGACGCTCTGAGACGAGTGTCGTACGCAGATGAGTGTTTTTGTTTGTGGTCTCGTCGAAACACATAACCCATGAATTGGTTTTCCGAATAAACAACCCTTGTGGAATCCGCGTTCCTGGTTCACAACAAGTCGAAAGTAGAGATCCTCTGTCGATCGCAGTGATCCTTCGACGGGAGTGCGTTTTTCATTCGTAGGATTATGCTCCACTGCCCTGGATATTTTAGCCCAATAAACTCTCCCATTTCTATGCTATGATGCCTTCACTGGCAGAATGAACGGGAGCTTGTGACGGGAAAACAAAGGATGTGGTTAGCGCAGACGATGACTCGATGTGAAGCACCTTCTTAACATATGAACGGTAGTCCTGCGAATTCAGTCTAGAAACACTTAATCCAACAGGTCACGCGGTTGACCCTGCCACATCATCTCTGGCCCAGTTAGGCAATCACGACCCCAAGACGTTGGTGTCTCCCGAAGCGCTGCTAACTAAGCATCACACCGGCTCTCTGCTGTCAGAAGGCACTGAAGCAGCCAATCCCATTGTCAGGGGACTGAAACTGTTAACCCCACCCCGAAGTATATCCACGGGAAGTTTGTTACGTTGTATTGCCGCCATGAGCCATATAACTGAGTGTTTTCTGCAATCGAACGGTACGAATGCACGAAGTGCATGCATTTCGCAACGTATGTATTAATGTTGTCTTGAGGATACTGGATTTGTGGGTAGCAAAGTTTCGGTTGTGGGTGCATGTGCACATGTTTGAAGGGTATGGGCTTAAAAAGCTATTAATAGAATCACGGTTTTTACATACCTGCTCAAAGCTTGCACAAAATACTAACAAGTATGTAACGATTTCCCCTTTCTGTTTTCCGGATAAATTCACGGTAAACTAAGAAAAAAAGCCACATATTTAGCTGGCCGAACGTTTTATTTCCGTTGGTAGCAAAAGTCGTGATCGACAGTTTGAAATTAACTGATTTTCCAATTTGAAACGTGTGAAGGTATTTCACTAAATGTGTATGGTACACCCTCTTTTGTTAAGTAGCAGTCTGATCAACCTTCTCACAGGAAAATCCACAAGACCCACGTGTTTTAGGAATTACTCTCTTCAAAAGAGCAGAACTGCCGAGGTGTACAACCAAACTACATCCTTTTTTGCAGACGGACATTTCCATGATACGGAAATATGCGAGGAAGTACAATTTTGAACACATGCGACGTTTCGTGTTGGAGCAGTTTATTTGGAAATGAACTCGGTCGTCTGCAATGGTATTGAACGACCGTCTATCAAGTGAAACAAGCCCAGTGTCTGAACACTGCTCAAGCGCAGTCATGGCTACGACGGAGTGAAGTAGTAATCAGTTCCGGAGCCTCCTTCAGGCATATACCGCATTAAGAAGATAACCGGAGTGACAACCCATTGGCGCGTTTCCAACGGGCAAATTAAGACGCTCGTCTACAGAGATGTCGAAACGTTTAAATTTCATGGTGGAGGTATGTGTACCGTTAGATTAGTGTTCAAAGAGCGCAAAATATTGAGCTGAACACCTGGACCAACCGGTATGTCGAAGGTGGAAATTGGTTTCCAACTTTGTTTGCCTGTGACCCACTCGGACATGTCAATACCCAATGGGTACACCCTTGAAAACCGTTTCGAACCAAAGAAAGCTCAAACACGGCCAAAACCTAGTTGGCGGTAAAAGTATTTCGCGCGTTGACCAACGCGCCGCTGATTGTTTCCGTTCAAAAAGGGCTGTAGAGAAAGCCTATCCAAGTGCAAAGGTCTCAATTAAACGTGAAGGATAGTTAACCTACGACCATTCTAGTTACTCACAGGCCCAGATTGTACTTCATGATCCAACTACAAAACTGAATAAGCAAATCATTTTAGTGATGTGGACAGCACATACATCTTAATATTGCGACTAACAACTACACCAACCATTCTCATTTTTTAAGGGTGTGGACAGATTAAAAGGAAGAAATCTACCCTTTGACGTGTCTCAGATGATCGTAAGTAAAGGATAAGTTATAGAGCCCTTTCAAACAGCATCTTTTCAGTGAGCAAAACTGCGTTTCGACTTTTTGAAACCTTACTAACAGAACAGCATTCTGTTGTGTACGTAGTTTGACTAATTAACCAACGCACAGTCAATTTCACAAACACGCAGATTGTAGGAGAAAATGGTGAATTATGATATCAATACATTGTAAACAGTTTCAACCTCATTTGAATCCATGTGGCCAAAACGCATAATAGAACTCGCACTAGCAAACTGTGACAAACTTGTACCATATTTCGTCTGTCTGTCTGGCGATCCGACAACCAGCGTTTGAGATAGAGGTATTTCAACATTCATGGAAATGAGGTGATGGCCCAAAAACATAGGAACAACAAAATTGCGTGTGTGGAGTCGACGAATATTTATTATATACACAGTAGTGTGACGCTGAGAAAAGACGTGTGCGTACGAAGCAAGTTGGCACAGCCAACAAAGACAACTAATGGCAAGTGAAAAGTCCCAAAGTTTTCGATCTCGACACGGAAAATTCAGCCTAGTACCAAGTGTACAGAATAAATCAACGTAATCTGAATAACTAATCGCGCTTCCCCATTGAATAGGCCAGTTCGTGGTCTACTAACGAGACCTTTGCCTCTTTTAACACGATACCAGCCTGAGCACTTTTCGATAATAGTGTACTAGTTTGTGTCTTTGATCCAAGACCGGATCGTCCAGAATGGTTGGTCAAACGGTTGGCGGATTTATTGCTATCCGAATGCCCGCGAACAGCGTCGGGGATTGGAGCACCGTTCACGGCACGAATCATATGTTTGGCAGGAGCATCTGTTTTACCAGCGTTGGACACCAGTGAAATGGTCAACTTCAGTGGGGAATGCTGTTTGTCCGCGTGCCTGGTAAGTGCGGAGTCCGAAGCGGATGGATGCAGTGCAGATGACGAGGAAAAATAAGGAACTTGCAAGAATTCGTCTTCATAATCATCCTCGTAATCTTCCAAACGTTGTTGCTCCGCAATTCGTCTGAAATGCAATTGAACGAATTGTACAACGTAACAATGATAAAATTGGGCGACCAGAACGAAGAATTTAGCGATTTCCTCTGCTGGTTGTCACTGACAATTATTCCTAATCAATTTTTGGTCTTGCAGGGAACTCTAGGAGTATCGAGGATCTGGAAGACACGATCCCTAGGGGCGACGATTCCATCAGTCAGCCGGGCGGTTCAAACGATAAGTCGACTTTCTAAACCTAAAAAGTCCACAAGAACCTGATGCATCATCTCGCCCACGATTCTTCCAACACTAGCGTTCCCAGGTGTATTGTTTGGTCAGCGGTTAAAAGCCGCTCGTCTACATTTCCGACCAGGAAGCCTGAAAACGTCTTTGAAATTGAGTTTTATTATAAATGTCAAAAACGCTTCAAGCATTGTACACTAGATCAATAAGATTTTCTGCGATAGCCCTGTGCCATTGTAGGAGATGCTCTTATTGGTAGCCCGTTTGATCAACATAGCAGGATCGTGCGTCACATGAAACTTAAACCATCCTTCCGTAGAGTTCTACTTTGAAAAATGACTGAGAAAAAACAATGCTCATAACTCTTCTGCAACCGCACGGCAACAGTTAGATAACAAGGATGTAAAAGCAGAATAGTTATCACGCTATTCGGCTACTGGGAACTCAAGCTTTCCACAGATGTCCTCGAAAACGTATGCAACTGCAACCAGCTGTGAAGTAATCACACTGTCGTACTCGATGCTTTCGAATGCCGAACTAAACGAAAGAAGTGAGGTTAATAGGAGCAAGCTTTCTACACCTGAACTGCATTGGGAATCACATTACGCAACATCTGCATAAGTTCCTGCATTATCGCTTGCTCATACTTTACAACACCTAAAAACCACATACCCAGGGTCAGATGCTTTGAAACTCCTCCTTTGCCGTTTCATATTAACTGTTACGTCGAGCCAACTTATTTTCGTCAGACCACAAACCCAATAGTGATTTGCGACCTATAACAAACCAATCGATTTTTACTGATTCGTATTCTCTCAGACATCATCTTCATCATCAAAACAGCCATGAGCCTGACCAAAAGGTACTGTGGCTCGGGCCGCCACTCACCTCAACAGTGACGTGGAATATCCTAGAAGGAAACACTACTACGAAGGTCAAGAAATATTGAAGAACACTAAATGGAAGAACTAGAAATGGTATGGATACAGGTACGCCATTGACTGCGGCACACCGCTATCTCGGATAGCGTCTCTAACCAGCGGTTTCAGTGATCACGAGGACCCCAGCCAGGCAGGCGATGCCTGCCCACTTTGCTCAATGGAGCAGTCAA
>QNGE01000066.1:176123-209222 GCA_008508345.1 Paragonimus westermani | reverse complement strand
TATTATTATTATTATTATTACATGTACTGAGGCCGAATAAAAAATCTGAGTGTCAGAAACAACTGGTAAGAATTTTCCGACAAATTCGGCAGTCGCAGGGTAAAACCTGTATTGTGTCCTTCACTAAGGATGCTGTCAGTGTATTTGTGGTCAGCGGCTGATGATCACGTCCAGTCTTGGTAAGCCACTATACCACGTGATACGCCTATTAAACAATGCTTAAGACTTATTCCCCCGTTTTCGAAGTTTTGAAATCAGTTAGTCACAGGTGTATGGAAACCGCTCAACAATCCTCCTTCGTGTCTATTGCTCATCGTCCATCATAACGCCTCCAGGAAGTAGAGATCTTTCATCTCAGTTGTTTATTCCTCCTATTTACGCACATGATAATAGTTTCCTTACCGGATAAATCTTGCAGCCAACAACGTAGATAATTTGCAAGCTGTATGAGTCACTTATTCCTGTGTGCGTACTGCTATCTTTCACAAGTAGAATACTCGTGCCGGCCCGGACCATCCATCTGATCATTTCTGCGGCTGATGTATTCTCACTGTAAAGCCAATCCTTCTGAAATCCTACAAATTTCATCCTTTCCGTTACCACGCAAACTTTCTGTATCATGCTATGTCGACTGTAGGGATTTGAGCTCAGTCCTCGCGGATCTTTTTTTACCAACGCCTTCCTCTGCTCTTTAGAACTCTTTGGAACAGAGCCCAAGCGACCTCTGAAATTTCGATTTTTATAACACATTGCGTTATCGTGATATTTTGCGGCTTGTCTATGTGTGATCAAAATATAATTTCCTTTATCTGAATTTCAGACTACCCGTTGGTGACTTTTCTGGGCCTGATTTTAGTATCAATATGTAGGCATTCGTTGCATGCCTTTTCGTGATTCCAACTGGCCTAATTCAGGTGGGAGGCGACTCGCTGCCATAAAACGAGTAATCTCCGTTTGTTAGTTTAGTGCTTCATGCCTTGTGGTTATAAGATTGATTGGCTCATTTTCTCAGAAAGGTCTTCGCTTTTGAACATCCTTACGAACGAACTTAAAGGAGCATGATTCAGCTCATTGATGCCAGGCTGTAATTTTGGTGAACTCGACGGTGACGTTTGTTGGTCCTTTGTTTGTTCCCTTAGTCTGTTGTTCCCTTATATTTAAAGAGGGCGCCTGGCACACTCCGGCTAGCTATCGGCCAATCAGCCTTGCTAGCTTTCCCTGTAAAATGACGAGGCGCCTACTAAAGCGCGCCATCTGTAATCACTTCTTACCAAATAATCTTTTCTCTTCCACCCAGCATGGCTTTCTTCCCAATATGCCATGTACAACAAACATGCTTGTTTTCATAGATAGTCTGACAGAGGCCAGAGACAATGGCTTCAACTCAGATGCTATCTTCTTTGATTTCGCCAAGGCTTCTGATCGTGTCCCACACAGTCTCCTGAAGCACAAACTGGAAACCTGTGGTATTCAAGGAGGGGTTCTTCGCTGGATTGCCTCTTTTCCTGATAGTAGATCTTTCAGAGTCAAGACTGGGTCAGACTTTCGCCTCCCTTTTTCATTTCTGCGGGAGTTCCCCAAGGGTGTGTTAGGTTCTTTGTTATTCCTAGTTTACATCAAGGGCCTTCCGAACAATATTTCCAGCGACGCCCACATATAAGCAGACGACCAAAAAATCTGAAATGCCACTGTTCCCAGTGCACTACAAACGGATCGTGGTGCGATCATGCGCTGGTCGGACGATTGGATTCTCCCACTGAATGACGATAATTGTGCTCACATGTCAGTCGATGGGGATACTGGCGGAGCTTCCATGATCCATAGTGCGTTCTGTACAGTAGATATGAAAATCGATCTGAAGAAAGCTCTGGGTATCTGGTTGTCGTCTAACTTCGCCATCGCGTATCACCATCAGATAGCGGTAAATAAAGGGGTTTACCACTCTTAGGGTAATTGGGCGTACTTTCCTCCGCATAGACAAGAAAGCGTTCCTATCGCTTCACGGGGTTTATATAAGACCGTTCTTAAAGTATGCGAATCAGGTCGGGTATACCGGCTTGAAGAAAGAACTATCAGCTGTTGAGCGTTGCCAGCGCGTGGCTACCAAGGTAAGTGCGGGCCTGAGCAATGTTACCTACGAGTCTCGACTTGAAATTCTTGACCTGCACCCGTTTGAATTTTGAAGACTCCGCGGTGAGTCAATACTCACTTATTCTTCAGAGTGGGTTTCGTAGAACATTTTTCACTGTAGCAAATGACGATGGCCGGTGAGGAAATAACGGGGCGTTTTTAAGGCTTCGTCCTCGGACCTTTCTTGGCCAACATTAATTTTCTCCCAGGGTTGCTGACTATCGTAGCAGCCCTCCTTCTGAGGTCGTCAGCAGCTTTTCTAGGAATTGTTTCAAAGCTTTGTTTGATTCCCATTTATCTGAAATTCCATCGTGCCAGTAATCTTACGCTGTTCTTTGTATTCAATGCAATCCCAAAGAGAGATGCTACAACGTGTTTTCAATTATCGTTTTACAGATCAACGGACGCCCACTGACAGTGAGCAAGGAAAACCGACTGGATCCACGAAAATTGGTTCCTTGCCTCGAACCCGTATATCAATCGCTGAATCACCGAATTGTCTCTCTTAGATTTCAAACATACCACTGGGATTTAGTGCGCCGTCAGTTATGAACCAGTCTATAAACCCTCTCCTAGATTGGAGTCGCGCGTTTTGCAGACTAAGATTTTATCAGGTTCACTGAACTTCCCGCGTAAATATCCGGGCCCCGTGTGTCGATGGTCATTGCGCCTAGGCTATGTGCCGCTCAATGAGTCAGCCGACGTCCATAGCTGCACTCAAAAGGATACTATGTGAGGGTGCAATGTACGTCAAACGGTGCAGAAATCGGCAACTGGTGCAGGGAACTGCTGGGATTAGGAACTGACACAACAAAGGTTTTACCAGGATTTGTGTTTCCGAGGTCTCTCAAGGTCACACGATTGTCTTGGCAAACTCCTAACGATTCTGTAATAAATGTTATCTAGAAAATATAAGGAGTAATGGAAGTAAACGTATATTAATGTTGGTCAGTTGTTGGAAGTTAGCTACAGATGCGTAGCCCCAGGTAACGATGAAATGACAGTCAAATCGGCAGGACAAGTGTTGTACAATTGGTAAAATATCTCCGGCAAAATTCGGGCAGTGGGGTATGAAAATGGAAAATCCAGCGTAAATTATGCTCCTCCGGGCGATTGTGGAGTGCGTGGGACGGTGAATACTGTTTACCCACCGTTAACACACGGGTAATGAACGTTTTTTGAACGATCACACACGATGTTCTTAAGATAGAGTTCCTTGCTAAAACGTCCCTTTCCTATTTGACTTTATCCACAACTGCTGTCGTCCAACGTCATCCAGACTCACTTAACTCAATCAATAATATGAAGCCACCTTTCATCTTTTTTGGCCGCATCGTTAACGAGCGGCGGATCATCTTCAACGTGGGCAGGCAGAACAGTGTTCACCTTCGGTATAACACACCAGCCAATGTTGGTTGGCTATCGTCATCTTCAGTCAAAATGTTACTCATTCATGCTGTTCAAAACCAGGCGAGATTAGCTGTCTTTGAGCAAGAAGGGATTGCTGGAAGTAAGAAAATTCCGTCCATCAGGGTCCTCCGTTTGGCTAATAAAGGATCTGTCGTTCAAAATAGCCTCGTTGACAAGCAGTGTTGTATGAAGAACCGCACTCAAAAAAAGTTATCCCTTAGCGTCATCACCGTTATCCCCGTACGTCTAATGATTCTTCGAGCTACACTCAGTCTACTTGCAACGTCTGTCGATATGATGGATCCGGAATAGTCGCGTTTATAATGCAGCAGGCTCCAGTAGTTTTCGAGCTCGCTGAGCAGCCGTTTCGGATCCACAGAAGAACTGGGTTGTAAAGGTGGGTTTCCAATTAGGAAGAAAAACTTGAGCAAGCAAAATATTATAAACCGAGTAGAAGATGAAAAAACATCGACATTTGATCCACCAAATATAGAACTCCCGAGATTAACGGTCTAGTTGATTAAGGCCAGATGAAACAGTCGAGTAATGGCGGAACGATCAAACGCAAAATAGAACCACGGTGCACATAAACAAAGAGCCGACGGGGAAGTATGGAACAAAACGACCCGAAAACAAGTTTCCACAGATAGAAGATATCAGGATTTAGTACGAAGTGAAGATTAACTGTCGTGGAAGAAATGATTTGTCGCGCTTGCAACCCGAATAGTCACGAAGTATTTGCAAAGAGAACACGCAATTTCTACCACGAAGATTTGGGATGTAATAGAAAAGAACAAATAAACGCAGGGGGAGTGATCACTGAGTTTCTGTGAAACACATAACAGTCGTCAGACATTCACCGCAGGCAGATACTTCAACCACCGGCGAAATCCATCCATAGACTGAAAGATACTTTTTCATGAAACATTACAACGGATTATCTCTGGTGGGTTGAGGATCAGGCCACAACCACGAGTAAAAGAGCTGTGATTATTGCGTCCTCATTTGAGACCCGACTTAACACTTGATGTCCTTTTCCGCTCGTCTGAAGTTCTTGTCACTGTCACTGTTTACCTATTGCTCACCGTCGCTGTTGACAAAGAAACTATTGAGAACACAAAACTGAGTTGGTTTGCGGTGATCGTGTTATTTCACCGTAGGTGACAATGATGCTGAATTAGGTAAAATCACAGTCGGAACACTTTTCTGTCGAGCATCTACATTTGACAAAGATGGAGAACCGAAGTGGGCGACCCAGTTATTGAGAATGGATTCAGTCACCTCAATCTTATCCGTTAGCAGAAATGTCGCGATTTTTTGACATTTAACCTAAACCGCATTCGGCACCGATAACAGTTCCCCAAAAGATCCTTAAGGCACAGAACGAAAAGCTGTGGAAACGTTTTGCTTGAGAGGAAGGAGCATGACTTAAATCAGAACGGCCGTTATTTTCATGAAGTTGTTTGAAGAGCGATGCAGTCGCAAAACATTTCACCTGCAGTATTAGATTACACTTGGACACAAGAAACTACCATTTCGTAGGCTGGCGTCGATGAGTAAATGGGTTTGGTTATCGCAGGTGATTGGAATTGTCCAGTAGGCCTATTACATGACGCTCATTGTGCGTGGCGGGCTCCTCTTAGATGATGACCTCCTCGTTACACACTAAGTGCGCTCTTGGGAACAAACGCTGTCAGACTGATCGGAAACTTACCCTTGAGGCAACATAAAGTTTACTGACAGGCAGCGCACGATAATGTCCGTTGAATTGTTCATTGTATCAATGCAGCGTTATTATTCTGGACGGTATATGAAGTGAATGGTCAGCGGACTGCGTGAAAAGAGGCGTGAATTCCTTCGTAACGTTGCAGATGCCATGAAGTGCAATAATAACACACGCTCAAAACACGATATATGCGGTGGGACCACTTGATTCTTTTTGCATCTAGTTCAGTTATTTTACTTCTAGGACATTGTCGGTCTGCTCCAGCTATGGTGCGCTAGCAACATGGGAAACAAAGAAAATAAACCGACTGATAATTTAGAAATGTATTGCGAGTGAATGAGCTACCGCTTCGTGGATGATTTCTGCAACATCACTGAAATCCCGCGAATGGATACCTGCGTGTGCGACATCATCTGCGGACCAGTTTCGTCTCGTTATTTTTGTTCGTTCTGGATTGAACAAGCAACCATCCGTCAGGTCCACAATCCCACCATATTATTATCTAAGATTCCATCCCAGATTAACCTATTTCCGCAAAAGCGTCGCAGAAAATTGCACCGTACAGTCGAGTGGATCGACGATGAGTGACAAACCACGGCAGACTTCTTATGAAAGGTGCCTCTTGCGCTTAGTTAACCTGAAGCTTGTGGGCGCCCATTTTGTTATATCATAGCAAACCGAGTGTTCCCTGAATTTCACAGATATAAGAAGACTGGGCTTGTTTTTGCGGCAGTGCGCTCCGCGTTTTGCATAACCAACGAAATCTGCTGATCATCATCCTCCCATTCTGGCAGTTCGGGTTTACTCCCATTTACTTTGTCCTTTCGCTCTTTGGCGAATATAAGCGCTTCTGTTACATCTGGTACGCTGAAAACACGAAAATACGAAAAATGTCCTGTTCCCAGAATGACGTCAGGATCAGAGCTTTCTGTTGGCGCGTACTTTACTAAAAATGCGGCGCAGCTAAGGATCGAAGAGATACCAATCTGGCAAACATATCAGGACGTCCCAAGGACATTAGTTTGAATCGCCTTCTTGCCATTATAAAAATCTTCTAATGGAACGCGTACTTAATGGAACATAATCTCAATATCGGCCATGGTTGCTAAGTTATTTGGTCTATATCTGAGTAGAACGTCAACAGGTGACCTCATCAGGTCAGGCTCAGACAATACGCGATTCTGTAGAGAATGTGAAGTACATCGCACATCGGAGCCGAAGACGGTGCGCATTTTATTGTGCCTAGGCTAAACATGGGTGGTGCGACAAATACCATTAGTTAGTTTCAACAACTGGGACAACCTCCTCATAGTCACATTATTGTAATCACAAGCGACGACATGGGGTGGTTGGAAACGCTGAAGTAACACAGGAAGAGGCACTGTGTTACTTGGAGGCCTCCGTGTGCTTCTCAGCCGTGGACACAGTTGGATCATACAGCAGTTAGTTACAGATGGCGCCTCTCTGTTAAGGACTGTCCTGCCTTCTGGAGCAACCACCTGGACTCGGACCATGCCGTTGTGCGTGCCCGTTTCGTTTTGTCATTTGCCCGGAGGACGTACGCTCGTAAGTGGAAGGCGCTTGATTGCCATTCGATCTTTGAGGATGTGGAGAACGCTTACCAAAAGACGTTGGCAAGGAAGTTGCTCAGTTCGAGTCAGATGAAGTATTCTAAAGAACACTGGGAACAAATCGCCGAAACTACCAAAGCGTGCTGTGAACAGGCGTTTTCCAAAGGAGCAGCTCAGTTTCGACAAAACCGGATTTCCGTCACGTCGATAAATCTTATGAACAAGCGTCGTTCTATCCCACCTGGTTCTGAATAGGATGACGACCGTCGAGAACTTAAACGCATGCTGGCTAAAAGCGTACGCAAAATCAATGAGCACTACTTTGTCCAATATTCGAAAGAGATGGGAGAAACCTTTTTATCTGGGAATAGCAGGGGGCGTTTTTCCCTGATCCGTGATTGTACCGACCGTCAAGTCGGTGTGAGATCATATGTGAAAAAGTTGGTCCACCTATCATCAGTCAGTCGCGCCGACTTGACAGTTGAGCTGAACATTTTAAAGAACAGTTCGGTCAGCCTCAACCAAATCATGTGGACGACGGGACCCGACTGGCCAGCTATTGCATTCCAGACGGTCCTTTATAGGAAGCAGAGGTGGTCCTAGAGCTAAAGTCATTAAAGCGTTATAAGGCTCCTGGACCAGACCTCCTCTCTCCCTCCCTTTTCAAGGATGGCGAAAATTCTCAAGACAATCTTGAAATCGGTGTCTGTCAGTAGCCATTTACGTTTTCAAAAAGCGGGCCCAAAGTCGACGTGACAACCACAGAGGCATCAGTTTGGTGTCTGTTGCGTCCAAGTTATTCACTGACCTCATTTTACATCGGATCACTATGCCCAGAGGAAGTCATATACGCGAAGAACGAGCCGGATTCGGATCCGGTCGGGGGTGCGTTGATCACATTTCCATCTTACGACGGAACTTGGAACATCGGCATTTCTATAGACAGCCGACGGTTGTGGTCTTTTTGGACCTCAGGGCTGCTTTCGAGTGAGTTGCTCGTAACGTTCTCTAGAGCTGTCTCCTTCGCAAGAAAGTACCAGAGGAATACGTGAATCTACTGAGATCACTGAACGCTCACACTGTAGATAGGGTGAGAATATATGGACAACTATCTCGGGCGTTCATCAGTTATAGTGGTGTTCGCCAGGGGTGTCCGACTTCCCCCTTCCTGTTCAATTTTGTCATGGACGATATTCTGGAGTGTACGCTTCGTGAATCCAGTAGGCTCGGTGTTGGGCTTCTCACTGACGCTAGACTGACCGATCTGGAGTCCGCAGACGATATTGTCTTGTATTGAGGACTGGCGGTCGAACTATACCACTTACACCACTACTATTCAGTAGCGAGGCGACAGCATAGATCGAAACTGTCACGGGACAAATACGGGAGAGATACGAGAAAGATAATTGGAAGGCAGCATCACATGCAATGGCTTCCGCCACATGAGGGAACTGAGACTAGGTGTCCAAAACGACCGGAACAGCCTCAGATCAGTGTTGTGTGCAGATGAGTGTTTTTGTTAGTGGTCAGTTTGAGGCGCATAAGTCGTACATTGGTTTCCCAGAATAAACAATCTCTGTGCCATATGCCCTCTCGGTTTACAACAGTCTTACTTAGACCCTCTGTCGAAGACATGCAGACCTTGCCGAACATGATGTGCGACCAGCCTGGTTTGTATGGAATGCGCTTCGCACCTTCAAAGTGCAAAGTGCTGCTTCAAGACTGGAGCATTTCCACCCCTACTTTCTTCATTGCAGGTAATCCGCTTGAGACTGTTGACAGTTTCACATACTTAGGTAGCACTATCTCGTCAGCCTGTAATATTGCTGATGAGATATCAGCGAGGATAGCAAAGGCACGATTTGCCTTTTCCAAACTGCGTCATCTGTGGCGTCGAAAAGACGTTCGGTTGTCGCTGAAAGGAAGGGTCTATAATGCCTATGTGCGTTCCATTTTGCTGTATGGTTCGGAAACGTGGCCTGTTCGCAAGCAAGATATCAACAGGCTTGCTGTGTTTGACCATCGTTTTCTCCGCCAGTTGGCCTACATTAAGTGGACTGATCGCGTGAGCAATGTGGCAGTTTGCTGGCGCGTATTTCGGAACGCTCGGGATGCACGATCAGAATTGGTCAACTAACCACGTTGCACAGCATGCGATGGTCGGGTCATGCGCTCGGTATGCCATCTGAGCGTTTACCGTACCGGGAATTATATAATGAGGCCACCAACAGTTAGGTTAGTTTGGTCAAGCAACAACGTGGTCCAGAAATATGAAGACTTTGACTACTTCATTGAGCGAAGTGAGTAAGCATCGCCTGCCTGGGTGGGGTCCCCGTATTCACTCAAACCGTTGGTTAGAGACGCTATCCGAGATGGCGCTGTGTCGCATTTAGTGGCGTCCCTGTATCAATACCATTCCTATTTATTCCGCTTAGTCTTCTTTTAGTATTTGTCGACCTTCTTAGTGACGTTTCCTTCTAGGATATTTCACGTCACCGTTGAGGTGAGCGGCGGCCAGAGCCACATTACCAATTGGTCAGGCTCATGGCTGTTATGATGATGATGGTGAGTGTTCCTTTGCACCAAGGTTGACCGATTCCATGTGCACCATCTTTATTTAGTACGGACTGTTTCAATTTAGTCAGCACCTTACGGTCCGAGAGGGGCACATCGCATTGGTTTTCCGATGTTGAATGTCGGACTTCCATGCCGTGTGATCACAGTGTTATTGCATATGTCTCCCAACTAAGCAGAGTCCCACTTTGGATACACTGGTCTTACAAGCATCTGTCACAGTATCGTGAACCTAGCATTAGTTCCACGCTGTTGTCCCGTTGTCTGTTCTATAGGCCCATGAGGTTGAGGTATGTCTCTAGTGAAGAGCGTGCTCAGTTCAGTGGTTGAAAAAACCGAAAAGTAAATATTTCCAAAGTCGTTCCGAGACCTTAATTCCTTTTTTCGCAGGACTAAACCGATTTACTTTTGATTACCTTTAAACCGGCCAAGCCTGACTGAAGGGCAAGACGGTTGTTGCGCGGACTGACTTCACATCAGGTCTCACTCCGGCGGATCTGAATGTACCACAGTGATTGACAGCGTTGAAAGCCAGTGATTTTGGTTATCTATTCAGTTCCAATTATTTTATCTATGCTTCCAGACCGAGGGTGTATTGTGGCCTACTGCCCTAGAAAACGGTATCACGTGCGGCACGCCCCTGACAGTGGAAACGTACCGAGGATAATCGCGATGGTGGTGGACACTATAAACGGGAGAAAAGGGAGTGTCGGACGCTTGGAAAAACTTGCGTCAAGTGTTGGAAGAAGAATCATTTCGCCGAGCAGTGCAAGTCAGCATCCTTTAGGCTGATCACCGGGGAATCAGGGGCCCAGCAAATACCGAACTGTGTTCGAAGTATGCCTGAATCAAGAGGGATTTACGGTAAACTTTTTATTGCATGCAAACGACGGCGATGTAAGCTGTAATTTGGTGCACCTATCTATACCATACAGGCGGGTTACTTCTAACCTTCAGTCGTGGAGTCATCCGGTAGACAAATGCATATGTGGAATGGACCGAAAACGTTGGCGTTGGAAAAGTGTGTGCATTATGAATATGAGGACTGACAAACATGTTTGATTTTTGATAAGCAGATTGGGAATAACACAGCGTTGCGAGCAAGTTGTGATACTCTACGTTTCAACCACCTCGGGTGGCCTCCTTCGGGAGTGTTGTTCGATTACAACTCTTCTGAGGAAGGCCACACGAGGTGGTTGAAACGTAGTGTTACAACTTGCTTGTAACGTTATGTTATTCCCAATATGTTTATCAACAACATGTTAGACACGACGCCCAAACTGTTCAACTACATTCACACTAAATTTGGTGCAGATATCTTACAACGTTAGATTCTTAGTTGTAGGTGGAGATTCTATATCATTTCTCGGACTCGATGCCATTCAGACAGCGGACTTTGACTTTTCATGATGACAGTTTACTTCGTGCGTTAATGATACCCCAGCTGTTTCATCAGTACTCTCATATTGTTTGACTCTGTTTTGTGTTGTATGTCGGGTAATGTTAGTCTTTTTATAGTCAATATAGCCGTACGAGCTGCGCTACCGGCCAGGGTGGTTTCGCTAGCCATCCGTGAGGTTTTCAACAACGAGCTGAATCGTCTTTTTGGGCTGAAAGTAGTAGCGCCAGTAGATGGACCAGTCATTTTGCACTAACTTTCAATAAGTCTGGTGGTTTCCGCCTGCGTATCGGTCTCAAGCCAGTGAATGCTGTATTCCCAAGGAAACAACACAGATCGTCAACTCCAAACAATATTTTACCGAAATTAAACCAAGCCTGTTTTTATCTTATTAAATTTATCTTCCGTGTACTGGCGTCGGGGGCTGGTTGTGAAATCCAGCTATCCAACCACGTTTGCCCCCCTGGGTGTTTTGGGTGGTTGCGTTTAATTTTTGTATTAAAGATGGTAAGCAGAATTTTCCGGGAACGTTTGGTTCCGGCGCTTCATAAACTCCAAGAAACGACTTACGTGGTTGACGATACACTGATGTGCGGGAGAACGAGTACGGAGCATGACTGGAAACTTGAAGCTTTTACAGCACAATGCACCTGGCGAGGAATAGCGCTGTCAAGCGATGAGATGGTTTTTCGGGCGGCAGAGAGAGTTTCATGGCCATCCACTCACAGTTGGAGAACTGAAGTTCGATAGGGACAAATCGAAGGCGAACCAGAATGAGCCGCCCTCCGCAGATGCCAAAGTAGTTTCAAGTCTTAATGGCATAACTAATTACTTGAGTCGGTCTCGCTCAAATTCTGTCTGCACAATGCGTCTAATTAAACAACTTGCACCCTATGGTGTCATGTGGATGCGGGCCAAAACCCAGCAGTCAGCGTTTGATGAGATAAAAAGGTTAGCTTTGATAGCTTCGTTAGTAGCCTATCATGACCCTTAACTTGTTCTGGCAACCTGGTGTTGTAGCAAACATTTAGGCCTTGTAGCTAGGCTACTGCAACAAGGAAAGCCGGTCAGTCACAGAAGCTGGAGCGTTTTGGCCGTGGGACGAAATTCAGCACAAGTCAAAAACAAAATGGTGGTAGTGGTCTCTGTTGTAGAACGCTCAGCAGGTACACATTTAAAAGAAAGATTGGTACACACGGACCACTAACCTCTGATAACAGTGGCGAAGGTACCACTACGCGTCGCGCCCCGACGCCTACAACAGGTGATTAACGGACTACTAAATTACGACCATGAACCGATCTACCAGCCCGAAGACCAACCGCAAATCTAGGGTACTCTGTCTCATATTTATGCATTCAGTGCTCTGAAGGACGGTCCTGAGTTCAAGACAATCTCATCAGTGACCTACAGTATGGTACCGATGGACAGGATAGTGTAGTTGAAGGAAGCAACCGAAAAGACTGGAGCGCTCCAGACGCCGACTGGAGTCATGAAAGATGGCTGGCAGCAAGTTAAAAGAATCTTCCCAAGGAGATGGTAGTGTCTTTCGAGGGCGACGATTAGTTTGTTCAAGAAAACCGAACAACTTTCAACAGAAAGATGGGAGCTATCCCGAAGGATTCGCAGGTGAAGCTCATTGAACAGTTCCATGTGATACACGTTGGGCTGAACGACTGTGTTCGGAAAGCAAAAAGTACTTCACTTTTGGCCAGGCGTGTCCAGTGAGATAACATGGCACACAAAGCAGGGTAGAATTTGCAGAAGACACAATTCAAGTCAAGTGAAGAAAACCATGCTGTTGAGAGGACGTCCAGAAAGACCTTGGCGAATAGTTACACTCGAGTTATTCATACACTTAGGGAAACATTATCTGGTCAGAATCGACTATTTCTCAGATTGTTTGCAATTGGTCAGTTAGGCAGTGCTGCTGAAGGCGTAGTCTTCAACAAAGTGCGTGCTCATCTCGTTCGCTTTGGCATGCAGAAGGTGGTTTTTCCTGATAGCGATCCTCAGTTTGTGTGTGCAGGATTCAAGACGTTTGCAAGTAAATGGGAAGTTCAACCCTGAACAAGCAGCCTATGCCACGATCATTTGAACAGAAAGGCCAGAGCCGCGGCCAAGGCTGCCGAATACTACCGCAAATTGTCAGAGAGTCATGGAAAGACCTGTATGTACTAGTTCTAATAAGAAGGATTATGTCGGATGAGGTCGTTGGGTGCAGTGTGACCAAGCGGATGGTTGGATGAAGGAGGCGGACAAATACGTCGCAGGTATATAATTGTTACGCTACGGTATTTTGAGATTCAGTTGCTCAGGAGGGCCTACAACGATGCAGGATGCGACAAAAAAGTGCCGTGATCACAGAGCTTGGAAACTTACAAACCTTAAATCAGAAGACAAGATATGGGCTCAGCGTGTCCATTAGGAGCCGAGAGAGTGGACAATTGGTGTGGTGATCACTGATAGTAGACGTAAGTCATACGATGCTGAACCGGACGGGGTGGTGAAAGGGAGATATTTCGTGTTTTTGAGACAACAAACAATGCGGGGAAAAGACACCCGTGATGGAAGGTGTCGGGGAAATCGCCAATTCCCCGAAAATATTGTGTGCCAAAAACTAACAAAGTACACGTGTGTGTGACCTTCATAGTTGACACGGCCATGCGCCACTTTGTCCTTCAACAATTGGCACCCCACCTACGCGCCTCAACATCCACATGCCAACATCCTGTCTACGCGCATCACTGTACTGTTCGGCCCGCCATTTCGTCCACACTTGATTTGATCTTCCGATTGGTCACAAACCCTTTAAAAATGATCTGGTTTGTGACCATGTTGTCTTTAGATTGAGTGACATAAAGGAATTCTGTCCGAAGGCCAGTCTTCTCTCTGGGTTAATGCGTTAGCCTCGGGTGGTTGGGTTGGCCGGGAAGTCTTGAACCATTCGTGCATATTCTGTAGTCCGTTGTCCGCTACTGTTGACTAGCGTTCTTTTGTACGTCGTTCCACTGACCGCTATTCCGTTAACTGGTTACGTGCTCGTTGGACATTTGGACGAGTCACAACATGGAGCCCTCAGGAGCCATCGTGAGCGGAAAGTAAACAAACTCATCAGAAAGGAAATGATGCAGTGAGACCGGAATGAGACGGTTTCTTAAGTGCAGAAACTTCAGTCAACTGGTGCTCGCACACAAGCCGCTACAGAGAAAATTATGGTCAAACTCAGGCCAAGTAATCAGACCGCTGAACAATTGACTCAAACAAGTTAGTCGTGCCCGACTGTGGGCTGTTTCCGCCGCCTACCGCTATGTAGATTTTCTGGCAGACGGTCAATGTAATCGTATATGATTATCAAACCGTTGAAATTCCTGTTTAGTTGAATGAGAATGTTGCTCCACAATCTGATCCGCTACCTCCATTATAGAAGCACGTGGAACTGGTGTTGGTTTAACTTTTGGACGTCGCTAGAAAACGGTTTACTGGTTCTTGCAAACTTGCGCACAATTTGAATTGGCCCACCTTATTATCCCTAGTTTAATACGCTTCTGTCGCTTCTGGATACAAGGTTGCATTAATTCTGCTCCCAAATGTTTTTTAGAGGGTCGGTTCTTGCCGTTAGCGTTAAAAACTCCCTTCTACCCATTGAATGTTCCAGTAAACCAGAAACGTTGGTAGCTTTTGCGCCGAGACTTTCCATTTTGAGCAATTGCTCAGATGGCTACCGAGCGGACAAAGTGGCATGCCAAACATCCTATTAGAGTCTACGCACTAGACGTCTGCCAAGATCAAAGGACCGCCTTTGCCAACTCGTCACGATCCTTTAAAAAATGGTTTCAAACAAATTAGTCACGAACCGGGGGGAACGTAACTTTGAGTCGGTTAATGGGAGTACGATAGCTTACGGTTGCTTTGTGGCTGATTTTAGCAAAATGATATGATCCAATCAGCAAAAGTGGAAGTATTACAACTGGTGGGAAATCTTTGGACAAACGTAAACTGAGGGAAACTGGACAGACACGTTAGCGTAAATTACGTTTCTCCAGGAGTGTGGGAGCTGCACAAAGTGGGTTAAAGATTATGTTGAGATTCGTTGTTACGAATAACATGTTGTTCACTCACGCATTTAGATTCAAACAGAGTTTTTCCAAGTTCTGCTAGCTCGTCAACTTTGTATTATCCGGTTATAACGGAAAATAGCAAACGCCTACGCTGTGTGTCAATTTCCGGGTGTCAAAATTTGTTAAGAACAGTTCAACCATATAAAATCGCATTATTCTTATTTTCATTCCTGATTTACTTTGCTTGCTTATACGGAACTCTACAGCGTATCACCTACTTTGCTTTTTAAATCAGCCCGTCCGGTTGGGATACGCCTTCTGTGCACCGTGCTACGCGTTCATAAATTTTCCATGTAAAGTCCAAGGATGCGAGTGACTTATCGCAACGCTTTAATGCAAAATTAGGTTCCGCCACCACATAGATGAATGCCCGGATCAAGCTCTTCTGCCGCCCACCTTGTTTATTTGCCGGTATGCTCAAGCTCTTCTTACATGTAGATCCAAACAGTACTGACGCAGTAGTTATCTATACCCATGCTTTAATTGAGTGAATTGTGCGAAAGAGAAGTTCGCAACACTGGGCGTTTTCCGTCAAGGTACTCCCGACCCATCACTTTTGCATGGTTTTCGTCGACCGCGCGAAGTGAGTTCGTGCACTGATGACGGGGTTGGGCCCAAGGTAAGCTGGTTGCACACATGCGTGCAACGGTTTGCCAGCCCCCCTATATATTTTTGATCAAACGTGGAACATGGAATCACGTCGACCGCGATAGACTTTTCGTAAGTTTATAAGTTCCATAAGACGATAAGTAAGGCGGAGCGGAATTTTACGTTCAAGCCGTGTGTTACTTGGAGACTCGGTGAGTGACGTATCCCATATGCTGCTTCAGATGCACCAGATATGTGTTTTGCGTTCTGCGTGTTTCGTTTTCGTGACTCATCAGGCAGATGCCCCAGTGAAACTACCGCAGCAGACACCAGAAGTGAACAGTGGAAAGTTTTCCTCGTTTTCACCTCTCAGGTTTGGGTGAGCCGAAATACCTGTCTGCACGACGGAACATTGTTACGTGGTCCACTACTGAGTGACAGACTGTGAGTTTCCCCACTGGACTGTTCTACCTGTATATATACATAAATATGTATGAAAATGTAAATACACAAACATTCGTGTGCATGCTCTATCAAAATGGTCTTACACAGCCGTACTTACAGCCGAAATCAAGAGCTGCAACCTGCAGGAAGCCAGTCCTCAAAGGTTGTATAGCAGTACGACCTGAGGTGTGGAACATATGTATACCAACTCAACATTTTCCCCGCCATTTAGTTAATAATTCACAGATCAGTCAGACTCAGGTTTTTCCATGAGCTGATTGCAACGCTTCACCTCCAAGTGCGTTAATGGGAAAAACTATACACCGCTACCAAATCTGTCAACTGATGTGAACAATCTACCTCAAAGTCATCAAGAGTATGGTTTGATTTCTTGTGGGTATACTGGCGGAATGACCGCCTCTCCTTTGCGTTCTGCCAAAACTTTTTCTGGCACTGAACAGTTTTGAATTTTGCACCTGGAGCTAATTCTCATACGTTCCCGCTAAACATTCGCGCCACTCTAGGACAACTGGGGGATCCTTCTGCAGAATGTTAACGGGAATCAAAATATATATGGTTACTCCAGCAGTTTCGTCTTACGTTTTTACTCACTTACTTACCCGTGCGCCAGTCACCAAAACTAAACCCAGGAAGGCTTAAATCCACTTACGCCTCAAATTTAAATTTTTGGTTTTCACCTTTTTCCCAAAACTCCCCAACTAGTTAGATGGCTGATCGATGAATTAGCGACGTTTCTAGTTAAGGTTAGCTAGTTTTGCCGTTAGTTGCAAGCCTGCTGATGCTAAGTGTTAAATTCGGAGGTCTACTGTAGTGGTTCAAAACGGTCTCAGACTACCCTAAGCGAACGCAGACGTTTATCACCGAGTTCAGTAACCAAAAAATGATAGAATGCAACAAGACAGTTACGGGGGTTTAGCAAGTTATAGGAATAAAGAGCTTGACTCACAGAAAGGGTTCAAGAAGACCACCACAGCAACATTCCGAATTACCAGTATCCAGGGAGCGAGGATATTCCAAGATTACTGTGAGCGGCTGAAACGTGGTCGGTGCTGCGACGATGTTCGGAGTACAACGGAGCTAAAATGGATGAGATCCGTGTAGTATCGTCAAGCAACTACGCCACAGGTAGAAGAACAGAAAGGCGTGCGTGCACAAAACTTTATTGTAATTGCAAGGTCATTTTTAGTCAATTCGAACAACCTGCAGAGATGACGCAAAAACGTTGTACAATGGTGAAGCATCGTTAGTGAACAGAAACAAGAGAAAATCTCTACACTACTGGCTCGTCGGGCTCCGTTTGGTCTGCTCATAGAGTTGCGCCCGTGATTCATCGGGCGTCTTGTATACCTTCGGCCGGATAGTCAGCCAATTCGGATAGTAAAAAACGGTCCCCCAGGTGGATTTATTATTAATAGAGTGCTGAAGCTATAAATAACTGAAAACCAAGGGGGAGATTTGGACAACAAACCTTGACATTTTCTCTACCAAATTTTCAAAGTCCGAGACCGGCCACTCAGGGAAAATGTTCAAATGCACCCAGTACCTGTACGACAAAGCATTCACGTCTAGATGAAGCTAAAGATGTATCAAAACAAGAGTCCAGTGATAAGAAGAAGGACATTTAACCTGCAGAGGGACGGTAGTTTAACAGGTCAGCGTCATTGAGCGTGTGTGATTTAACAAAATTAACTTTCCCTGATAGGAAAACTGGTCGCGCGGAAACTAAATGTGACAAGACACACGAACAACAAAAATGAGTGTGTGTGGAAAAGGAGCGCAGTCACCAATGTTTGGTCATTAACGCGATCAGTCTCACACACTCAGTTGGTTATATCAGCAGTCAGTCCAGTTGGCATCCTTACTAATCAGTCGTGGAAATTCCGCGTCCGGTTTCATCGAACGCACGAAAAAAATCGGCGTTAGTATAAAACCATTCCGTTGTACGTTCAGATCTAAACGACGTAAAGTTAAGTGCGTCAGTGAGTTTTCATCCGAACTGTATACACCAGTGGTACCAACTCTACTCCGAAAATGATTTAACTATGCCCATTATATGAAGCTGATAAGATAAACCACGTTGATGCAATCCAAAATTGCCTCTTCATCAAGGACTGTCAAGCTCCACTGACCTCGCCACTCTCCCGCTTACACATTGTGGGTGTGATAGCAAGCGGTTCAGTGAGACTGCTCAACTAATAACCCGCGTGTCGGTAAGGCCCACTAATGTCCTGCTAGCCGAAGCTGAACCCGTCGTACTGACCACTTCATAAAGGTTTCCGATACTCAAGTTGTAGTTACAGACCGCGGTAGAATTTTGGTTAGACAAGAAACGTCACCGAAATTACGGTAGACAAGCAGTCCATCATGCTTTGATGTATCTTCTTCGCTGCTGTCCACGAACGCGGAACATCTCGCTGCAAACAATAGAGCCCTTGCTCCTCTTCCGAGGCAGGCTAGAGAGTAGACGATCCGTTTTGCTACATTTCGGCTCCAGGGGTTACAACCATCATTTTACTAGGAAGAGAGGAGTAGGACTGGAAGCAGTCGGATAGCTTCTGAAGCAACTCTTGTGTATTTTCCCCAAATATGGCCAAATTTCAAAGGTTGCTGCTTGCCAACAGTACACCTGTCGACCGGCCAACGGTGCTGAGGGTAACGCTGGCGAAATTTTTCGACGTACAGCTTTGCTATTATTGGGTGCTAGACGGATATAAATTACCACGGACATACGATAGTTCTGTCAAGACGACTCTAGCTTTCATATTTTCACTGAATTCAATGTTAGCTTTGAGTGTTGGAATCTTCCAAGGCATAATATGAGCTATCTCAGGCCCTGTGATGTGAAACGGTGGCAGTCGCATTCTACGTCCCCGTTGTTACTCAGGGTCCCCCGTCGCGGATTAATGACGGTCACCTTTTAGGGCAGCTTGGAGGAAGTCCTGAAAAACGGGGGATATTTATGCAACGTACCGGTCCCAGCTGAAGTTAACTACTTACAGTATCGCTCACGAAGTGATTTATCACAAGGCGCCTGTTACAGCCACTTCACAGTTGGTAGTGAAGGCCGAGCACTTAATATTCGAGGAGAGTTCGCTACAGAAAGTCAGCTTCACTAAGCTATCGACGAACCATGGCGAGTTGCTGCCACTTACACTATCCCCAAACCTCAATGATCCAAATCAAGAGGAGTCGGCACAATTCCATAATCCGTTTTTTGTCACTCAAGGATCCACAATGTAAAAGGTGTCAATTTATATCTAACTTCAAACCTGAGTGTCCCCCTATAGCTACCATGAATCGCCCAGACAAAATCTGGCTGTCTGATCACTAGTTTTATATAGGGCTGCGGACTCCATCATGGTGCACTGGATGCAGAACTATTTACAGAGGGTTACAAACTGATGAGTACGACTATTAGAGAGAACCGAGGACTCCTGCGCTTTACCACCTAAGCTATTTTGATTCGGAACCAAGGGAGCTCCCTGCTCTAAGCGGTGATCAGAATTGGCTGTGGAACTTCGTCGGTTGGAACCGGCCGGCAGGTTGTCCATTGGACACAGTACGCAGCAATATGTTATCCTTAAAACCAGTTCATAACACCACTCTCAACTTATGGCCGACTGGTTGCGCATACACGAATAAAGCCATTCTCACCACTCGCCACGCACGTGAGGGTCGCACTATCGCCAGACCGTCTGCATAAAAAATCTCGGGTAAAATGGCGGGACTAGACATGGCTAAAAAGTTCGACGTCCCCCAAAAGTTGTGAGAAAGCCGACAGTCACAATATATTTATGCCTTATTTAGGAACGAGTTAATAATGATCGAATCATCTATGGCAGGTGCACGCTTGGAGCTGGATAATCTTGAGCTGATTAGCAGTAAATGAAGTGCTAACTGGAGCCTCCATTTGACTAAGAGTAGATGTGCACTTGAACTTTATTCACGCTTTTTTCAACACACCGCGGAGACATGATCCCCACACTTTAAATAACAAGAAACCATGCAGTTCCCGATCTGTCTCCGGCAAGGGTAGTTTGTAGCGGGAATAAAAAGCCGCAAAATGACCCTGAATTTGAGATTGTTTGTCAGTCTACCAGGGAGTGCTTATCAAGAACTATGTTAGACCTGTGCCTTACCCTGCTTCTAATACTTTTTACACTCAACGAGAGCAATGTTAGGCTCCGTTTTCGATGAATTTGTATCGGTTCAGCCGATACCCTCTGGATAGTAAAGTAAGTAAACCAATCGATTCGAGGTGACATGTGTCCCTCATCAAGCCGGTACACAAATCATTGACTTCCTAGACTCAGTGATACGCGGAAGGATGTTCACAGTGGTGCCTTTCTGTTGATGACAAGCAGTATGCCCGCTGATGTCTTCGTGACGATCCTTGCAACTTCCTCATAGCGAAATGCTTTCAAACAGCGATATTTTGAGAAGGCAAGTCTTGAACACAAGCTCGGTATATGGCAGTCTTCTAACTTGTTCTCCTCGTTCCACAACGAAAAACCGTTCAAAAGGATAATTCGCTGCACTCGGCATGATGAACCGGAATTTCGTTGAGCTAAAAATGGGGATCTTGAAATTTTTCGCGTCGCCGATCAGTGCTTCATTACGCTAACTCCAATTTTGTCCTGGCCCCAAGAAATATGCTGGCACCTGATCGTGTGTTTTCAGCCGCGTGAAGAATCACAATGAGTCACTGAACACCAGCATACGACTCTTGTCTCATGGGAACACTAGTGGACTCGATGGAGCGCAGACTGACGCTGACGGGATTACGCGCTAGTTTGACGTTCGGACTGAAGTCCTAACTGAAAATAAGTATACGGATATCACCCAATAGGGACCGTGGCAGTGCTTCCATGCTTTCTAGTACGCACTGTACCAGGCGGTGTAATTCGATTTAACTAGAGGTCTTGGCATCCGGATTTCACCCACCTTATCCTTATCATTAAGATGAGGTGGCGAAAGCAGGTTCGTTACCCTTGGGATGATTAAACGCACTTCCCCCGGCGAAATTGGAAGAGACTTCCAGGGGTCTTACGTGGCGCACCAATAAACAAACGTGTCGGTGAACTTACGCATACCGGCGTGACGAAAAACATGCTCGGTTTTGGGCGTGTCCTACACGTGGCTACCAAACTGGTCATTGGCTCAAGAAATGTTGCGGACACGTCGTGACTCAGATTTATTTAACCGCATCCGCTTGAGCGCTGGCTACTTTGTGGTGATTTGACCTCCCCTCACTTACCATTTAAAGCAATTCTCGTAAAACGGCTCTTCACTGTGACAAATGATAATGGCTGCTGAGGAGGTGCCGGAGAGTTCCGCGAGTACCTTTCCAAAACCAGCCCCAGGCAGCAGGCCTTTTCTCCATTAGCTAACAACCGGTGGAACAGGTCCACCTTCTTCGGTCGTGAGCTGTGCTTCTGGTGGTCTTTAAAAACATTGCTAGATTCTCATTTTTGTAATTGTCAAGACAGCTCTTATGGCCTGGTTACGAAGGTTGTGTCGAAGGTCAACAGACGTTTAGGGGATGCCGAATTGGACATGTTGAAGGGATTTGCGTAGCTTGGCCTCCGAATTGAAACCATATAATAATAGCTGGAACTCGCGAGGCATTACAGTGACACTCCATTTAAGAAGAACAAGAACGCGCAGTTCTCTTCATGATCCCATTTTAGCACAGCTTACTCTCGTGTATCGTTAGAAAAAGACTTCCACCATACAGAAGATTCACCTCGCTGTTTGGATTTTTAGGGAAAAGTGAGATTTATTCTTATAAGTATCCCCTTATCAAGCTGCCAGAAATGTGAAAGCCATCGTGACAGCCAATTCGCTCGAACAAGAAACAAATTCTGAATCCAGAAAACAAAGGACCTCTCAAAGTTTCTTAAAAATGCGTGCTTCTTTGATTACTCTGGTGGAAGGGTATGTCGCCATAAGTCGCCTATCATTCAGCAGCAGTCCAGGGTTTTCCAGCACCGAATCCCCTATATCAGTTGACTTAGCATCAACACCTTTTGGCACGCGTATGATGTCCGTCCATCTTTGACTGTATTTGCAGCGTTATCTGTCGTATTTTCCGGGATATTCATTGAACTGCCTAGCCAGTGTTCTCTCCAACTTCAATCGATAAGTCTTATTTCCCACATTTCACTGGGCTGCTTTACTCTACACGTCTCGTAACATCTCTGTGGCTTCCCAAGTACCCAGCTACCATGAATAGCAGTTTGATCAGGGCGGAATAATTGCTATTTTTTAGAACGTGCATTGTAGCGTCTAGCAGAAAAGTTTAGCTTGTTTGTGGCTCGTTGACGTTAACAGCGCCGACCCACTCAGCTACAAAGTTGGGGTTTGCTCATCTCATTAATTGTCTTCCTGCCGGTGAGTTCAACCAACTAGCCACTAGCTGGACTGCACAATAAGTTGACAATACTTTCAAAATTTTTGCCAATAGAGTCACTTCCCTTTGGTTTCCACTCGCATCTAAACCTGGGGCAGATCGAACGAGCAATGGGAGTGATGGCTGCAGTGGGTTCAGCATTCGTGCACGCCTAACAATTAACTGAGGTAAGTCCGCTGAATTATCTGCCACTGTTAAGCAGTGGGCCTGAAATCGTGCACGACACCGTGAGTGAGTTCGCCACAGGCGCGACAGTTCTATTCAGACAGCGGTTCACGGAATACTTGTTCAGCACTCCACAGGTGGCCCATTCCACCTTTATGCGGGTTGTGGACCATCATACTCCACACAAGTTTGACCCTATCACGTCCGCATTTGAAGGCGGCAGTGAAAGTGGAGAACGAAAGGGGGCAGTTTCAGCCGAAACACCTAAGGAGGTTGACCGCAAACGCCGGCAGATAAGCCGGAATGAGTCTGATAAAATCTTATGCACTCTAGGAACGGGCTCTGATTTGCAAGGTTCGGCGGTAACCCTTGCACCCCTACACAGTCCACTGAAGATCGAGCCAAAAGAAGATGAAAAATTTCTAAAACTATACGAAAAATGACGCTTCTTGGTGCACGCCCAAGCGTCCCAATAATTACTCTGGCTCGCATGCCTAAGAAGAGTGATAATTCGCCCGTAACTAAGATTTAAGATCTTGCTAGCTGGACAGCATACGGCACTACCCAATGGAGTATTCCTACCAAAAGTTTATAGTTGGAGGATACCATTTACTAACCTAGAAATACGCGCCTAGTGTCCACGGAAACGTCATTCCACCGGCTACTTTAATCCCGAAACAACCAATAGGTGTTCATGGTGACCAATATGTTATTTCTGAACGCCCATTGTGCAAGATTGTGAGTACCTCTTTTAGTGTAAGAACTGTCAACCGAAGTGGGGAGTATTCGCGTACGGGATCTGGAAGATGGAGATGAACAAGCGAAAAATCAAAGAAAACTTACTGATATCTATCAATGAAGTTCCCACTTTTTGTAGCATAGACCATGTTGATAGAGGAATATAACGGTGCCTGTAGTCCGTAGGTGATAATGTAAGCAACAACTGTTCCGGACAGTTACGAGTATTTTTTTGGGCCACAAAACCTTCTGCAAATTCGATTTTAACTGCTGATTTCGACATGAAGAGTTTCGTTCGAGCGACTACAAGTTTCTAATTTTCCGCACGCCGATTACCATGTTTTTGATACCCACGAGGCTAGCTGAGTGACCGATAGTCCGTTGTTCATAAAATGCTACCAAAAACGCAGTACTAGTCCAGATTTTGACAGTATCTATCACCCGGACTTTAGGAAAACCATTTTCTTGTGGCACTTCTCTTTTATGGATAGATGCCCATTTATTTCAACAACCGAAGGATTCTCGGCCTTCTTTCTGATTCCGCCAGCTCTTCTAAGAGAACCGTCTTCGTACAAAGTAATGCATGAAACGTTTTGTTTCAAAATTGTCACGGTGGGCATGGGCGGTGGTGGAACCCGATCCCTGTTTAACTGTCCAGGCACGGCGTAAAATGCTTTGCATACAGACAAGCGTGGCAAGCCGAAAATGTGTCGGTTCCAACGCAGTTTTTTGTCTTACAAGCTGGACACCAAAAGAGGTATGGAATATGTGTTCGCATTGGCAGCTGTTCCATCTACTCGACTCAGGCCGCAAGAAGCGTGTAGACAAGCGGCAACTGGCTAAATAGTATGTCTCCCAGTAATCGGCAGGTAGCTTGGTTTAATCTGATTTCTTATATTCAACTGCCAAATGTTAACATTCAGGTTGAGATACAATACCAACGTGGTATAGTCGTACACTCCCATTTCGTCGATGACCCTAAAACGCCGCAAGTTTGGGCTTGCTCAGGTTGAGGGTTTATTTATACCGTCCCAAAAACATGAATCACCGCATTCATAAAGTTTAAAAAACAGGCCCACTTTCACAATGAGTTGTTTTCACGAGAATGATGGAAATTTCTCATAGACGAACTAACACTGGAGGCACCCTCTCGATGTATTCCAACGTTCTCATCAGAACTGTTCGACTACATTTGATGAACTGGAGATATTTTGTATGAAAATTCAATTTCAATATTTTCAAGAATATCTGATAAAGGAGCATTCTTGCCACGCCGACCGTTTCTCCTTTGGGGCGATCCTGAGGCCCAGTGTGCGAGAAAGTGAGGATTCTCGGGAAATACATTTCTCTCCTGAAGTCTACCGGAACAAGAACTCCCCGAGTTCCCTCGTTTTCGGGTAATTTAAAATTGGTCGCACAGACTTTTCTATTTCGCCCTCGTCCGAGAAATCTGACTTCGCTGCTGCAAGCATTTTGGTCTCACTTCAGAGTGCGGTCTCACAGAAAACCTATGGACTGCGGCGAGATGACGTTTAGACGGTATTTCATCCAGATTAACCAACATAAATCCATTCACTCCGTCGTGATTAATTGAATTTACTACTTTTTTACTTCTCTGCGTCTAGTGTGTAGATAAACGGTATTCCCACAGGCAGTATGCAGTCAACAATGCAAATATACCCGTCTTGAAAGGAACGCTATATGGGGCAGATTGGGTGCCTGTTCCACTAGTAATCGTGGCTGGTTATTTGACTACCTGCAACCCTATCGTACATCGGGTCATCAAGCAGCATGCGATTTTGAGTTTCGTTCAAGAGAAGAACGCGAGGCACTGACTTGGGTGGAATACTTATAAGCTTATGGCTACCAGACGTAAAGCGTGGGTCAACTTCAGTACGGAGGTACGGAAAAGGTTCATCTACGATACACATGACTGTGCAGAAGATGCTGGTTATCTAAACCTAAATCAGGTGCACCCAGTATTCAGCCACCAAGAGATCCGCCGGAGCAAACAGCGAGGCAGCCAAAGCTGTTGCATCACAGCTGAGTTCCGTGTATGGAACCCGAACTCACGTTTCACCACAGCACATGTCCAAGTTGCCACCGATCAGCGTGAGTGCTCCTGAAAGCACCAAGTTATTCCAGGCGTTTGTCTTTGAAAAACTCGAGAACCTACGGATATATTACCTGATCCAGACAGTATACCAGCCACTTGCCGCAAGGAATACTTGTCGGCGTCCTCGCTGCACGCACTGTTTAGCCAATCATTGGATGATAGCAAAATCTCAAATGTACGGAGGCCGCATTTTAAGATACTCCATAATAAGGGAGACATACGTGAAAATGTTGCAAACTACTGTTTTTTCGAAGACATAAGTATGCAACCAACGTATTAGTGGAAGGTGACCTATGGGCCGGAGTCGTGTATTCTGGCAGTGATGCGGATATGATCTACCTATATTCCGTAGGAGCATTTGACAAGGTGGATTCCGATATCGTGCTAATCAAGATGGAGGCTTGAAGCATCTCAGACCGACTGTCACTCCGGTTGCAGAACTGCCTTTCAGACGGTGTGCTCAGCGTACGAACCCACAAGAATGCTGTGACAAGCACAGGGCTGTGAAGGGACCACCCCAGGGATCCACTCTTAGACTGCTGTCGTTTATGATATTCATCACTGATGCCACCCCCACAAAGCAGTGTGAGCATATGAATTGTGTATGTGATATTTGCGCAAATGCATATCGGCGCGGGCTTCAGGAATTGGAGTGATCTATAATTAGAAGGTCACCCGCCCTTAACTGTAAACAAATATACTGTCAGCAATGTCGCTCAGTGACTGTGAATTGCGATTTCACACTTAAATTTGCTCTACTCATAGGTTTACGATAATGTACGTTTTATCTCCGAATCCAGCGTGACTCATCGGCCTGCGTTATCTGTTCTTGCTCGCAAATGTTTGATACGCCAACATTTGTCTGATATCCATGAACTCTACACCCGTGCGCAAATAATCGAAACCTATCGGACCTCATTACCTGTGTGCCGTTTCATACTGCAGTGTACCATGTTTATTTATCACAACAACACTAATAATCTTCCTATCCCAAGGCCTGCGCTAACTGAACGATTTTTCCCGCGTCTCCACCTACGCCATGCGGAAGACCACGCCACTAGAAGGCATATTCCGACTGTTCTGTCGAGTTGAGATTACCAAAAGGACGATTTCATGACAGAAGTCCAGTTCCAGCTCTTCTCTGAATAACGTGGTTAGGGTACTATTATTTGATTAGATCTAGGCGTTTTCAGAAACTGCGTATTTATCACATAAAACTAACAATGTAGCGCGCTTGTACATTGCAAAATAGGTCGCAAGAACACTGCTTAATCTCTTGATTGTTGTGGCGGCTTAGTAAGGCGTTTTTTAGGACCAAGACTGCGAGACAGTCCTCCTTACCTTGGTCAAAATATTAGGCTAGTTGAAAACGTTCAGAGAAGAGCTGCTGGGAAAGTGCTATCAATGAGAGCATTATGATGTGCATTGGGACAGGAGAGAACGAGGTTGTTCTGTTTCGGATATCGACTTCTTTTCAGGGGCACGCTGACTGTCTGTTAAACCCTGCATACACCTCAGCCCTCACAACTATAAAGAGATATTCCCGAAAGTTAGGAAGAAAATGCATCAGACTCAACTGCCAGAGTTTCTCCCTTCTGTTAAAGCAGCTGGGTGCTGGAATTTTCCTCCCCGAGCCGTTGTTACTGCGGGATTCACAGATGAATTTGAACACTTGGTCGATAGCTGCCACATCGTAATGCTTTCTCCGATTGGCGGCTACCCCTGCAAACTGGAGGACATATTATGCCACCAATACAATGTGGTCTACACCATGCATGCCATCAGACCAAAGTTTATAAATTTCCTCAGTGGTCAACCTATCCCCACCGTTTTTAAGAGCAATTTATCATCAATGGTATCAGTAAAATGAAAATCCCCTCTTTTCTAGGGGCAAGTCTCCCTTGTGCATGGTTTACATGCATGAGTCTGTGGTCTAGGCCGTATGGAAACTACGTGCGCCCTGAATACTAAGGACCACTCCAGCCACCTTACTTCTATTATTCCACTTCTTTCACGTTCCTACTCAGTGTATAGGAGGCAAATAGTCGTAATATATTGTCGTAGTGCATCCTTTTGTAAGTGGTTTGCTGACTTTTGCATCAGATTTGACTTACCCCATGTCATCAATGTTCTGGTCAGTGGTATCTGTAGGCGGTAATTCGCTTTTCAACCGTTGGCTCAATCGTAGTCTTTAGATCACCACAACCATTATAGGTTCCTGTTGCGTATCACTTTTCGAAATCATTCAAATTCGTTAATTCATATTTTCTACCTCAATATTCCAAGGGGGCAAATAAAATATGTGAGTGAATTCAGCTGCGTAGCAAGTAATAAAATTCTACCAAAGTTAAGCTTTTCGTCAGTCTGTAAAGCCACTGCGGAGATATAATGCGAATAATTGGTTTAAAACTAATAATGTTGGTTTATATTATATCTAGTTAAACAAGGTAGCATAATTCTTCCCTCAATGACAAATTGGTGTTGGGCCATTAGGAGCGAGTGATTTCCATGGCTGCAGGCACGAATTGTTTGATTGGTGTTTTTATAACAGTGTTGTTCGGTGACATTTCAAACGTTAGTGGCATTTTTTCCATTGTAGTTCGCGTTAGTGGCTATCCGTGGCTGCGAACATTTTCCAGTTTGATATTCTTTTAAGCGTCTACTGGACAGTCACAGGGCTCTGAGAAGACACTCGGAAGACATTGGGGAGGACAATCAGAAGACACTCAGAAGCTGGTAGTGCTGCCTGGGGATTTATCACTTCCCAGTAAATGAGAGCAGTTTCAATTATGGTTCGAAAACCCCATTAAAACAGTTTGTGGCAAAGCTCTTCAAGCGCGCCGTAGGCCTCGAGACTACTACAGTGACCTGCAAAACGAAAAACACTAGATTGTATGCTGTGCTCGAACAAACATGGCTGCTCATACCGATCGCCCTAAATCAAGTCCGTACGTAGACGGCGATTTTCCCCTAGACGCGCACTGTTACTAGATCTGAACATCTAACATTACAGACCGGTCTGATTCGGAATCTGTGGTGCGCGGTGGACGAAACCATCTTTTCGGTTTTACCGGAGAAATCAATAGAGTATCCTAAGTAGACGGCGCTGAAAAAGATCAATGCTAAACATGAACATATCGAGTGAACGAGGCCGCATCTGCTTGCTGAAGAACAGACACTCAGATATGCCTGCTGACCAGATTCATTTGGGGGTGAATTATCACCTAAAAGACATTACACCAGTAACAGTACGTTTCCACAAGTTCACTGTGGTATCTACAAGATAGACTTGTCTGAGGCTCTTTGCCCACCCTGATTGTCAGTGAGTTGATGGGGAGGTCGGGCAGAGACGAAGCGGTTTTCACCCGCTTCTTTGTTATAAGCCACTACTGTGCGACTACCGCGATTGTGCAATTTTGCCGATAAAAATTGCAACGATTACATTGATGATTGGAACAACTTGCTGTGAAGAGCTGAAGGCGCGTATTAAATACTGTGGGATTTGACAAGTTAGAGTTCACAAGCGAAATTTATGGGTGAAAACAAGACAGTTGTGTAGTTTGTCGGTGTGACACTTCATGGTGAGAACCGGTTGAAAATGACCATTCGTGAGCGGAAATATTTTCCTCCAATTTTTCGTGAAATATCAAAGTGCTTATTTTAACACAAATACGAAAGTTTTGCTCGGTGTAATAAACGTGCTGCAATGAAAAAGTCAGTAATACCTAAAAATATGTCAAATTCGCACTTTCGTAAGAAAGAATATTTTGGTTATCTCCATAAAGTCATCATGTTGGTCTTTGTAGTCCATTTCGTGCCGTACGAACGCTCAGTTACACGTCGTTCGAACGTCACACGAATTTGTAGCTCTCGACCGCGTTGCTACCGCAGTGTATATCACGCCAAATGTCATATTGAGTTCTCACGAAACCTATGCCACCATATTTTTCGGCTAGTTATCCATCTGAATTATGTGTTCAGCCTGTTTCCCTCTCAATATTATGGGCGGAAACCGGTCGACGAAATGTCGTGTCTGAAAACGGCTGGACCCGATTTTTTCTCCTGGTTGCCCATACACACGGTCCATATGGTGCGGTGTGAACATGGATATTATGTCCCACCCTATCACTAACAACCTGCATACTTTCTACCTTGTGACTCATTAAGTTTGAGCGTAGTTATTCATGTATAAGCGGCTCACTGTATACCTATCTGACGGTTAGTGACCCAACTTGATGTTCGTTATTCTTGAACGCTTAAAATAGGCCCGTGAGGATATTTATATAGGGTTTTTGACGCCCAATACCAGACGCCACAGTTCAAACTCACTTGTAAGCCTCAATTTACGCGGTGTGCTTCCAACGTCAGTGGTTGTAGTGAACTTGCCTCAAACGTTGATGAGCAGCAGCTTGGTATTAGCAGCTGAAGTAGTGCACTTACACAGATTTAGAATCTTCAACTTCACTCCAGGCCAACCCACGATTCGTTGGGCGGGTCTCAAATTCCGGAAAATTAGCGGTTAGGCTTCAACCAAGATAAGCGTGTAACCGAATAAGCATTTTTCCCTCCTCATGAAACCTTAGTTTGTAAGAGTTGTCGTGAGAACTGACTAGCTGGGGCTGACAACAGCTAGCCTACTATACAGGTGGCGCACTCCTGTGTACGTTCACACGCCTCTTATAATACGCACACCGATAATGAACCTAGAAAATTTGCAGGAACCCGTGCCAACTTACTTCATCTCACCTCGGAACTGGTCTCCAATTTCGGTTGATACCACGGACGTGAATCAGGCCTAAATCTTTTACGTCCAGAAGCAGCCCTGGAATCCTGAGAAGATAGGGCAATAACGATTCCCAAAATTCGTCGGGAGAAATGCTGTTTAATCGATGTTCTTTTAACGAGATACTACTGGAATGTTGAACGCACTTAATCGTGGGTTAGCTATTCATGTAGTGCCCATCTGCATATGAGTGTATAAAAATGTAATTTAGGAGCGGCTAAAAAGACACCACTTATAATGAACTTCTAAAACAACATGGGTTACGGAGGTTTCGGCTCTCTGTTTTTTGAAGCAAATTGACTTGAGGCGATTATTCATTCTACAATATTTGTCAAGCAGTGAAAGCGGAAGAATGGTAGTCTGTTCCTCACATGTGTGATAACTCAAGGACTTACTGTCTCTGACTAAAAGTTGTGCGCTGTAATGTGACCATAAACAGAGCCAAAATCACGCTCTTTTACGGTATATGAAGAAGCGAATCATCGATGAGTCTGGAAATTCCGGGCTCTGCGACAACCATACGGAACTTCGCGACTCAGGAAAATTGAGCCTTCAGTCAGTGCTTGGACTGTTTTTAATGACCATCAATGATTTTACCAAAACTGTGATGTGCATCCGCCACATCTTCACTGATGATGCGAGGGTTGTGAGAAATCTTGACAGCACGCGCATGCAAAAGTAGCTGACTACTTGTTAGCGGCGTTCAGATAACTGGCAGCTATTCTTCAGCGTGGACAAGTTTGGTCGGCTACTTCTTGGAGTACGGCCAGGGTGAGCCAGGTTTCCTGAATGAAGGCTTGAGGAGAGGGGAACGAGAATAACGGAGACAACCAAGAACTTGGGAGTACTGATAGCAGAAAACTTCAAGTTCTCCAAGCAATGCCCACAAACTGCCAGGGAGGTAGATGGGGTGCAGCATATACTGAGGGAAACCTGTGCATCATAGAGATCAAAGGTCCTGTCGCAGCTTTATTAAGAACGTGAGGCCATTTGTGGAATACTGTTCGCAGGTCTGGAGCCTAAATATGGTGGAAGATATCAGTGTACACGAGAAATTTCAAAGGTGCTTTTCCACACACTTGGTGGAGAAACTGCGGGGCTACGCGTGCAAACCGAGCCTGAGAGGGATTGATCTTTTCGCCTACCTGAAAATGGGCTAGAGGAGACCCGGTGGAAACCCAGGATTCTCGAGAGACTGGCTAGAGTTGAAGCGGAAGGTCCGCTGATAGTCCGCACAAATCTCCACATTCAGGATCATAATATTAGGTTGGTGGTGATGGGCCTTGTTGCACTGATAAAGGTTAACTCCTATGTGTTTCGAGGCTCAAGTGGTTGGAACACGCCTGCACAGTGTGTAATATCATCCGGGGTTTTGAGTGGTCATCTTTAGTGCTATCCTTCTTACAGATCTGAATTTGTCAAAGTCTCATTTGCACTTGCTGTAAGTGTCCTTTTCATCTTAGTTATATTTTCATTCACATTCTTCATCTGTTGTGTGAGTCATGCTAGCCACACGTTGTCCCATGCCATTTCATTTTCCGAAGTTAGTGCTACTGTATGTGCTTTTTTCAACTACCACAGTATATTGCATTAATGTAGTTGGATACCACTCTCAGGGTGCTTAGTATTTAGATACACCCTATCTTAGCTTGTGTCCTATGACTTATCCATTGCAGTTGATTCAGGTCCCTCCGCGTCGTTTTGGATTTCGGGTACTTACGAAAGTGTACCTGCTTTTTGACGTACATTTAGCAGCACGGTAGGATTTTGTCTCCGTTCACCTGGTAGTTTCATGTGTTTTGCATTGTTGGGTTGCTAAACTTGGGCCATTTTTCCACGTATGCTTACAATTTGCCTACAAAACCGCCCGCGTTTCGTTTGTGCCCCGAGTCAGTTCATTTGAGAGACCACCTTCTTCAACGACATGGTTGCGAGGCTTGGCTTCACATTTCTTGTCTTAGTGTCCTTCTGAAGTATCGCAACTTGCTGGAGGCCAAAGTGGATTTCGGTGGATATAAATCTTCCTGACAGCTGCTTGATGGTTCGTTAGGTATTACTAGCAACTTGGTGCTCACAATTAGTGATCCAATATGTGCAACCACCCCACTCTGACTCGGCTTACACCTCCTGGCACTAGAAGTGGCAATGTTGTCTGCGTATTGGGTAAGCACTTCAACAAAACCGTGATTGATGCTGGGTCACAAGCATTGCCTCCAGTTAAAAGCCGATGCGGGCTGTATATACTTCATTCGCTACAGACTCTTTGCCACCGGTCGAAATCAAAGCTTCTGAGGATTAAAATAAACAGTGTACTTCGGAGTCCGTGCTGCCTTTTAGAATCAATGGCGTGACTAGACCACTGCTGACGTTCATCTACACAAGGCCCACATCATTCCCATTTCAGTCTGCGACTGGATCTACAGCAGTATATACATAGTTTTTATCGACACAACTAATTACAGCTACACTGCTGGTGTTCACTTAGGAGATAAGCTAAAAGCGGACAGTGACTTGTTGAGTGAAAGGCTGGAACACCTGGGGTACTAGTGAGATCCGTCACGGTGAGACTGGACCGTGACGTAGCGTGACGGCTTGCGCATCTCAATGATCTTTTGGGCTGAATTGGACAGAGTTACTCATACTACGCGAGCCAACAGGTAGAGATCTGACAAACCACAGTCTCCTGGTCCTCCAGGCTGGGGGTTGGAAGATGGTTGGCATCTCTTCCCAAAAAACGTACCATTACTGGTACACCGCCACTCACCCGCTGCCTTGCGGTACAGGCTTCTGAGCCAAAGGCTTTGGTTGAGAACCCTAATCGTTCTCCTGTCTAGGTCTGGGCGTCCTGGCAGTATCTCAGCCCACACACAACCATGAATACTCACAACACAAACAATTCCA
>QNGE01000066.1:35570-174237 GCA_008508345.1 Paragonimus westermani | reverse complement strand
GATCTTGATTATGCTGACGACAAGGTGTTGCTGTTTGACAACTTTCAATCGGCACAAGTAATGCTAGACTCTATTTTGCGTTCTGCCAAATACTTCGGAATGCGCTTTGCAGCTTCAAAATGCAAAATGATTCTGCAGGATTGCTGTGATCACGTCGATGTGATGTTAGATAATGTAGTGATGGAGGTTGTTGACCGGTTTGTATACCTGGGAAGCTGCATCAGCAGCGCTGGAGGTGTAGGGAATGAAATGGAAGCGCGTATCTCTAAGGCTAGGGCGGTATTCGCTAATTCGAGACATCTCTGGCGACTGAGGGGCACTTCTCTGAAGCTTAAAGGTCGCGTATATAAGACAACGGTGAGGGTCGCATTACTTTAAGGCAGCGAGACCTGGCCGCTCAGGGTAGAAAACGTGAACCGTCTCCAAGTATTTGACCACCGATGTCTGCGTTCAATCGCTCGTATCGGGTGGCACCAGCGTGTAAGTAACGAGGAGGTTAGAAAACGTGTGTTTGGTAGTGATTGTCAAACGAGTTCTTTTGTCCAGTCTCCACGTTTGCACAGGCTTAGATGGTTAGGTTGCGTATTAAGGATGCCAGCTGGACGTCCCCCATACCGAGCACTGTTCGCTGACACTGCGACCGACTGGTGTAAGGTGCAAGGTGGACAGATAATGACCTGGCGTAGGACAATGAAGTCGTTTACCAAGGGGCTGTCCACTGCGGGCCGCGTTCGGCTCCCGGGCTGGGGCCCTCGCGACTCACTGAGTCGGGGGTTGGAGACTCTAGGTGAGATGGCGGCTAATCGAGCTCAGTGGCATGAATGTTGTCGTTGTTTATCCGAGTTGTCTGCGAAGTGATTGTATTTGGTGACGCGGGACAGTGAAAGTTGTAATGAAGCAGTCTTGTTGATGACGCCCTACTCTTATTTGCAGCCCGGTTGTTTGTTTGCAAAGTGTAGGCACCTTGATTTTGAATGTTTGAATATGGGCGTAGTTATCTTAAGCAGTTAGGTCCCTTCCCGCCCCCATTTTTCCTTCTCTCTCTTCCTATACATGGTTTGATTTTTCTTCATGGTTGTGTGGCAGTTAAGCATTAGTGTGAACCACTGATGTAATGCGGTCAACGATGAGGATGATGACTAGTAAGATCTGACTTTCTGTAGAGGGAAGAATGCCTTAGCACAAGGCGTTCCCGGACGGTATTTAAGGGACAGCAAGCAACGATCCCTTGATGTGAGGCATCATCTGCCAACCATATTTTAAATGGGGGATTACCTAAGTATATTGGAATAGGGCGTGTGTTACCTGAGTGAAAGTGAGATCGACTCACCCATATATCTTGGAAACCAAGACCGCTTGTTTTGTAACTTGCACACCTTTTTATTCGTAATCAGCTGCTTGCGAAATCACGGTAGAAAATGATGAAGTTGAATAACAAATTTGAAACATCTCCAGACTCTCCGAGTCCTTTCGTTACATCATTCGGAAGCGCTGGGTCCCTAGCAGCTCCAACCAGTTTGTTCTTCCGTCACCATGGAAATGTCCTAGGCAAGTACAGAGATACTCGCGCATTTCGGGTTTCATAATCCGGTGTCATAAATATTGTCATCACCGGCAAAAATGAAACCTGGCTTTGACTAGTTTTCTTGAGGGCTCCCAGTATGAAAGACCCGATTGGCAGGAGTGCCAGTAGATAGAAGATCAGCATACAAACATCTGTATCTGCAACAAACAGGGTAGACTGAGTACTGTAGACAATAGCTAAAGCAAGATTACCGTTATAGAATCTTGGCGTAAAGTTAATACACCGGGCTGCGGGTTGTTTCCGGAGATATAGGGATGATGCGGACAAGATAGACCTGATGGGAGGCGGGGAAGGGTTGTGTTCCGAAAGATCCGCGTAGCTGCAGGGCTGCTGTTTTATTACGTCAAACTTCCAACCGATAGGAAGCGTGAAAAAGTCGAACATACAGACCATCTCAATCGTACATGTTTATTCTCTTCCGATGTCGCCAGCTATCGGGGATGAGGAGCTCATATCTCCTTTGAGAGGCGTCGTCACAAAGCCCCAATCCCTGCTAATCTCTGGAGAGTCTGTAGCTGTTGGTACCGGCTAGAAGGAAGGGCCTGGCATCTGCTGCAGAGTTCGGAGCAAAGCTGCTGTAGTTATTTCATGAAAACGTGCAGATCCAGCACGTGAGACATAACTCTGTCTCAGAATAAGTCAGGTATACTCACTAAATGATTCAATATTATACAGATAAGAAAAGCAGGTTAGTGGACTAATTATGGGTGTTTCTCCTGGGAAGGGTGATCACGTGTCTATCACCTTAAAGTTTCACATTGGACGGCAGCCACTACCATAAAATTTGGCACGCAGCTTTGGGAGACTCAAAATTGACAGCGTGATACTAGATGAGAAGTCTCGGAACTGGTATCCTCCGTCGGCCACGACAGACGAAAATTAAAAGCTGCTGGAGCGAAATATGCTGCTCCTCACAGAAAAGCATGCACCGTTGACCGTACATTGCTACAGAGTAAGCCCCGTTGGTGGGCGGCAAAATGGATGGGCCATAGGAGGAAAATAAGAGCTTGGCTAGCCTTCGAGTAAGCCAGCCACAAGAGGAGTTCATAAGAGCGTTATAGGAGGGACTGCACAATAAAACTGCCGAATAGTGCCCGGGCAACCTGCAAAATAGCCATCGCTGGGGGTAACAAAGCTATCCTGAAGCGAAACCGCACGTATGTGCAGGCTTGGGCAAGGATGCCAGTGGAACTAGGTAGCTTGAAGCTCTCCGGTAACAAACCGCTTACAAGTTCTCAAGGGTGGGTGGGTAACTTGGCGTAGCAAATCTCAGAAATCCGCAGATTGGATAGTCAACGTAGCCCTGCCCTAAATCACCCCGTTGCAGTGGCCAATGTAATGGCTCTTAAAGACATCACAACTCACCAGATACGAAAATACTGCGGCGGTTAAATATCCACAAGGCTGAGGAAAAGACGATATTCACGCGGCTACCATCCGTCCTCTATCTGGTGTACTATCCATCCCTGTGACCAATGTTTTCAGTTATCCTACCAAAGGAAGTAGGTCGTCTCTGGATTGGGTTGAGGTGGAAATCATGGTCTTACACAACTGTGGAGATGAACAGTCAGCTTTGAACTATTGGCCGGTGAGTCTACTTTGCATGCTAGTGGTGGTATGCGAGGCCGCCACTAGACAGAAATGCTGAATACCTAGCCAAAATGCAAGTTTCTGGGTATAAACCCATACGGAATCGTAGAGAAGAGGCTTCATCCATTCAATTTGTGTTTCCTGGGTAACAGCACAACACTTGGACAAAAGAGAACTGGTGGATATATGGCGTGACTCAGTAACTGGACGCTTGCTAATACTGACGATAGAGCATTATTAAATAGTAAGGGTTAACATTCGATGCACAGAAAAGTTACTGCGTAACATGGTGTTACTTGTCACTATTGGAGGATCAAATTCACAAGTGTACTCTGTTTTCAGCGGAGTTGGAACGGGTCGGTTCTGAGATCCTTGCCTTTTCTATATAACGAAAATGACTTGTCTGCTTCCATGTCAGATGCTTAATAAGCTTGTTGATTGTATTAAAAATTTCAGAGATGCAAATATGGATGTACTCTATACTGATATAGGAAGGCTTCCCGATTAATCACCTGTGATTTAAACCTTCAACCCACAAAGTTGCCCGCATTAGATTAAGGACTGTAAAGAGTACACAAGGAGATTCTTTTCCCTCACAAGTAGTCTGAAGTTCTAGAACTCGAAGTTGGGATCTAGGGCGATTTCAGATCTGTGGAGCATCGTACTGGTGGTAAAGAAGTCAAGATGCTCGCCACATCAACTCATGACGACCATCTCATGTAGATATCCCGAAGAAATGATTGTGCCGCATAGATAATTTGTTAGGCCCACTTGAAGCGTTGTTTTCAGGCCTAGAGTACAGGCTTACAGGGGGATAAACAATGACTCGATGACACTCAGAAGTTGGTTGCTATATTGCTACGGGACACATAGCTCTGAGACCCTATCAGTAGGTTAAAAACGCTGAACCTGCTTTCCCTCGAACAGAGAAAGCTCCGTGCGGACCATATCAATATCCAAAATCTTAGAGGGTCTTATCGCTGTACCAACTAGCGCCTTTTTTCAGTCGATGAGGATATGACATCTAGAAGGACACTGTACGTTTGTTCAGAAGACGACAACAGATCGGGGGCTCGTACTCTATTTCTACTGCACACAGTAAACGCGCGTAACAAGCTGTCTGCACACGTCTCCGAAGCCTCAGCAATCAAAATGTTTAGGCACGAGCAAGACCAGGTCTGAGCTTGGGTGTTTCCAGATCTAATTCAGGTTCGATATATTGTCCAATTCTTGTGTGTAAGCAAGCATGCTGTATGATTTTGCCTAAAACTAGACGGATGTCTGCATGTATATAATTTCGCGCACCTTCTTCCTTGTTTCTGACAGGAACCACTTAGGAAACTTCTCGTAGTGGGTGTCAGATATCATGTATACTTACACAGAACCGTCGAACATATATCGAGAAGAGGGGTCGTAACTTCGTAATCATTTGGGATGATTCACAGAAGATAGTCAAGCGTGATATATCATGGGCTGTCTCACTCAGCTGAAATCCCCTGCTGTATCTCCACGTTTTCACTGTGGAATATCGGGATCCATGCCATTCCACTTAGTAGTATCCCAGTTTCAGTTATTATTACTATTATAACCGTTCTTATGATTCATAAACAGTATTTATTGTTCTCCTCTCTTTTTAATTTTTGTGTTGTGGAACTATTGACAGTGATAACTTGGATACCCACCAACAAATGATGACATCGCAGTGATAGTCTGTGAAAGGTTAAGTCAACAGTTGGGATAATTATTACCGGTATTTAGTGCGCAAACTTAATACAATGTGGTTCGTCGGGCCCGCGTCTTGTCGTGTTCACTTGCGTCTCTCCCTTTACGATCCGGAGCGGACCGGGTCATGCGTGTCCATGTATACACCGCACCGAGTCACATCCAGCTGAAACCTTAAAACTGGCCAAGTGCGCAGACGTTTTTCGAGCGCGTGCGTGCCTTGGAATGCGAGAGAGGGCTTTCGGGCCGACAAACATGAGGGTGCGCACGCGTTGGTCAAGATAATGAACGTCGCCCAGACTGGACAGTTCAACACGAGTTGGGCTACGTGAAAGAGCAAGGCGACAGCTGAGCTCGCCAGCTGATGGCGCCGCTGTACATGACCGATTGGCAGCTACAGTGGAATAGCTGAGATAGCGCTGGCAGTATGAGCCACCGCCCCCGGTAGCTAACTATATTTTATATACAGCCGAGCGGTCAAACTGAAGGTGAAAAAAGCCCATGGTAAACAGGCCACAAAATAGGAGACCTTAGATCAATATGGAGAGACAATAACGTCATGAATATGGGGAAATATTTTTCGAATGGATTGAAAAAAGATGAGCCTAGTGCTTCTTTACGGAATCTACAAAATGGACTCTGCCAGATAATGTAGTTAGAGATGGGGACCATTTACTTCTACTCTCCGGGGTAACTCGAAATTTGGTTTAAATTTCCTCACTGTCATTGTTTGTTCATATTTTTTCTATCTTGGTGCCCAGTGAGTCGAAAAATTATACACCATCATTGCTATTCTTTGTCGAATAGCATAATTCCTTGCATATTGTATTGTTCGTGTTCGATAGTGTCCGTACTATTTTTAGCCTCCTTGCATATTACTCATTCTTTTCGACAATGACCCGTGTCAGATCTAGCAGTGCTGGAACTCAGCAGACACAGTCTGTAGTAGCAACCGCCCGCGGCCGGTATCGTTGTAAAATACCCGTACAAAACGGCATGCAGTGCGACCAGTGTCAGAGGTGGTATCACTTCAAGTGCACTGGTCTTAATGAACACCAGTACAAACAGCTAGCTTCCTCATCTCTTATTTACATCTGTATGAGTTGCAGGTTCAGCGAAAGCCAAGGCACCGCTCCGCAGCTGACTGGTCTCACACGCACCACGTCAAGTGGAGTGACGCAGAAAACCTGCAACTGTAAATGCGGGGCTCTTCTTAGCTCTGTATCTCCTTCCATTTCTTCCATGGAGAGTAAGATAGAGGAGTATCAACGGACTCTGTCCGAAATGAAATTAGAACTACATTCCCTGAATGAGTATATAGCGCTTGCTCTCCCCGGTGTTGCAATCACCAAGAAAGCAGTTGCCCTATCAACTGCCCACATAGAGGAGGCGGCAGTAAGAATGAAGGAAAAAGCTCTCAGGGAAAAGAGAGTTGTCTTATGGGGCCGCTTCCCTACAACCTCTTCTCCAACCGAGCTAGCTAAGACAGTCCTAGGAACTTCCTTCTCCCCGGATGCCACAAACATGGTACTTGCGAGTAGGCTGCGGGCCAAGACAACCAAAAAGTCACTTGGCCTTTTGGTAACCTTGCCAGCCATGCTCAGTCCCGAGGTAGTGGTAGGCAAAACAGAGGCTTTAAAGTCCGCCAACGCCCATTTGAAAGGCGTATCTTTCGACCGCTCCCGGCAAGAGAGAGCGAGACGCGAAGAGCGGACCAAGACTAAGTCACAAATCTTGGCAGACCAGAAGCTACAACTGGAGACTAAAGTCGTAGTTTCTGCTATCGACGTAGCCCCTCAGACCCCTGTGTCTGTTGTGGAAAGCGGAGGCACCGTCTGTATGGTCGTTCCAACGACCGGCGCCTCAGGCACAGGCACAAGCATTGAGGATACACACACCGCGCAAAAACCGTCTTCAGAGTTACCCACCCTGAAACCCACCAAACTGCCCAGCAGAAGACTCTTCCTCCCAAGAGTTCGGAACGGAAGCAGCCTGCTAGGACCGCCTCCTAAAGCTCAAAAAGCATCCATTTGGCCCACCCCTATAAATATCTCTTTCAGTGGCCCCATAACACAGCGCCCTTTGCTGTCTTCCAAACCCCGCTCCCAGCAAACGAGGAAGTCAAATTTTCCGTGGGTAAAAACTTTCAAACACCCTCCCAAGCAGCGGAATTTGACGGGGACGCAAAGTTCCCAGGTGGCGGCACCCAGAACGCTGATCGAACGCCCGTTAGGGTCGCTGACGTACGCACAGGCGGTGATGTCGCGCCCACATCCTCGAAGAAGGGTCGTCAGAACAACTCGGAAGAACAGACCGAGTCCAGCCCCACCACCCTCCTCATTTCTAGGCCTTCTTTCCCAGGCTCTTCCTCGCACCATCCTTTCTATTTTCTCGCGAAATCCAACGAGGAAGTAGCTTTCAGATGCATGTATACCAACTGTCTGAGTCTGTTTAATAAATTACCGGAAATCAGACAGTTAATTCATGACACCCAACCCCACATGTTCGCCTTCACGGAGACCTGGCTTACAGGTGATATCAGTGACAGTGAACTGAGTGTTCCGGGGTATTCTGTTTACCGGGCTGACTCTGCCCGAGGGAGAATGGGGGGTTCTGCGATTTTTCTTCAGCAGTGTCTCCCGACACCCACGGTTATTGGTGGCTTCCAGTCCTCTGATAAATGTGACGCTCTTTGGCTTCGACTACCACTGCGCGGCCAAGACTCACTCCTAGTGGGGGTTATTTATCGTTCTCCTTCATCAGACGTTCCCGACGACAACACCCTTCTGGTAAGCCTGGAAAACTTCCTAGGCCTACAACGCTTTACACATCTGCTTATTATGGGTGATTTTAACGCACCCAAGATAAACTGGGCATCAGTTTCTCACCAGGACTGTGAAAGCGGATTCTCGACTTCCTTATCAACGCTGATACGTCGGAAGGCGTGGACACAGCACGTCACCGCCCCGACGCGCCACCGTTTTGGTCAGATTCCCTCTTTGCTCGACTTAGTTATCACTAATGAGAGCCACCTGGTAGACAGAGTGATCATCAAGCCACCACTTGGACACAGTGACCACTCTCTGTTAGCCTTTGACCTTATCTGTTACTGGTTACAACAACCAGCAAAAAGATTCACCGTTCGAAACTTTAATCAAGCAGATTTTAACGGCCTGAGAACCTACCTAGGTTCACTTCTTCTTGACTTGGACTCCGTGGACCAGAACTACCACACGTTTCACAGCGCAATTCAAAAAGCAGACGACTTATTTATACCGCGCAAACTGTGCATTTTCTCTTATCGGCCACCCCTTCCACGCAGGATACGTCGTCTTCTCGATAACCGTTCCCAATTATTCGCGAAGCATAAGCTTACTGGAAACTCAGAGGACCTAAGCGCGTTCCACATTGTCCGAAACAGGTGTAGGCGGGAAATCCGCGAACACACCAAACTCGTACAAGAGAAGATCCTCATAAGAGCCCGCGGGAACAAAAACTTCTTATTCAAGCATATGCGGCGACTAAGGAAGAACAAACCTTCAGCTCTTTCTTTACGACTACCCAACGGGGAGACTTCATCTGACTCCCTAGTTGTGGCCGAGTTATTCAGGGAGTACTTCTCGGCAATCTATAACGTCGTATCCCCGAGCTGGCATCCTGTACTACCGTTGCAGAAGTTCAGGCAACCACTCGTGACCGCTGAGTTTTCTGTGCTAGATGTCGAAGACCTTTTACTCAAGGTTAATCCTTACGGTGCAATGGGTCCCGACATGATCCATCCCAGAATACTCAAGGAAGCAGCTGTTAGTTTGGCTGAACCCCTTTATAAGCTGTTCAAGCAAACACTCCAGACTAGCATCCTCCCTAGCGCATGGAAAGAGGCGATGGTCACACCCATATTTAAAGTGGGTGACCGGCACTCTCCGGCTAGTTATCGGCCAATCAGCCTCACTAGCATCCCGTGCAAAATAATGGAGCGCCTACTAAAGCGCGCCATACTCAATCACTTCTTATCAAATAATCTTTTTTCTTCCACACAGCATGGCTTCCTTCCTAATCGGTCATGCATAACAAACATGCTTATTTTCATGGATAGTCTGACGGAGGCCAAAGACAATGGCCTCATCTCTGATGCCATCTTCTTTGATTTTGCCAAGGCTTTTGACCGTGTCCCACACGGCCCCCTGAAACACAAACTGGAAGCCTACGGTATTCAAGGAGAGGTTCTTCGCTGGATTGCCTCTTTTCTTGATAATAGAACGTTTAGGGTCAAGACCGGATCAGACCTTTCGTCTCCCTCTTTCATTTCTGCGGGAGTTCCCCAAGGGTCAGTTCTAGGTCCTTTGTTATTCCTCATTTACATCAACGACCTTCCAAGCAACATTTCCAGCAGCGTCCTCTTATATGCAGACGACCTAAAAATCTGGAATGCCACTGATCCCAGCGCACTACAAATTGATCTTGACGCGATCAAGCGCTGGTCGGACGATTGGAGTCTCCCACTAAATGACAATAAATGTGCTCACATGTCACTCGGTGGAGATTCTGGCAATGCCTTCATGATTCATAGCGCATCTGGCACAGTAGATATCATGAGAATCGACCTGAAGAAAGATCTGGGCATCTGGTTGTCATCTAACTTGTCCTTCACGTATCACCATGAGATGGCGGCAAAAAAGGGATTTGCCGCCCTTATGATGATTAGGCGCACTTTCCCCCGCATGGACAAGAAAGCTTTTCAAACGCTTTACGGGACTTATATAAGACCGCTCCTCGAGTATACCAATCAGGTCGTGTATACCGGCCTGAAGAGAGACATATTAGCTGTTGAGCGTGTCCAGCGCGCGGCTACCAAGATGGTCGCGGGCCTGAGTAATGTAACTTACGAGTCTCGACTTGAAATTCTTGACCTTAACCCACTTGAATTTCAAAGACTGCGCGGTGATTTAATACTCGCACAGTTCTTTAGAGTAGTTCTTGTAGAACAGTTCTTCACTGTAGCGAATGATGACGGCCGGCGAGGACATAATAGGAAGCTTTCCAAGCGTCGTCCTCGGACCTTTCTTAGGCAGCAGTTCTTTTCTTACAGGGTTATTAACTATTGGAACAGCCTTCCTTCTGAGGTCGTCAGCAGCGCTTCTAGGGATCATTTTGAAGCTCTGCTTGATTCTCATTTACCTAAAATTGCATTGCGCGACTAATCTTTCTCTGTTCTTGGTATTCACTGTAATCTCCAAGAGCGGTGCTACACCCTGTCTTCAATGATCGCCTTTCAGATCAACAGAAGCCCACTGACACTAAGCAAGGAAAACCGACTGGATCCGGGAACCTTGGGCCGTTGCCTCGAACCCGTGTATCAATCGCTGAAATCACTGAAATCCCCCATGTTGCCCAGCAATTCACATCTCAACATTACTTAACCCGTCTATCGCAATTGATCAGTCGGAATTTTCTGGTAAATAGAGCCCCCTCTAGATAAATTCTTCGCCCCTGGTCTGTCCATCATCTCCATCCACAACTTCGGTTTCGGCGTTCTGGAAGGAATCTTGGACAACTGCCAAGTAAGAGTAAGTTAATAAACAAACGCCCGTCTAGATAGTGACTCACAAGTGAGCGCTCACGCTCGTACGGACTCTGCAAACCCCGCTTTCCATCTGTAATTAATACAGTGTTGCTTCTTACGGTGTTGTGTGAGCGGAGTGTCACGGGCATGTCCTACTTACATTTTAGTGCCATGTATAGATATATGTATACCTACGTATTTGTATGTATGTTATAAAACTGCCAGATTACATGCGTATCACTGGTTGCATGTGAAAACGAGTGTCCACACAAGTTTAACCACTTGAATACAATTGCATTGGTCCCACTTCGTTTGACGGACATACAAACAATTTGTCTCTTGTTTTCCCGACTATTGATTTATGATGTATTCTTTCTAACGGGTGTCTGGTAGACGGAGCCTGAAGATGGATCCTTCCGGCCGGAGCGCAGAGAGCCGTTGCATGCTCACGCAAAGAACTTTGCCATCAGGCTAATACCCGACTCGTCCCGTGAACTGAACCGAACTTAAATGAATAGAGCGGAACATACCATGGTGTCAAAAAGCATAGCTTCAACAAACGAACCCATATTAGGTACGCACTTTTTCCTTTTCAAACGTCTTCTGAACGGAAGGGTGAACTCGTGCGTGTCGATGGTGGCTGATAACTCGTTGTGTTCTGATGGCACCGATAGCGTGGACTCGACTTTTTCGGGCGACCTTCATGACTATTCATGAGAGTGCAGAACTTCCCCTATCGTCGCAGCAAACGATTAACAGGAGATCAGTAATGCAAGAATCTCGGCGAATTCTGACTCACTGTGTTCCGCACATGCGAAATGAACTTAACTGTACTGGACCTCATGCCCGCGTATCATTAACTAGTTCACGGGACTGAAATTTAGTGGCGATTTTTCAAATGCCAAGGTCATGTGATATGTGATCGTAATATATGTTCGACAGGAGATTTGTCTGGTAGTTTACTTCCTTGTTGCCCCCTATTGCACCACCCTCCATACTCTGGTAGGTAATTATGTTGACTCCCCTATTTTCTGGCGGCTTAGCACACCATTAGCTACTACTCATCCTTTTTGTTTTTAGGTTTGGAGTTCTTGTACTGACCATCATTGCTATTATCTATTAAAAATGTACTGCCTCATTCAAGTCGTCTCTGTGATGGTCTTATGTTTATGCCAAAGCTCACAGCTTACGCTCAAACCCTGGACCTTGTCGACAATATCTGATGTTGATCTACTCGAGATCGATATAGAAATATATGACTTCCGCTTTCTTCACATAGACCCGGAGATTAAGTTGAATGCGGTAATTGTCATTTGTAACATAACGGCCATACTTGATAGACGCAAATCATCATGAGCTACGGCTACCATGTTGAGGAACACTTCGTTACGACTGATGATGGATATATTCTATGTTTGTTCCGGATGAGGAATCCCCGCTTTTTGGATAGAAGTATTCGTGGTTTGCATCTCACCCCTGCATTTTTTCAGATGATCTAAGAGTTGTTTACCTGCAACATGGATTGTTGGATTCAGCTCATACATGGATCAATAATTTGAGAAATGAGAGTCTCGCATTTATTTTAGCGGACGCCGGTTTCGATGTTTGGTTGGGGAATAGCCGAGGAAGCACCTACTCCCGAAACCATATATATCTAACACCCGAGCAGCTGAAGTTCTGGGAATTTTCTTGGGATCAAATGGCACAGTTCGATTTACCTTCATCAATTTATTACGTGTTGAACGTAACGGGTGCTCAAAAAATCGGCTACGTGGGACATTCACAGGTAAGTCAGGTGAAGGTTCACATTTGTAAGTCCTTTAATGTTAAAGTTTTGACTTGTTTATGTATACTGTAGCTGAACGAACCTTTACGTCAATGGTCAATGGGGTCAATGTGTTAGAGAAGGAAGTAGGAAGCACGAGTTTTTGAGAACCCTCTATCTCGATGCGTAGAATATTGAGGGGGTAAAATGGGGGAAAGGATGCAGTGTCCAAACTTAGGTGTTGGTCACTGGTGGTCTTGAAAATTGCTAGGGTTAGCAGAAACAATATGGTCAAGTACAGCACTCAAAGCCTTGCAAACAAGCAGTAAGCAAAGGCTGTCTGCATTCTAATCTGCTATGTTGGATGTCTAGTTTCAAGGGGTGACCCCTCAGTGTCGTGATATTTTTCCTGTTGTGCATAAATCGGCATGGATAATCAGAGTACTTTATTATCAAATAAGTCATTACCAAAAGGTCACCTTTAATCCGATGATACTCTTGAGGGTACATTTTCCGAGATTCCAGCCTTTCTTCGTATGGCTTAGTTTTCAGGCCCCGGACTGCCTTAGTGGCACGACGTCTCGTAATCTCCAGGAGAAGCTTGTTCTCTTGGAGATATTGACCATGCCACAGGTCCATCTCCCAGATGCAGTGGAACGAAACCGTTATTAAGAAGCTGGAAACTGCAAGAGTTGAACTGACCGAAGTGACGCTCCAATAATGCCAGGGTGTTGCTAGTCTTTCTTGCATTCGCTGCAACGTTCGTTGAGCTTGAGAAAGAGTGTGTGTTTGAAATGACGGTTTCTAGGTTCTTCTCGACAAGAACTGTCTTAAGCGAGTACCTATCAAAATATTATCTGGTGTTCATTGAGTTGCAGATGTGCATAACTCCATGTTTTCCAATATTGAAATGAAATCGGTTCACTTGCGATCGATCGCTTTGTATGTTAAAGTCTTTCTGCAGAATAGGAGAACTACTGTTAGTGTTTACGGCGCGCCAAGTTTTGACGTCAGAAAACAGTAACATCGAGGAGGTGGCTAAACTCGGGAGGTCGTTGGTAAGTATCAGAAGTAGAAATGGGTCATGAATTGAACCTTGGGGTGCCCCACTGGAGCTAGACCTGAAAGTAGAGAATCCGCTGCTTACGCGCACCCTGTGCAGGCAATTAACAGGGTGTGGCTCAAGTCAGTGGAGAAGATTGTCTTGCACCCATGATGGGAAATTTGGCTAATTATGACAGCATGTTCCATGTGGTTGAATGCTTTGGCCACGTCAAGGTTCTCGACATCAATGCCATTGTCTTTATCAGCTGCTTTGGCCTACTGGTCATTGGTTATTGGCAGATTTGTGACACACAAACGGTCATTGCGAAAACCTTACTGTACTTTGAAGAAAAGGCCACGTAAAGTGAGGTATTCATAAAACGAGTCATTTACGAGTGTCTCTAAAATCTTCGAAACGCTCGATATCGGTGATTGGTCTGTAATTATTACCTACAGATGTTGAAAACGAATTGGATGCTCTCAAGTTTTCAGCTGCTGGGTACTGTTCTCTGGGAGAAAGAGTGCGTAAACAGTAAGCCAAGTGGATCAGCAAGTTGTTCAGCCGCTTCGCGCAAGGCATCGGGAGGAGTGCCGTTGGGGTCAAAAGGGCTGTCTCTAAGGCACCCGAGTTTAGTCATCGTCGACGCAGAGAAAATATTCACAGTACAAGTGCCATCTATTTTAGTATCAAGGCGAGCGTGAGAAACTGGTGGCGTCTGCGCAAAGATACTGCAGTAAAACTCAGCGAGACCATCATCAGCTTTGGTATCAAAGCTAGTATAGCCTGATGGGCCTAAACGTTGCAGAACCCCGGCCTCTTGTTTAGAAGTACGTTCCTTAACGAACAACCGCTATTTTGACTATGTTAAAGGTATGCAGGTTATAGTGAAGAGTCACTAGTTAAAAACGTGATTATGATTGAGTTGAGGAAGGTTTTCATCACAAAGTGAAGTACCGCCAAAAACGCTAATATTCTCTACCATCTTTACACTCATTCAGACGCCGATTTTACAGCAGCGTACTGAAAATTGACGACTTAGAGGGAAGTGTATAAATTGCGGGTTTGTAGGTTAGATTTTTGTACATCCCAGATGACTTACTTATGGTTATGGTGTTTACTTCTGAATATCTAGATACGTTTCATATACAGATTATTGTAAATGCGGTCATGAGTCACGACATCTTGCTCTTCAACTAATATTCCCACGGGTGATTAAATGAAGACTTATGAGGACCGCTAGTGATGTTTTAAATATGTTGGGCGATTTGAGTATTCTGCTCGTTATCCTCCCTCCCTACTTACTTCGAAAGTAAATAATGACCCTTTTTATGAAATGTATCACCCTTAGAGTTAAGTGGACTGTCAACTGCGCATGGTTAGTCTATCCTACGAAACCGTAGGAACAATGTTTGTATTGCAGCCGAACCGCTGTGTAACAAATGTCGTGTCATTTTATACAAAACCTCCGCCTTGACTTGCGTTACCGATCAGTATTGACGAATACAGTTTGTTTATGGCAAAAATCAACTAATTAATCACAATCGTCCGAGTGCCTGATCTGCGGTTGCTTAAAGATAATACCTCACTTGAGATTTCGGCCTAATTGTCGGTTCATTGGTTCATTGTTAACTTTGTTACTACTTCTAACCCACTTGCATGTATCTACATTATGGTATTTATTTTAGATTGAACAGCCTCTTTGATTCGGCCAGTTTCGGAATTCATGCCCGTCCCCTATTATAGTAGGTTTGTTATAAAGTATGATATTGAGGTACGACCACTGTACTCATTCCACGAACTAAGTAAGAGTATGCGGGCCTCTCACTTGAGTGTATATAACCCCTTGTGGTGTTACTGAGAGATTTTTTCCCGTTACAGTTCGTCGTAATATGAGGGTTTATTCGGTGAACGTCGTGTTACCAAGGCGATTTAAATAAGTCATATGAAGAAGTGAATTGACTTGTTTATTCCCCCGAAGGAGTACAGACTACAGTGACTATGTTAAACGAAGTGGCTCACACTTGGAGAAAGTGATTTACAAACGCCTGTCTATCTTACGGCCGTACTAAGAGAGTTACTTCTATTTTGTTAGAGATCCGTGCCAAATCTAGTACGAATGAATCCAGACAACTTGGGCGTCGTGTTTAACATCTTTTCGGTAGGTAGATTGAGAAGAACACAACGTTAGGAGCAGGTTGTAATACTCAACGTTTCAACCACCATGGGTGACCTTACTCAGAAGTGTTATGTTGAGGGGCCACCCGAAGTGGTTGAAACGTCGGTATTACGAATTACGCCTAACGCTGCGGTTTCCTCACTCCATTTACTCTAGTTCTGAACTGCTAAGCGCCAGTCTTCATGATAATCTTTAAACTATTGGGATTGAGCCATTGAGTCATGTTATTTCAGCCTCAGAAAAGAATTGATTGTATTCAGTGGTTGTAGCGGTAGCCGATGTCTTGTGCACTAGGTGGGATATATTTTATTTTGTGGTGTGTGGTTTCGTCGACCATTTTAATTTTTTGTAAGGTCATGCTCACGGCTCAACAATAGTGCCATTTCCAAGAAACTCAACTGTCAATTATGTTTCCCGTCTCATTTTGCTGATCAATTTATGAATTCTGTATTAATCATCACAAGTCTTCGATGGTTCGTTGGTTTTATCGCTGACCGTCAAGTCCGAGTTCACAAACTCATGTAACGCCTTACCCGACCTATCGTGTTTATCACCCGCCAAATATATATACATCGCATTCCAGTAAGTCATATATTGGTCATGCCGTGTCACCTTAACTTTAACTAGATGTTAAAAAAGACGATCCTCGTCGAAAGAATGCGTGATTTCATATTGGATATATTATGCATTAGTCGATAACGGTCCTTTACAATCATTAGAACAGATATTGACACAAACCTTTGGTCCCAGCACATTTATTCGTTTCATTCCGCATCTGAAGTTTCTTCACACTCAATAACTTGCCCATCATCTTTCTCATTCGCATTGACTTTTTATTGTATATATCCACTTTTTGAACACATTTATTCCGTTTGTTCACTTGTTCATCGAATTCTGAGGCCATAAATCAGGTACCGTGATAGACGTGGGAGAAACCTATAAACTGTTTTTAATTCATTCAACTAAGCTTTCACTGACTTGTTTTTGATTTCCCTCTTTGCCACCACGAGTATTCCGGATGCAGTACGGCTTCCAGACAACATTTACGCACAAGGTTTTTTTTAATGCGCGTGTTCTGTGTGGGTTAGTAATATCCAGTTTTCATTTCGATTAGGTTTCTCTTTCACATACGCAGCGTTCTCAAACCGCATAAACACTTATCAGAGGAAGTTGGTACAGTACTCGGTAACTCAGTATATGGCCATCCTTGTCTCATCCAATTAATTCACATTAAGAGGGATGGCTGCGTGAGCAACTCGACCCTGGAACAATGACTGTATAGTCTGTGCTGAATCGATCAATTACTCCGCGTTCCGAGTGAGTGTTTACTAAGGCATGCGGTATTAACCTGAACCATCAGTAGTTGGGGGACACTTTGAGTTAGTCAGGCATCGACGGGATTCCGAATTATGTTGAGCTGAACTCTTTCATTAACCACAATCAATAAACATCGTCTGTTCTGCTAGAAACTACGTGTTCCCCCACCGTTCAGGAACGCTGTTCGCCATGTCAATGTGTCATAATCACTGTCACTTGCCTAAACTCAGTTCCTCCAATTAGGCCTATTTTCCACTTTTTTAAAATTTTGTTAAAATTTTTCTCTTAGCATCTTTCTCGTTCGTTATTTTGAGCGACACTGTTTGGTCCAGCTCATGGCAACTCACGCGTATATGGGTGTATGTATGCGCATATTAATAAGGATGAGTCCACACTCAAACTATGACAAGTCACTGTTTTGTTTAACGGTGGTAGCGCGTATTTTTAATTTTTTTTCAAGTACTCATTACTTGTAGCTGGGTAAAAATTTACGCGGGCAAAGTCACAGGTTTGTGCGTTAATGAAGGACTATGGCTATTGATAGCGAATAAATACATTGCAGTTATTCCCCCAATCCGGTGTTGTGTTTACTCATAGAATACTCAAAACCGTCTTCTTCATCTACGTAACTTTTGTCTTTCTATTAGTCGCGAGGCGCTGACTGTACTGTTGACAATCAAGCCATAAGTTCTAGCTTGTAGTGCGGTATTCGAATCATGAGAGTGAATAATGGTTAATGAAAGTGACGTCCAGTTGTCTACAACTATCAAGACTAATGTTGTTCATGTTCTTTGCTTTATACTAACGTCGTTAACTTTTCATCGCTATAAAACACCACTTCAGTTTCTATTGAGAACTAACAGACTCCCGAGGACTCCGTGTATTTCTATAACCACAGCGGTTTTGAGGTGGCTTTACTGCTGTTTGTATCAAAGGCAAGTTGTTGGTTGCATTTGCACTCTGCTCTTTTGAGGCAACAAATGTGGGACAGGGGACAGAATGAATTGGACGATTTAGTGCGATTTGGAGAAACGAAGTTGCAGCAGAAATTATTTCTGCTTTAAAGCAAGCATTAACATAATGTGATAGTGACTAACTAACTGGTAAACCAAACCTACGAAGAAGGAGACTGGTGAACTTGTGAGGGGGAAAGTAATCATACTTTCTATTGTGCGACTATTCTCAGGGAAACCGCATGTATTTGCTACCAACGAATATGGTATATTAAACGCTATGACCACATTAATTCGACCGTCCATGCCACTTCCTGTGAATAGCTACTTCGTAGAAGTATTCCTGAGAAACGCGTGAACCTGTTGTGATAGTTGCGTCCTATAGTTCAGACATTATAAGAATTTGAGTGTTTGTTTCTCGGCGCTTTAAACAATCGGCGTATAATCTTCCCTTTGTTTATATTTTTTCATGTGTGGTGTGCTATAAACGTCTTTTGGGATTCGATTTACCTCGATGAATAAAGTCTTTCATGTTGTAACAAGCCCAGCATCGAATGTGATTGTGGGGTTACTTCCTTCATTTCCTCCGACGAACGAATGTGGATCATGGTTTATTAGTTAGACGAACCGGCTGGCCTGTATTATTTATTTCTTCAATCCATATTGCAAAGTGACGATTCCAATCATGTAGACTCCACCACACTTGGCGGTTGTTTGAGACTGTGAATCGTTTCATCAGCTTGGGAAACGCATATCCTCTGCCTGGTTAAACTCTAAGACAGAATCTTTGCTGTAAGTGACTAGAAGGTATGTAACGCTCGTGTACGATCCGTACTTCACAGTGGTTGATGTCTTTGGGCTGATTTTGACGAGGATTGGAACAGGCTCGCAATTATCTTTATTTGTATTACCAAGTTTAAACTTGTTATGTCGCTTACGCCCCAGTTCTCTCTAGTTAGGATTGTTAAGCAACCATATTTGGTCGTTTTGATGTGTCCTACTGACCGGCCTTGGCCGATAAGCATAATGAATGGGATTACTTAGTCGTAATTAACACCCGACGGTTCCACACAATGTTAGTTTTTCAAACACCATGCATTATGCATGGGCGGTGAGTGATAAGGCGCTTGCGAGTACCACAGTTTCACAAAGGCTGCAGCGTTAAATTAAATTAACTATTTCCAAGGAATTAATGCATATTTTATGGCTTTTCTAACAGGTTTGGTGTACAACTTATTAGTTCGCTAGTGCGCATTTGAGTGAAACGTCTGGAAACGCAAAAAATCAGTTCACAAATAAGATAAATTTTTTGAAGTGTCAAGTTTATTGCCGTCTTCTTAATGTAAGTGTATACAATCATCGACAGCGCCGGTAGTTGTGTAAAATTCGGAGACCATCATTTGACTGTTAGCTTCAATGAGCTGAGTTCTGCCTGCCCCATTCGGGACTCTGGATGTCAACATCACCGATCTGGAGCTACTTCTTACCTAGTGGCGTGTTGTAATCAATTACAGGCTTATATCGAAGAAATTTTCAACTTGTAATCAATGAGTAGTTTTGTGATGTTTTTTAGAACACTGCTCTAAATGCTACTCAATACGGTGGCGGCTGGTGTTCGGTGACTTTTAAGTTCGAATATTCGTTTCTGTACTAGGAAGTTCTTTGTCGCCGGAGACAGATAGTGCTACTCAGGGAGGAAACACCACTAAAAGTCAGTGAGACATGCATACGCTGTCTTTGGGTTGGCTCTAAATGCACAACGTAGAAGCGAGTTTCTTGAATCTGATAAATGCTTTGTGCCTTTTGCACGCTGTTTACAGGATACTAAGTGTCAAACTGACTCACTTTGTTTCATATGTAAATAATTAAGAGTAATCTGAGTTAGGCTTCCAACCGTTCAATGCTCATTGGTCGTCACATGTAAACTCTCGAACAGGACAAGTTAGATGGAGATCCGGTGATCCTAATATTGGGTATATCTTCAACTCCTACACACCGCTCCATACAATCCCACATTTCCTGCATTTTTAACAGTTTTCGACCCAGTTCTTCATCTAATTTAACGTGGCAAGGCCAATCGTTACTGGATGATGTATGTTTTCCCCTTGCCTCCTACACTCGAGCAAGATAATCGTGCGCTTTAAAGCGAACTCCAGACCGTCTGGTCTAGACCACTCTGGCTGATTGTCCGGATCGTTAAGCATAGCATGTTACTCACATTAATTAAGGTTACTTGCGTCCCTTAGTCATTCTGGGCGTCTCGCCTGCATTCCAGTTTCATAACGTCCATCTATCTCTGCTCGAAATCACCTTTGCAAGGTACTCAGTCCACAGAGAGTGTGATCGTTATAAGCATGTTCCTCCTAACCATCGTAAATGTCAACCGTTTCTTTCCGTAGTGATACTTGCCTTCACCACTGTTTCTTTCGTATGTGACATCTTCACTGGCAAGAGGTTGTTATGTTTATCATCACGTAAGTGCCAGTGTCAGTTAGTGATGTGCTGTTGTCAGTTATGGTACCCGTCAGTTCAGTTTGATTCCTTAAACGGTTGACATTTTTTCCACACAGTGTTATAAGTTCCATGCTGGAAACCTGCTGACAACTTGCTTAAGTCTTTTATCCAACACTTATATTTGTTAATAATCACTGTAATGATGACTTATGGGCCGCTGCATTCTTTATCACATCATAATGACTTTATACCGCTGGTTGTATCCCACTGGGACGATTGTTGTTTGTCAGCACTCTGATTGATCTTGCTGCGGGGCAGCTTAGGTTGGCGCAATGCTAACCGCTTAGAGGTTGTCAGCTTTGTACTGCAGAATGTTCGCAATCGTATGGTTTACCAGACACATTATGAACTGGACACTGCCAAGTTGTCCAAACCTAGACAGAAACGGTTGAGGCAACCGGTTTCAAACCGGCAACCGTATGGTTAGCTGGACTTCGTTACTACTGCTAATGAATCTTAAACTGTTGACATCTGAGTGTAAGAAATTTTGTTCCAATTGACAGTTTTTAAGGGAATAGCAGCAAAATCAGCACAGTGGAAGTCATTTCTGGCCGGTTGTCCACTTAAAATCAAACATATGTGAAGGTTTAGCGTAAAAGTACGATTGTGACCGTGAGTCGTACATATATTCACACGGCTACTTGTTTCTTGTAATTGTACTTTGATAGAACACTAATTCCACCTGTTAAATTTTTTGGCATTCTGATTACACTTGTCCAATGTGCCACCCTAACAAATCCAGTTCGAATTTCTTATGGTATATAAGCTCAATCTGAATGCATTCGAGTAAAACGATATTTCATATCGATCAAGAACAAACGATGTGGAGTGACGCTGAAGCATGATCGCTAATCATGTCTTGCCTCTTTGCGCAATTGGATCCTGGTGGTTAATTTTAATTTTGCTGTTGATTCTTTTCTCCCGCTCACCAATCGTATGAATAACGTGGAAGCACGAACATGAGTTCTCAAATGAAATGAGAAGCTCGCAGATCGATAGACTACGTGAATGGTGCGTACTAGACCATCCAGTTAACGATATTATGCGCACACTGAAGTCTGCTCTGATGTGAACGTATGTGGCTGCGCAGTTGCGTTTAGTTCAAACTACCGGAGGATCAGTTCTCCAAAATCGCGAAAGTAGATTGTCAAGCTCTTCTGTTTTCCGTGTTGTGTACCAGTTCACTTGCGGTTGCAGTGACGTTTACATAGGTCGAACAGATCGACAACTATCACAACGAGTGGCCGGATACATCTGGAAATGATTGAAACAGATGATGACGCACTAGCCTCAACTTCATGTATTGACTGGTCGGAATTCGACGTCATCAATTGCCAAACATCTCACGATAACAGGTCATCGAATTAAAGCAGCAAATTAATTCAAGATACTGTTGCACAATGAAATCCGAAGTTTATGGCTTTCTGCGAAGTGCTGCTTGTTCGAATTTACTGGCTGACGTTATGTGCACAAAAATGGTTGGGGTTACCTATCAGGTTGTCACGGTCTCGATTGCCTAATATTAAGTGTGTATGTAGACGTGTCTACTCTGTGTTTAATTTTGTCTGTATGATGTGTTTAACCGGCATGTTTTACTTTTGCCACTGACGAGAGTAAACGGAATCTTAACATATCGCAGCATGTCTTTTTCCGATCTGATGAAAGTTTAACAGTTAATTGTTTTTGAGCACATTGAGCAAGTTACCCATTGCTGACCAGCAAGTTTTCACATTGCTCTAAAATTTGTGAGTTGTGAGCATGCATCAAGGCAGTAAATGATTGCAACTTGCGACCTGTTACCTGAACTCGCAAATTTTAAATATTGTACAGTTCCATTGGCCAGCAGTAGGCAACCTATTGTGTGCGGGTAAAGACGATTAAGTGTCAGTCTTTGCTTGTCCCTAGGTTTCTTTATGAGTGTCACGATCCAGACTGATCTGTTCGCTTTCTGTTTCATTTAAGTATCATTGTGATTGTTTCGACATCGCTCGTACGACTGCAACCGATGGGCATGTGAAGTCTTAATTTGTATCTTGATTGTCCTTTCCAAGTGATTCAAACGGATTTACCGTTCGGAAGCTAGTTTTTACTTTATAACGCGTGTTTCTTAACCATGTCATTGAAGTCGTTTCAAAACTGTCCCGCATGTAATTAAATTATTTTATTTTTCTTGGATCTTGTCTCACCTGTTGGTGATAATTCCTGTTTCGTCTGGAAAACAGACAATTTTCAGGTTTAAATTCATCGTCACTTTACAATATTTTTCCTGGATCCACAGTAGAATTTTCGTGCCGCTTTTGATTTTTCTGGTTTTCGATCACGTACTATCAGTATCTTTTGTGTTTGCTCTTCTAAATCAGGGTTGTCAAATCGCTCTGGCTCAATTCGATCGTGACCCACAGTTACAGTCCCGAATCAGTGTGTTTATTGCGTTCGCGCCTGTCGCATTTCTTGGCCATCTCAAGAGTCCTATTCGTTTTGTCGCACCACTGGCACAGACTCTTGAAGAGGTTTTGGAATTGTTTAACAAGGGCGAATTTTTGCCATCTAACAAACTGATGCAGTTTCTGGCTTACTTTCTATGCCGGAGGGGTCACGTGCCCTTTGTGTGCACTAATGTGATCTACTTGATAGCTGGCTATGATTATGAAAATACAAACACAGTGAGTCATGTATTTATTTTTAGTTTGAAACCATGGTGTATGACTTAGTGCAGACTCAGCTTGATTGTCTCCAGTTTTATATTGCGCATCTTGCATGGCTTTGACTGAACTATATGTGTAGTATGTCAAAATCTTTAATTTGGACATAATTTTTCAAAAGTTTTTAATCATATTGGTTTTAACACAAGAAGGCTTGCTCTCCACTCGGGGTCAATTGGTTCATGTGATCTAAATTGTCGCTGTAAGTAGGTTGTGCTATACGGTCCAAGTTACATGTATTACAATTGCCACAGTTCCCAAATGCTTTGTTTAACACTGTATCTACGGTTCTCGCTGTCAGTCTGGTGTTGTGGACAACTTTATAGTATTTACTTTGGATTACTACCTGCGAGATAAAAGTCATGCACCAAAAAGTTGTCACTTGCCTTAATGCAGAATTGTACACGCGCTTTGAGGCTACATTATTTGCAATTTCTATGCAATTTGACACATCTGTTGCCGCAGTTGTTTGTCCTTTTGTTGTGTTAACTGTTTTGTACTTTCTGGTTTTCGCACTCATTGAATTTCAAGGCGTTATCCTCATTGGGCACAGTCCTACCGTTTTAAGACCTGACTGGTAGACTCCGGTTGTTCTCAGATGCTTGAAATAGTTATCACTGCTTAGTGTACCGCTGTGTGGATGAAGCCAGCACTCTGAAAGGCATTTGATGCCTTGGTGTATCGACGAGTGGCGTGGATACATTTAATTTCTGGAGCCAGGGCTGCTTTTTTGCCTTATATCGTACCACCTTATTGAATAACGCTAACTTGTGCTTGAGAATTCTCAACCATACCATGTTTTATCCAGAAAATCGGGCTTCGTGGAGTGTTTAGTTTTTTTTCTGCTCAGCTTTTAGTACTCTATGTTTTTGTTTGTAGACCCGTCTTCCCGTGTACGTTGCGCATACCCCGGCTGGCACTTCAACCCAGAACATTGTACATTACTGCCAGGTAGGTGTTATATGACTGCTTCTTGATAGCAAGGTGTGGGCAGATTGATGCTTAGTGGACCACCTAGTTCATCTTGGTCCACAGTCGAAACCAAAGGTTTTTCCTTATTTGGTCTTCATTTTCGGTGAACCATATCGTCCAGGTTGTTTTCAAGGGCTTGCGGACCTTATTTCATGATCTTTCAGTTGATTTCTCCAATGTTTTTTTGCTTCTGAAGTCACGTAATATCGTAAACTGGTGCGTAACTGATGTCTGATGTAGTAGTTTCAGGGGTTGGATTTGAGTTTTTGTCATATCGTACACTGTTTGTTAACTACTGAGGTGTTTTGATGATGAATTGTGACCAAATACACAACGTATCACTGTGTGGTCTAGGGGGATCTAGAAAAATCCCAAGCAATGACATCGTAAGTGTCGGAATCAGTGTTCTTGATGCCATTTCATCCCTGTACGCTACACCGTTGACAGTTTTGCCACGCGAGGGAAGAAAATAATCACCGACCTGGATTTTACTGAACAACGCATTGGTAAGCAGCTGAGTTATGCATGTGACTGACACGTGAATTAGGTCCATTGGTAAAGACAACGGTAGGCTAAATTCACTCTACTTTGTGATTAGAGACACTGTTTCTTAGCCCAAAAAATGGAGCCTACTCATTATAAAGCCCATTTTTACCTCCAAACGGAATATTTTGTTGTCCCACTGATGAGAAAAGTACTGTTGCATGTTCGTCAGCTGCAGATGGAGTTGCGGAAATGGGGTTTTCTGATGGAAATTTATAAACTTTGAAAACGCGTCAGTTGCTACGACTATATATCTGTTTACTAGTATAATTTAATTGTTCACACGTTGTTTGCTTGGTTTTTTACCGGTTGCATCTCAAGTTTACTCCCAATCGGTGCAGTTGAAGAGTCTGCGTGAGGCTGACATAGTGTCATACTTCGTTGGTTGTGTGAACCGAACCGTATTTCACTGTTGTCGGTCAGGAAACAATGTTTGTGGTCTAAAAGGGATACGTTTAAAGTTATTTATCGGAGCAGATCACGAATTACAAAAACGGCCACCTCTCCACATATGACCAAAAACTTTGTACCACCCATTTTAGGAACAACCCATAGAAATACCCACGAGGTGCATATAGGAATTTCTGTCGGAATTGTAATCAGTTCATCCTGCTCCAAAAAGAAACGGCACAGTAGTTTTGCCATCTAATTTCAGCTCGTTTTTGCCGTAACTTTAGGTCTTATCATCAAAATATATACGGCTGTACGTGGATACTCTTCACACGTTGCTCTTACGGGCTGAAACACCTGCTCCACACCGGATACAGAAACCCAGTCTGTGGATTTTTCAGCCGGCCTGAAAAATGAACACGAATCAATGTAATTTTTCTCCTTGAACCAAACAAACAGCACACTGGTTCCAGTGGGTTTGTTGTGGACGTTTGATTGAATTCATTACGAACCAACCCTCAGTAGATCTTACCTGAGACGTATGAACAAGGTCCTTCAATGTTGACCTCCCGCAAATGTGAATGGGGCTTTCACGGTTGCATTGGTCGAATAACAGGCAATTGCCGCATGAGAAAAATATGTCCCGTTTCTTTGATAGTAAAGTGGAGGTGTTTCTAATCACTCAAAGTAGTGGGTATGGTCGTCGTAGTATCTAAGTGACTAGTGTTAGTCATTGTCACGTTTGACTGATGGTGGGTACTGAACAGAAGAAACATTGTTTTGGCAACCCAAGCGATGTGCTGTGCAAAAGTCCCCTTTTTAGCGTACCTTTTGTAAGAGTCTACCATGCAGACAGTTTCAGTGAGGGTCTGATGTTAACAATGAGCTCACTTCTGTTTTAACAGTAAGGCTGTCACACTCACATCGATCGAGTTCCACTAGATTGGAATGCTCCCGCTTCCGGACAGGACACATTTACGCTCCTCGAAGGGTGCTTCTTGTTGCTGACTACCGTAAACGGCTAGTGACTAATATATGTTGAAAATCTACCGTCACATCCGAACTTTGCACACCAGATTTCCGTTGAATTTCGCACGGTCATTTGTTATGATCCATATGCATCATTTTTGCTTCCGCTTGACCGAGGGCTGACGTAGTTCACAACGATGTATCATTTTGAATCATATAGACCGTAAGGTCAATGATGACCTGAACATGACATGCGTATGACGATGACGGCAACAAGAATACACACGTTTTCTGTGCTGGCTTCAAATGATTGCTAGATTGGGTTGCTGCCTTGTTCACCGTAAGTCAGTGCGGTTACATACCAACAAGCACTCTGGCTGGTTAATTGCTAGTACTCCGAGCCTAATCGACCTTGTTGCACTACAGGGTATTGAATCATGCTTTGTTCTTTTTCATTCTGGTGAGATTTCCACTCTGCTCACTGCATGTTTCTTTTGGTGTACTGTTCAATGCTTGACTGCATGGTGTGCTTCCGGCTTGTCTGATTACCGCTCTTATAACTGGCGAGCTCCGTAACACACACGCACACACATGCTTCCACTGGGTGTGATACATGTCTTATAAAATGTTCGGCTTCTGGCGTTATTCTGTTGAAGTGTAGCTGTGAGTGCACTTCGACGAGCCACATCAGTTGTCTCTTCAACGCGTGACAGGTCAGTTTGGTGGGATACAAGTTCATTGATGTTATCTAATTGGTACTTCTGCACTCCTGTACAATAATTTCAGGTCTGCTTTTGCACCAACTGAAGTAAAATCGAGCGGTTTATGATATTTTGATTGGGTGGGGGACGGCAAAGAATAACAACGTAATGTGCATTTTATTAGTAAGTCGATTAAGAATAATACAACGTTACGAGTAGGTTGTAATGCTCTACGTTTCAACCACATTGGATGACCTTCCTCGGGAGTATTATTCTCAATCGATTTACCTATAACATACTAAACACGACACGCAAACTGTTTGACTTCATTCGGACCAAATTTGGTGCGGATACCTTACAACTGATTAATAAACGTAATGTACGGTTTCGAAGCACAGTGTTCTCCCTATCCAGTCGATCGGGTGAACAAGGGGGCTTGCTTTTCTGCAGGATGCTAACATTCCGACTTTAGCTCGTCGGCTATTTTTTTATAGACATTTCTGAGCACTTGTATGGATGCACATTTTAATAACAATGGAAGGGAGGAAACAGGGACGGTAATCCAAAGGGTCAAGAGCCTAGAAAACAGGTAACACGATGAGTTGTTTTTTGCGTATATAACACTTCTGGTCTCCTTTTGTTCGGTGATCTGCAGCAGTTTCAGGTCGTTGTCACGTAACAACACGGTTGGTCCGTTGCTGGAATGTTCTCCGGTTGATGACTTCAGGTCTGTTGTTCGACTCTTCGCTGCGTTGTCACTTCGCGTTGTTGACTAAAACTACCATTTGGGGGGAAGTGCTCAATCATCCGCTGACACAAATACTGATTCGGTCTGACAATCTAGTTGCCACTACAACTGTTAGTGAATCGACGGACAAAATATGAGACAGAATGGCTGGGTAAATTGTACCTTGTGACTGTGTAACTTATTCCTAAGATTAAAGGCAACAAACGTAGTTGAACAACAGAGTTACACACTGCTTAAGATGAGTTGAATCCTGTGACACACAACATTAGCTCAGTCATCCATGTGAAGTAGCAGTCTCAAAATGGTGGTTTTCTCAGACAATGCAGTTGTCACAACTTTTTCTGGTTTTTGCTCACAGTTAACATCCATACACCTTTAGGATGTTCATTCGCAGCAACGTTCTGACTATTGAGCCCTTGTATATCGTATTGCCCTCCATGCAATTCCTCCTATCTCTGGTAAGCGGTGTTTTGGTGAGGGTGACGCTGTGAAATTGGGCGTGTAAACCACTCGGGATCAATGGCAGCCAGTACGGTCCTGTTGATCGATCGACGGCAGCCGGCATCTCCCGCACAATACATCGATTCATGTCATAAAAGTGTCCCAGTCTTAACCCCTTCACTTCAATCCCCATTTCTCGCGCTCAATTTTTTGTGTACGTTGGTATAGTTGTTCACGTCGATTTTTCAGTATGTTACTAGGTAAGTGAAATTATGGAAATTAACTTTCCGTAACACGTCTTATTGCGGTCTTAGTTACACAGAGTTTAGAAGATAGCTCAGCTCTTCGTTTGTAAATGAGAATGAAGGCTCGCTATGCCGTGAAACATGCTGCAGCTTGAAGTTCTCGTTTCTGTCTGTTGATCTCAGTTGCATCTGGGTGGTTACGCGTAACTAGTGGCGTACCAATGGTATGCTGAACGTTGTCTTAAAAAGTATTTCTCTCTGTTCGGGTACTGCCAGTCTTTTTATCTGCATAGGATGTATTTATTTACGTCCAACGGACCAAGCGTTCTGGTGTTAGTCACAAAGGACGAAATTCTCGACGGTCCGACAATTGAAGTCTACTGAAACACAAACTTTGTCTTGCTAACTAACCCCTGGACGCACCGACATACTGAAGTAATTCATGCTTCACGGTACGTCAAAAATCCCGCACTTTCTAATCTGCCTTTTAGTTTCGTCCTTTTACTTTTAGATCTAATCGCCTCTCCATTTGTGTCAGTTGACCTGACGCATAAGGGTTTCACCGAGCCCCCTGTACTGTCACTAATTTTCAAGCTTTTATTTACATTCCATCTTTCATTCTGTTGAAACTCTTCGTTTCATTCGCTAAAGTTCACGTAAACCTCGTGACTCAGAGCACTCTGATCTATATTATGTTAAAAGTTGTAGCTCTCTTGATCTTCCCCAGACATCCTCTGTTTTGTGGGTGATCAGTTGGGGAAAGAGCTGATGGATCTGCTCTTGGCTATAGCTGCGCTCTGCTACACTCCTTGTTATATAGGAGACTTTCAATGTAGGCACCGTTTACAGGCGTTGGTCGATCTCTTGGACGTACGCGCGGATTTTGAATCCTGTTATCAAATGCGTTAAGGTTTCGCTGGAAGAATTGTGTTTTGAAGTGACGGGAGAAATGCGCAGGCCGAAGTTTGACAATTTTTATCTCATACTGTCAATTTTGCAGTTGTGTACATTCGATCAGCAACACTGGGAGATGTTTCTTTCATAGCAGTACGCTTCCAGATAACAGATTCATGACACTACGCCCACGACGTGGCTTTAATGTGTGCAGCTTGCATGTAGCCTAAATCGCTCTAAGTTGGCTTCTGATGTCCTTCCGTTGGTATAAAATGTGGTTTGCCCTTAAGGCTCCAACTTATTAGTCCAGGTTTAGCATGTGTACGTATACATTTTCCCTCGGTTGTTGTTGTACGTGTTGCTAGAGGTACGACTGAAATTGTCAACAGTCGACTTTTAAACCCGAGAGTGGTGTTCGTTAAATTGCGTTATGCGTGGTGACGGAAACACGTGGACCTGTGTCCTTAGCACCCGCGTGCTTCATTCTGTGATATAGTTGTACTATAGCTTATTCGAGCTGATAATGTATACCAAACGTTCATCTTTGAAGCTCATTAGAATGTCGCCACTGAAACGTCGAAATTGTTTGGTGACAACAGGTCTTCATGGGTGTTAATATGAGCATCTCTGTACTCAGCAGGGCTTTCATTCATCCAGTATTCGATTTGTTCTATTAGCGATGACGACTCAGCGAATGAAGAACGTTTTCTGTCCTTCAGTCAAGGTAAACATCATTTATCTTTCCAGGTAGTCACGGAGAACTAGATTCAGAGCCGAAATTATGAATACTGGTTAATTAATGCTGAGGCCTGCGCTCCGCGGACTGTTTTGAATTATTCCCATTTAGCACGTACTCATAGGATAGAGTTCATTGGAAGACGCAGACATCGGCTCTACTAGTGATGATTGGGGTCTAGGATTTTGATAGTTGTTTTCTGTCGGTTGGCACCTCATGAAGGAGAATTGGCATAGCCTCTGATATACGTTCATGAGTTAATGTTTTCCCAAATGCAGACACTCACAATTGCCGGACTTCACTTAAGCAGTGCTTATCACTTTTCACTTCTCAAATGTATACTCGCAGGAAACTTAAGTGACTCTGCACATGCCTTGGGTCTTTGGAGTTTGTGTATTGACTGACAGAGAGACTGGTACTACTGACCAAATTTTCTGATCATAATATAAGATGATAAATTACAAAAAGTGGTATTGCATATAAAAGTAGGAAATTTTGAAATTTATGGTCAATTAGACTATCTCACAATGGTTTCTAATGTATTAAAAGATTTATGAACATACATTGCGTTGGAAGTCCACAAGAAACTCGACGAAGCATGCTAGACACGTGTGTTATGTAGGAAGTGTGTGCCATACTCGCGAATGAGTGCAGTTTTGTCAGTTTACGTTGGCTATCGATTTTATTCAATTGGTCTATCGGTATCCTATCCACTCATCATTTGGTAATGGTGTAATTGGTTCCGTGGTAGAAAATGAGCCTCTACACTACTTGATGAACTCACTGTCCTCGTGTGCTTGGTACACCTTACTGTTTTTTCGACCATAGCTTGGCAACGTTGAAGATGTACTTCGTGTTATTCTTCATACTTTTGTGATAGTCCCCCGATCACCACCCACCCGTGAAAAGTTTGTTATCTTCATCGTCTGGCACCGAAATCAGTCGCTACACAATGTGATGTGATCACATCAGAGACATGCCTACTCCGATATTCGACAGAACATCTCAGCGCAACTGTCAATGCCCACAGCGAGTGGATTACGAACAGCAAGATAGTGTGAACTGGTTGTCACCGTACTAGCTCAAGCCAATGGGCCAGAAACGACAATTGAAAATACACCACAAAAACGTCAGTCAAACGGGAGGCAACAAACAGAAGTTCGCGGGACGGTTTAATGAAAACCTGGCCACCGTATAACCGGGATTCCGGTTCATGATAACGAGAGCACGTGCTTCGCGCAAACGTGTAAACTGAACACTGAAGATAATGCTCTACTGTGCGACTTTCCGTTGTAATATCACCACACCAAACGTGCGGTTTTGTAGTCGGCCAGGTGATCCGAGTCGAAAGTCATTGTTGTACTGGAAGACCTTAGTGATTCATTATATAGAATGGCAGCGACGAGTGGCAAGCCGTCGGCATACATCAAGTAATCTACTCAGTCTACTGGGTTGGCTACCTTGGAAAGATTTCCAAAGCCACGGTAAGGCCATGGGTAGAGTTTCACCTTCCAGTCGATGCCATGAGACAAAACGAGGAAAACATATAAAGGAGACTCACCACAGAAATAGCTAGTCGACGCTTCTTGCGCTTAGTTAGAGCGAAATAGGATACTAGTGTTCCAGAGCTTTCTCGATTTGTGCTTTTCGAGGGTCGATCCCAACAGAGATCCGCGTGGGTTTAGACTGTGTCATATGCTCATGTCATCTTCCAGTGCTACGGAAAAACACAGACTATGGTGAACTGTGAAACGCTGTGCTTGGCCTCTGCAACAGTGGGGCAGTGTAATTTAGGTCAATAAATTCCGGTATAGCTTTCACATACACACACATAAGGTGGTCGTATCTCAGTGTGGCGATGTAATGTTGATTGGTCTAGTCCACCCTACCTTCCGTTTAAGGCAGAGGTTGTTGAGTCCACATGCAGGGTTCAGTTTGGACAAACGAATGAAGAAAACTGGTATGCCTTAGAAACACTGAATAGTGAGTTAGATGATAATGTGTTTCAGAACCATCTGTCTTACGTGAAGGCTGTCAGCACTGCTCAAAATCACCATCATCATCGCAGTGGTCTTGAGCCTGACCAGTAAGTGCTATGGCTTGGGCTGACGCTTGCCTCGACAGTGATGTGGGATATCCCAGAAGAAAACGTTACTACCGGGGTGGTAAGTGAACATTAAACCTTGGATGTTAAGACCGTTCTTCATAAAACCGCAAATTATGTGTGAACATACCAAGTAATACTTTTTCAGTTGAACATATACATTAGTAGAGGGGTTCTTCATTCGGTTAATTCACCACTTAAGCTACTCTGCAATACCTAAATGGAAAATTACGCTTTCATTCGCTTAGTTTTTTGCTTAGCACATGTTTGTGTTGGAACTGAGCGTGCGAATGGCGTTTGTACTCCAACTTGTCTGTCAGCTTTACGGTATATTATTTTTTTCGTCAAGCTACTTTTATGACGTTTATCGCTTATCTGAGCCAAGTGGGACGGTGTGTGTGTGCACTTGAGTCACAATTATGTTGTTTCGTGTTGAACGGATGAATGTTTGTGATTTTCTGTTGTCCCTCGTTTTTGATCAGAAGTGAACATTGCTCGTTTGTTGATTTGTCTGTGTGCTTATCTGATCTCTACCTTTTTGATTTAAGTGAGCATCATTTAACCTCGGTAACGCTTACAGTGAGTTTTCTAAATAAGAAGTGCTCGACCTCTGGGATATGTGGGACGGAACCGGATTATGCAGTTTTCACCTCTCGTTCACACTCATTGACACATTTACCCACCTTGTTGGGGCTAGACTCTTATTCTTATGTCGTGTTCACATGGGTGCAATGACATTGTGTTAAACGGTCCATCTGGAGTTTCTGACAGTGATATTTTCTTTTAAGAGGTTGCCTACTGTTAATTCTTTGTGAGTAGTGTTGTATATGGTTAGTTTGGGCTTTTTCTTTCCAGAGTATCACGAGTGACCGCTTCCAACAATTTGATTATGGGATAAAGAAAAATTTACAAATATACGGCCAACCGACGCCACCGGAATATGATTTGTCAAACATAACTGTACCCACTGTCGTTTTCAGCGGAGGTCATGATTGGCTTGCTGTGAAGAAAGACGTTCTTCGCCTGATGGACCGTATAGAAAAAGCAGTTGTTTCCTACACCCATTTCCCATATTACAATCATTTAGATTTTGTCTGGGGTATGGATACTGGATACGTTCTTTACCCTGCTGTTTTGGACTGGCTGTCAAAGTACTGAACTCAGCAACTTCCATCCTCGATCAGCTGAGAATTGCACGTCTTTTGTATCGTACAAATTGATTATGAATGGACCAGATTTTACTGATTTAACTGATATTTAAATTTTGCTCGTCAACCTTTTTTAGGTTGATCCGTTTGAAATTGCTCGTATGTAATCTTTGTTTTCTGCCCTGACTTGATTTTATTCCGGCTGTTTGCCGCTTTGTTTCAGAGGAAATTCTAAATGCACAGATTGTCTGTTTGGAATTTTCGAGGTTTCTGGTATATTACACCTCGTACGGTAGCTTCCCGTTTTATGGACTCTTTTGTTGTATATAAATCGTTAGTCATGAGCGTTCGACGTGTCACATCTCACGGGGAGTTGAGCACGGATGCACCAATAGCTGATAATGAGTTGGTTCACGTTGAAAGCAGCTCAGATTTATGGCGTGATCATTTTTTTCGAAATTTTTTTTATGGACTTTACAACGCTGATAAACATGATCATTTTCCTGCGAATAACCTGGCAGCAACCTATGGGTGTTTAGTGGAAACGTTTGCGCTCCTACGTGTTCTACTTCGATTTACCTTGTTGATTAGGCTCGACCCGGTTATTTGAGTACAAAGCACTAAGCATAACTTCCGCATAGGTTAGGTAAGAACTCAGTATGATGCCTACTGCTTAAACAAAACGCTCTTAGAATGGATGAAAATCTCTCTTTCATTGAATGAATTTTCCTGTCTGTGAGATGGCAAAAGATTTTATGGGTGTGTTCTAATCATTTGGAAAGTCCATTCTGTGTTGTTTGCCCCATCTTCTCTCAACATCGTTCATGGTTTGTAACTATCTCGGCCATAATTTCCGAAAGAACATTGCGAACAGAAGTTGACACATTAATTAATAACGAAGAAATATTTATCGCAAGATTTCAACATTTCACGAACGCACTATAATTGAGTATGTGTATACATACACTTTACTGTTTTGCGTTCGTGCTTGAAGAGAACAAACGAAATGTTAACATTTCGATACATATATATGTATATATATGTATATACATGCGTATATATATATATATGTCGACAACGACGGGAACGGTCATAAATGGACTTGGAATTAGAAGAGTAAGCATTATTAGTTTCAGGGTAGACAAACTTCTCGAGTCAGCAGTTACTGGGTACATGGCGCCTTACTGCGGTTAGCGCCGCCTCGAAAAACGCGAGAACTCTCCGGTTCCGAGTGCGCAAAACTAATTGGCCGTGTTAACAACCTGGTCTGTTTCTGTGACATGCCTTGCAATCGACACAAGTAGTATTTTGGTTTTTACTCTCCGTTGCTTTTGCCCTATTGTGAACAGTTGATCAACTGTTCTTTCTCGTCGGTATCTATCTATTCTGCCGATATAAGCACCACCATAGCTGCATATGAACATAAACACCTTGTATAGAACGCATTTTCGTATATAACCATCACAGATAACCTGAGCAATATTCTCACTCAAAAGCATCAACCTTAAATCCATCATAGAATGTGTGATGGCCAAGACAGGCGGTGATTTTCGACCCACCTCATTTATCATGTGTCCGTTTTATGAACAGGTTTGGAAAGACGGATTTCTTAAGGAACGTACACATAGTAGTTTCTAATTCGCTTTTTCTTAATGTGAACGCTGTGAAACCGCTGGTTATAGTCCTTTGCAATCGAAACTTTTAAAAATTCCTCTGATTGTGGACAGTTATTGACACAGTTCTGTGGAACTCTAAAGCAGTGTTCGCATTAGGTTTCAGTTGCACGCTATCCGTGTGAAAGACAAAAACATTAATACGGATATTTCTAAGTGGCTTTATGATGAACTGAACCGTCTGCTGTGTAGGAAGTAAAACCTCTACAAGTTATAAGCTATTTTTAGATCCTTTCTTTTGAGAAGCGGAGGTTCGGGTGAGCGAACCGTGAAAAATGTGCTCAGCGATTCAATTTGAACTTAACTGACTCACTCTATGCCAGTTTAGACATACAATTAACTATCTTATAAAAAGCACGGTGTGGCGAACAAGTTCTTTCCGGTGATGCAGTGATCATATCAACTGTGAGGAGTAATCACTTATCAAGTGGACAGAGAACGGATGGTTTACACCGTTTCATGATGTCCACTCTCAAACCGACAACCCACGATCGGTTTTTATCCTTTTTGACTTCTTCATTTAGAGATATTGCGAAAGAGGCTGGAACACATAGGAGACTGCGCTCAGTCAAATCGATATTAAATTGTAACCAGTAGTTCACAGTGGCTCTTAATAAGCATACATATTTGGGGTTGATCAAAGTAGTTCCAAAGCCTGAGTGGAATGTTCCGAAGCACACAGGAGTGAGTTATGGGAATGGATACCAACGGCTTCATATGTAGACAGAATTCTATTCTTCACTGCCCTCAACAAGATGACCTAACGGGTTACATAGAACGGAATGCCTCCGTCATACCGACAGCATAGAATCCACTCGGTTTAGTGTTATGAATCTGTTAAGCCGGTTTGGTTGATGTCCATGTACCGGCTTAGATGAGCGTCTGGCTGTGCGGCCAACTCAATTAGATCCGGAGCAGCACTTGAATAAGTATTCACAGAATGAGGTCACAGAAACTGACATCCTATCTTTTAAGCGCGGACAAAAATGGGATTGGGATTAAAGTGATCAGGCGGCGTAAAAGGTCTTAGTGACTCCGCTATGGAGCCTACGGGTGTTAGTTTCGGCTGAAACAGTGCCGTTGAGAGTTAAGCCTGTTGGCACTTCTTTGTTTTGTGCTAGGTGTGGCTAGTCGTCTTTGTTCTGTTGTTGCATAGCTCTGTGTACAAATCTTTCTGGACAGTAGTTTTGCATGATTACTGTACTCTTAAATGCCAGCTTATCTGTAATGGCATGATCCTTACACGTTCTCAAAGCTGTGCTGTGAAATAGCTACGTTGACTCATTATCACAATATGTAGCCCAAGACTGTTAAATTGAGTGTACTGGCCGTTTTAAGTAACCTACCTGTGCACCGTGCGATGAAATGAACCATTTTCTCGGAGGCCAGAAAGCCTAGTTATTCATTTCAGTCCTCAACGGAAACGGAAGGTTCTGGGACGTGGAGTTGGACTTGCTCAAAATATCGGTGGGATTTACTTTTTGTGGACTGCGCATAGACTGTCTTCAGCGTACCTCTTGTTCATGCTATGCTGACTCGTGCATAACCTCATCTGTTCATTTTCTAATTTCACCATGAAAATATGGACAAACTGGCCTCATCAGCGATGCCATTCGTTTGTTATAAGTGTACTAGTAAGTTTAAATTTGATCGATGACATCTGAATGTCTGCATCGCATTGTTGGATACAACCACAAAGGTTGCCTGTGTTCTTCTGTAACGCGGTGGAAAAGGGAAACGCCGAAGGAAACCATAGGCTATCCACTTAAATCGAAGACTGGTTGGAATCATGGAACTGAATGAGTCGCGCGGTTTGTGTTTCGAGAGCTTTCACATGACTGTAATACGTTAGACAGCTACTTTACCAATGTGTGTTGCAGAGAATCATACATGCCTAAATGCGGTTTAAATAATACTGATGAGTAGTCGGGGATTTGGTTTATTTTCAAGTTGACCATCACTCACAGTTGATCGCAGTGTTCGCATTCAGATGGACTTTCCAGCCAGCCTCTTTCGAAAAGAAGCACTAGATCCGAGTTTCGCTCTCATTAGAGCTCGTCAGTAGTGCACATCCTTGCCACGGCCGATATTTGAACTCCTCATATATAGGTATTTGCGACAACCCGTAGAGCGTGGAAACCATCGCACCCGTGATGGCAAGTTCTTTCAAAGATGGACGACTAAATAATTTTTGAGTTTTAAATACTGTAGGTATTTCCACATTGGTTTTTTCAATCTGCGACGTTTTATCTTTTTAAGTGTTCATTTTCTGAATCTTCATCTGACCTCTTAATGTGGTATACATTTCTTTACCATAGTTCGTTTTGTCAACCAATTCGATGTCAGCGCCTTTATTAGGCATGAAAAGTAAATAGCTCTCACTCCTCTTCAAATGTTTTATAGTCAACAGTTGTTCTTTTTGCCAGAAGCCGTATTGAGATCGGATCACAGCGTTCAATCCACCGAGTTATCGTTATCTTGTGGAAAGCAGTGAGGAGTAGGAGTCCGTCTACAAATGATGACATCGAAATTCGCCTCTATAACTCACATTGTGTAGCGAGAAACGTTCCGTTCAGGTTTTTAACCATCATAGACATCTCTCACTCTGTAAGCTTGTCATGACCCGTTGTTCAAGTGGAGTTTTAAGGGTAGCATGATATTCATGCAATTGACCTCAGTAATCCATCCGTTCCCTGGTTTCCCCGTTAATGACGCAGTTTCAAATTTGTGATACGAATTTTCTGTATTTAGCATAATGATGAATCTTTGGTAAGGAGATTGTTTGCTATACTGTTTTTGACGACTTCTGTTGTAAACCCTTGGGAAATATACTGGATAGTCCAAGGAATAATAATTCAGTTGATAAAAACCAAATTTTCCCCTTTATAATAGGGAAAAAGGAATACGGTCAGAGAGCTGGTCACTTTTCAGCATGATTACCTCATGAGAACGTAACTTCATTGATCATCGAGTGTTTTGGGATAGCGTGCATGTCTTCACAGTGAAGTTGCTGACTGGGTCGCCCGTATGACGCCATACGATGAGGTGTTTGGCAGTCGAATATCCTGAGTTTTTCACCTAACCACCAACTTGATTGTTTGTCCGTGCTGCTGGTTCCATCCACCATTTTTGGAGGATTCTACGCTATCCGTTGACTCAAACGCCTATGTGTACTGCCGATTTAAATGCCACTGTAACTTCAAGTGATCTGCTAGATCATGTGCCAGACAAAACTTCTAGGTGAATTATCAAGTATTTTCACCTTTTCCCCCGATTTGAAAGCGACACATGCAAGCAGGTCTCAGGAAGTGTACGGTTCCTGGTAGGCTGTCCAAATGATTTCACGAACGTCTCTAAGCTTTTGGGTGTAGCCGTTCACCAACAGCGTAAAACGCTTGTGCTAATCTGACTATTCTGTTATACCGGGCAATGTTTTACTACACTACATTCATGAATACTGGACATGCATCTAGAAAGTTTAGAGTGTTCACCACTCCCAGTAATTCTTTACGCTAAACAGGTGGCCGCAACGTACAACCATGATGCATCGTGAAACGGTAGGCAAGAAAAAGTTAGAATATTAATATTCTGCGGAGTGTCTTCTTACTGTCCAAGAGGTAATCGAGGATCCTGTACTTTATCAAACCGTGTTTGGTTTTGATTAGGAAAAGCAAAACGTCACACTGAGCTAAGTAGGGTACAAAAGTCATTTCTGTGGCAGGTATTTTAATGCGTTATGTGGGCGGCCGTTAGTTAGTCACTGTCTGATTGATTAGCGTGACCATTGATGTGAACAACGTTCTTACAGTGTTCAATAACAGTCGAGGTTTTTCCATTTCATACAAGTGATTATATTAAGCTTGGGTTGGCACATGAACCACACTTCAATCGGTTCACAGGCTTTTATCTGATTTCTACTGATGCAGCCGGATTGAGAAACTGCTTATATGGTATCGTTTTTATGCTGTTACGTCATTTCCGGTCGCCCAGGTTTGTTAAAGGTTTCAAACAGGAACGGTGCAATTCACTTTATGCGTAGTCGGTTCGGGTAGACAATCTGGGCTCAAACACATGAGAGGTGGTGCTATACTTTATCTTCAAGGTCAGCCTCCCATCACATTTACGTTATTTGAATCGTCTTAGTTCCCTCCACTTCTGATGTCCGAAAATTGAATTCCAAAAACAGTCCGTTTTAAACAAATAAATTACACGATCTATTCTCGACTACTGACAAGCTGTTACTTCCCTGGTTTCAGAACGTCGTTTCAAATGGCTTACTCTATCATTGACTCTGGCCAGGGTAATCAAGCAAGCGGTTGCATACACATCCTCTGTCTTTTAAAATTTACGTAAACGTAATATTGGTATATTTAGTTCGCATATTCTCTCTTTAGGAAGACCAGTCCTGTGGCTCTTTAACAATGCGTAAATTAAAGTCTAAGTTCACATAGTGGGGTTTTTGATATTTCTCATCATCACACTCTGCGGTCATAAGCCGGCATTCTAACATTTAGCAGATTGCACGAGAGTTCATTATTGTCTATATCACATGATGAGAAGACAGTTACGAGTGTTAGGTGTTAGGCTACCAATCTCTCATTTTACGAAGTAATTCGTCTTTAATATTGTGGAGGGTTTTCTCACCGTCCTTTTATTTCACGTGTCATCTCAATTCTTGTTATTTGATATCCACGCGACCTCAACCTAATGGCATCTAGTGCCATAGGCTGCTACTGCACTTATTCTGACCGCAAAGGGTGTTTGAACTGCGAAGTTATTCATTGCATCAATTCCCGTACAGGTTATGTAAAAACGTAGGACAGCGAATGCGTACAGTCATTTGCATGGCCGACCTGTCATCCGCCTTGATGACACATTTCCTCATAATGTATACACACTACTTCAATAGTCGCTTCTGGTCCCTCTTTTTCCTAGTGCTGAATCCTACCCTTTAGTTCCCGAATGTACACGGTTGATAGCATCCAGTTCGGATCAGCCTGTCACAGTTACCGAAGCCAAAGGGCGCATGCGCTTAAACATCACCGCAAACGGCTTGCGCTGCACCAATTTCGGCTCTACTAACACGCCACGTATTCACTGTAAACCCGAAGGAATAAGATCAGTAATTGTGTGAGTGAAGCCTCTATGTTCGACCGGGCAGTACTGGTTAACCAATCGATAAGCTGGCTCAAAATAAAAGCTCCTATCACCCGAGAAATAGAGGGAGACCGCAGTGAAAAGAAGAATAATGAAAACAACATAAGAAGGATTCCACTATATGAGTACCCGTTGGTACATTCTAGACAGGAAGAGGAGTAAGATCAAAAGATTGGACTGGAAGATGGCAGACAAAACATTCACCAGACAGTACATCAAAAATTATGAAGAAAAAGAAAGGTAGAGGGCCATGAACTTCCAGTGTTCTGAAAATGGCAGCAGGTGAGTTCAAAACGACGGCAGTGGTTGGTTAACGCCAACAAGAAAGCAATGGACATAGCATATATCCTACTTGACACTAACCTACTAGTTGTCTCTTGGCCGACGGCGTACCATGAGTGTGTTAATGACCTACTAATCCCAAACGGCCAACGCATTCACGGCAGCATGAATCGCAACGCTGCGTAGTCATGTCATCACGACTTGTGGCATCGATGGCTCTCTTGCGTTTCGTACCCTTCACTTCAAGGCCGCGCAAATGTTGATCATTAAACTTGCAGACGCTCGTCCCGATCTTATTTGTTCAGACTGTCGAATTCAGCGCCGAGTCTTCCTAACGTCTAAACTCGGTCGCACAACGCGAAAGATACCTGGGTAACAGCGTGGTATCCCTACCTTTGACCATCAGGATTTCGCTTACGCGATTCCAGTCGCCCGCACAGCAGCTGTTTTGGAGTAAGGTCATCACTCATTCGACGGATGTGAAATATCCAACAAAGCTGATTCAGTGTCAGCATGGCTTCCATTCTGTCCATGTCCGCTCGCCATTGTACCTCAGTTTTCGGAACCATGTCTGAACACCGGACACACAAGATGCGACTAAAACACTTCAAATACGGAGAGCTCAGATATCGCACGCTCCGCTGATACAACGACCAGGTTCCACTGCCTTAAAGAAGTATAGACAGCATCAGTTGACAGTAGACGCAGAACTCAATGATCATTTTCGGGTCAAGGTTCTTTCGGACACGTCATTCAAGCAGTAACAGCCTTCCTCACGCGAGCTCACAACTCGCGGTCCACGGACAGATCAATAGGTAAGTTGCTCTCTCTCTCTCTACACGTCGTGTTATGACTGCCTGAGTCGTGTCCCGTCCCCTTAGACTTTGGTCGCTGGACTATTAACCAGAGGGCTTTGGTTACTGAGTTGTGTACTGCTGTCAGCCCAGTCACTTGTACACCAATTATTTTGCCAAAGAATATTTATGTCATTAGTCGAACGATAGCCACTTCTATGCACGAACTGGCTTTCCAGTTTATCGGGGTGTGGTATGTCGCATTTATAAAGCATTCGATTACCATATACGATCAAACCGAACGTGATCAGGTAGATTGAGGGCTTTTGGTTGTGTATTGAATATTAACGTTCTAAAAGTAATCCTCAGAGGTCGACATCCGATAGAAAAAACAGACGGTAGTCTTGACATTTAACCACTAGTCACTTTACTTGTGGACACTGAAAATTTGTACTGTCCGACTGCGTTTGAAATCTTTTTTTCCAAGACACTTTTCCCAAATTCTAACCTCCACTAGGCATTGCTAATAAATGGTTGACATTCGGGTGGATATTGTGATGCTGCTTGTGATATAATGAACTGTAAAATTACGGGAATATCAAATAAGTGGTACGTGCATATGTGTTGGTTGTAGTCCCAAGAAGTCACTTTCTAACAGACGATTATTCGTAGGCGACAGTACGACCTGTAGTGGGTGATGTGGTTTCTAGAAGGTCCCGTACGGTTGGCGGCATCGGATTCGGATTAGCCTGTCACAGTGACCGAAGCCAAGGGAGGCCTGAGCTTAACAGCCACCGCAATTGGCTTGCGCCGCATCAATTGCAGTTCCACCAACACACCACATATCCAGTGTAAACCCGAAGGAATAAAACCGGGAGGTATGAAAGTGGGGCCTTTCTGTCCAGCCGGCCAATGTTGGTTAGCCACTTGGTTAGCTAATAAGGAAAGGAAACTCTTATCTCTCGGAAACTAAACAGAGAGGCTGCAATGACGAGACCTGAACTAAGAAGAAAGATTTGTGAAGTGTAATACAAGAAGCATTGCAGTATAAGAGTGTAGGTTAGTGCATCCTAGAGAAGATAGAGATGAAAAGCAAAATTCTCGTCGAACTATGAAAAGCCAGGCAGACAATTCATCATACATTACATCAACAAAGCCGAAGAAAAGAATGGATAGAAGACCACAGACACTCAAGTTTTTGAAAAGAGGAGCGGATTAGTTGTCAATGACCAGGCTGTTCGCCGATGCAGTCATTAACAGAAGTAGAATGGATATACTGATGTGACCTACCTGACAGGAGCCTAACGTCCTCGTCGTCTCTTCGCCGACGGTGTACTATGAGTACGTTGGTGGCCCGCTAACCCCAAACGGCCAGCGCATTCGCGGCCGCACTCATCGCAACGCCATATAGTCACGTCGCCGCGACCTATGACACCGATGGTTCCCATGCGTACCGCACGCTTCCGCTCGCGACCGCGCAACAGTTGTTCGTTGAACGCTCGGACGCTCGTCCGGACTGCATTCCTCCAGGCCGTCCGGTTCAACGCCAACCCTTCCCAACATCTGAAATAAATGTTACAACGTGAAAGACTTACCTGCACACTCGTGATCACTAACCTACTCATAGTCATAATTAGTTGATTACATCATATAATCACTTGTTTGTCCTACACTTCGGGTCACTTAGCTAGAAGATCGATGAGAAATGTCCGGCCTCCACGTCATTATTTGGCATTATTCATACTTGGATTAACCATTTAAACGTGAACATCTTTATTGACTGACGAAGAGAACAGTTTGACAATCGCTCTCATTCTTTTTTTGTCTTCTAGGCTACAGCGGTATTTCAACCACATTATTCGGAGAATGTTGTTTTCTTCTTTGAAAGTAGGGGATCGAACCTTCTCTCTAGAATTTGTTGGAGAAACGTTTTGTCGAGGCGTTTCTAGTCTGCATGCCTAAATACCCATGACTGTTTTCTGGTACCGAAGGCTTCCGGTGTGCTCCACGTTCATTATCTTCCTCGTCTCTTTTCGCTTCAATGAAGGAGAACTCGTTTCTGCTAGGCCAGGCAGACGCTATGATCTTTGGAGCTCATCATCCGAAAATGTCCTCCTCCGTTGCTCTTTAAAATGATCTTGCCCAACGGGTAAGCTATCGTCAAACACGACCTCCGTGACTCAATGGTTGAGAATATATTAGTGTTTTACTTTCGCTCAATGAAGAAGTACATATCAGACAGACTTCGACGACTGTTTTAAACCGTAAGTTGTAAGCAAGGTTCCCACTGTCTCCCAATCCTTAGTCGCCTTAGTTCGCCTACCTATTCTCACTTTTCTGTACACGAGCTTCTTTGGGATGCGGTCATTGCTCACCCGACGGACGTGACCGAGCCAACGGAGCTGGTTCAGCATCAACATGGCTTCCATCCCGTCCATGTCCGCTCGCCGCAGTACCTCAGTGTTCGGAATCATGTCCGACCACCGGATACTCAAGATGCGCCTCAGAAACTGCACATGGAAGCGGCTCAGATAGCTCACTTTCCGCTGGTACGGTGTCCACGTCTCACTGCCGTACAGCAGGATAGACAGCACCATTGAGTGGTAGACGCAGCTTGGTGGCCATCTTCAGGCTATGATTCTTCCAGACACACCTTTCAAGACGTCCGAAAGCAGCGTTAGCCTCTGCCACACGCGCTCTCAGCTCGCGGTCCACGGACAAATCTATCGATAAATTGCTGCCTAAGTAGCAGAAATCCCCGCAGCTGCCCACAATATCTCCATCGATGCGGATTTTTGCTCTTTCAGCCTTCTCCTGGTGGAGGTGCTGCTTGTGCACCTGCACCCCAAATCCGGATCACACAGCACACTGACTGTGATACGTGCATACGACTGTCAGATGACTGAGGACATGGAGAACTATATGACTTTTAGCACGTGGAACTAACGACAGGATATCACAATGCTTATGTTCACATCTTGCAAAAAAGCAATCAGATATATATATATATATAGTTTTTGGAACCACGGATCTTCAGATTGTTTCATTTGAATCAGAGATGACACCCCGAAAAAGTACTTGTTTGCCATGTTACATTTTCTGCCGGGCTTTTCTGGTATATTTGAAAGACAAGTATTAGCGATGAAAAAAGCATTGGGTATTTATTTCTCGTGTTTACCGGTGATAATTAAAAGGAAACTTACATGAACAAGAACTTCATGAGTTTGATAAATCAATAGCCGAGCAACTTATACTCCTTCAAAATAACGCCTCGACTGCTGCTCTCAATAATTAAGGGCAGGGTGCATGTATTCGACGTGACATTGACAGGTAGGTAAGCATGACTAGTGTTCGCACAAAACCATAATGTCAGTTGGGGAACAACGATTAGTAAACAAGGAGTTAGGCAATGCTTTGACTGAATTAGATGTAAACAAGTTAGACCTGTTTATCATGGTTTTGACGTCAATAAGCGAATGTCTGTTAGCCTGGATCCCAGCCAGTCATGCCGACTGAAGTTTCATCCACTTTGTTTATTCACTAGTGCTCCCTCCAGGTATCATTTTGAGGTAGTATTTTTGAAACAGCCTTTGGACAGCACATCAGGACTTAGATTATGCCATGTCTCAGATATCGTGCATGTGGAACGGCCGGATGTGCTGCCCTGACAACTTTGGCCAGAGTATACCACAAGACTGACCATTAAGAGTAGCATTTTTTCAATCGCAGATTGCATACATGCCTTAACTATGTCAACCAAGTAAATTTAATTTTAAGAAAACTCCAAAGTTAGCAGAACAGAGTCTTGATGATCTATTAAAGGACAAAATGGGTTGGTGGACTTTGTGAAACAGTCTGGTTTTGTGACGAGGATGGCTTCGTTGTGCTTGGCGTAGTATTGTGTGAACACATGTACTACCAGACTTTTGTGATAGTGCGATTAATGGTGAACGCAACCATACTTATTTTTACCGGTTTTGTTTTCATGGTGTTTATTTTAAAAGCACTGGACTCTAGTTTGAGTCATGTCAAAACTCACTTTTTCACCTAATGGGAGTTGAGCTTGTAAAAGTTTATGTTAATCAGAATCCCCGTTAATTCAAGGGTACCTTAAAACGTCTCTGAACGTTGAACGAATCCTGTGAAAATAGCCCTAGTGAAGAGCAACTGAAGTTAAATCTATGGTTGCCTGGTTTCCTTTCCCAGCGCTCAGGCGACCCAAAAGTTGTATTCCCAAACAACATTGACGTAAATAGTGGGTTGTAATAAGTGCACACACATAGCATTCAGACAGCTTGTCTCTTGGACACGGGCGTACGAGTCTAGCTTTCAGATAGACACGGATCTACATTACCAGTGAGCCGGGTAATCAATCGCTTCTTTTCGAAAGGAATCAGCATCGAAACCTACAAAGTCGTAGAGTATGGGACAAACGCGAGTAGCCGTTAGTTTACAGTAGCCGAATTCCCGAACTACCCAAGATCATGCAAATCATTTGCAATAGCTTCAGTGTTTTTCAAACCCTAAAAAGTATACCGAAAGTCAAATAATGCCTTGATCACTTCGCGTGGTGGTTTTTGAAGGTACCCGCTTCATTTTGTTCGAGCGATTTGCCGTGAGCTGTTAATCTGAAGGTGCGCCTGCAGAGCCTGCGAGCTCAATCATAGTTTGTATGAATATGTAGTGATTGAACTTCCGGGACTAATAGCAGTTCTTGGAATAGCTCGAATCCAGTGCTAGGCTCGGCGCGCTAGAAACAGAAGGCTCGGAGCTGTAGATATAGTTACGACTTTCTACTGAGCCAGGAGAATTTTTATAGACAGCAGTGTATGCACCCACCGATTAGATAGTGTGAAACATTGTTGCACCAGACATTTGATGTTTTTCAGTTACGTGAATCGTGGAGTGACCTCTTGTTCGGTGTTTAGTGCACCAACAGTATCAGGCCGAGCAGGACACTCGACTCATGGTTGGTCGTAGTCTTGCCGTTGCGATTGGTAAACCCGGAGCTGTAGCCTATCGTGGTCTGCAGACGGCTATTCGGGAAGCTATGGGCAGAACACTGACTGGCCCTCATGATAGATACAAGTGTCATAGGTTCATATGTTGCATGCACTGTAACACATCGAGTTAAGTGAAGTCAACAGTGGAACTGGTTATTTTGAGAGTCAAATATCACTTCCGAACCAAGAAGACAGTAATTACAGGTTGTTCATTTGAAGCTATAGACCATTTCACCTGATTAGGTAGCATCAAATCACCGCTCTGTAAAGCTTGTACTGAACTGAAAGCATGGAAAAATGCACGCGTTGTTTCCATCTAAATGACCAAGTTCATTCAATTCGTGTTTGTAACTGCTGGGAAAATTTGCTGGAAGGTTTTACGACTGGTTGTGTTGAGGATGAGACAAGAGAACAGCCAACAGGCCGATTATATGAGAAGACAACCAAGTAAATATCACTGAAATGAAAACAGAACAGAGTAGATTGAATCTCAGTGCTTTGCACTGATGTAAAAATCGGTAATGGTGAGTCGTTCATTTATTGTTTAGCATATATTCCAGATTCTCAAGATCACACTGGGTAATCGCAGCAGCTTTCAGATATTTTTAGTCAACCTCCTTCCAAAAGAAGCGAGTGAACTTACATTGTCTCATTGTAACAAATCAGATGGTGGATTTGCCTTGACCGGGTTCTTTGGTAACACTAGACAAGTAGCTGTCCGGTATGGAAAAGGAGAATTAATCAGTCTACGTAGGCTAATTGTAAATCAGGTGTAATGTTGTGAACACACACACACACAAGCGCCTCAATTACTGTCAGTCCGACTAAAACTGATGCAGCCGTACAAAAGAAACCTAAGAAACTGTCAGGCGCTGGTAACAAACAAATGCCAGAACAATGCAGTTCAGTTAAGCGTGCGTTAGAATGCCTTCTAACGACAGAAATTTCGGTTGCACCCGAGCTCGTGACGTCAAAGATAAGAGGTCACTCGATAGCAAATGGCCGTGCGATCCTTTGGATAACTCATTGTGCCCCAAGGTTCAAATGAACAGGCTAACCTGGCACACAGTAATTTAATAAACTTGAGTTGGGTGTGAGAAAGATAAAACGACAAATAAGTGGGCATGTCCGCACGGCTTTATGCACAGACAATCATTAGTACCTGTCGGGTTTGAGTTACACAGGATGGAACAAAAATTCACAATAGAGAGTAAGAAAAGAGTTGATGCGGTTAAGTTTAGAGTGATTGAGTAAAAATATCTCTGTGTTATTCTGGATATTGCCAGCCCACCACCGATAAACTATGACGTTATTCTTCCTATGCATTAAACGAGAAAGGTCACGTTTGGACGGAATATTCGGAGAGGGAGAGAGTAGTGACGAAAATTCGTACTGGCCGAGGATATATTTCGTTCAGTTAAATAAATAGCTAAATAAATAAATATATAGAAAGGTGTTCAGCTGACATGAATAGAACATCACCTACGTTGGTTACCCACTTCATATCTACATACACTTCCCAGCCAATCTGTTTGAGAAACAGCACCTGACATGAGTTTTCCAAAGGTAGACCGCCTCAGTATTCCACATCTTTGCCACTGCATGCATGTTAATTTTGACCGAATTTTCATGAATTAACCACGGTGGATGTCACGTCATTTCTTCATCTCACACAGATTATCATATGCAAGCGCTCGGTCAAGTTTACGTGTGAGCAATGCTCAGCTTGCCTAACTGCTTTGGCGGCAGGCAGTAAATGCCCTTTAAATTGTAATAGATGGCCCCACGATTAGGACCCCGTTGGTTGCTTCAAACCAACGGAATTAATCAGGCAGGCTGGGTGTGAGCATGTTCAGCATAACATTTCTGAAAATTGTGTGAGATCGTGAAGGCCACTTTCGAATACTAGTAACACACGACTCCTTACGACCAGACACTATTACTTCGCAGTATTAATAACAGTAAAACTACGTCACTTTACTTGTCGAATGACTTGTCAGCTCGACTTAACAGAGCGTTATTGATCATAGAGCCATCGAGTGGAGTTAACTGGAAGTTTATTTTCTCATCGAGGAGACCGGACACTTTGCAACAAATCATGACGGACTGTGGCTGAGCGCATGCATATTATAACGTAGTGCTGTCTAAGGCTAGGTCGATGACGCATCGGTTAGTATGGCTGTCTTGTATTAACTTGCCCGGAGTAAACAGTCCGGTCTTAGCGAGAACATGCATTATTTGCGGATTCTAACAAACACAAACCTCGTGTCTAGTGCTTTTTTTAAAGTCACCGGCTAAAAATCGCTGCAAATGTGGAATCTGCAATAAATTTCCGGTGATTTTCCACTTCCGTCGTTCAACTTCTCTATGAACGCGCCGAGTACTTGACTACCATACTCAACAGACGCGGTCCATACTGTCTCACACTCTCCGGTTTACCTGGATACAAGCAGAATTTTCGTAATACTTCAAAAGTTAAACGTACATTTTTCTTACAACAATTCATTTGTATCGCTTCCCAGACATTCCAACTCGGTTCCATGGTTTGGTTGTCCACAACGCAAAGGTGAACAGCCATACCTTCGGGTGCATTCTGAAAATCTGTTTTGTAATACGTTGGAGTCAACGTTAATTTCAGGGGACGACCTCGAAGTTTCCGAAACCACTTTAGTTGAACCTTGTTAGCTGTGCTGCAAGTATGCACCAATCCAGAGATCGCCTCTGACTAAGGGGCATATAGACACATTTAACAGAATCTGGAGGATAGCCTTAGTAGTCTAGATGAGTGATGAGCTTGACATGCTGAATATGGACACAAACATCATTCTTGCAGAAAACCAGTCAAAGTACTAAATTACTCGCGCCGAAAATTAGGTTACTAATGGTAGCGAGTTATTGTAAGCCGGGAAGTTGATTTTCATCTCGGCTAATATGCAGCCGCGATCAAAAGAACATACTTTCATGGCCCGTATCTTTTTATCAAACATTTATAAGACCGATTTAGCCGTTTACTCAATCCTTTCTGTGGTCCATTTACAACACCATTGAATGGCAACCGTCTGCTAAAACCAAATGAACCCGATTAAAAAGCGTTCATGGCGCCTAACCTAATCGAAACATGTGACTTTGATAACTGCATGTAGGGCATTTTTATCCAATAAGTACATCGCTGTCACAGTGCATTGCTCCCACCAACTAACGTGTCGCTACTAGATTGGATTAATTTCATCAGTTTACGAATGGGACGTTAGCTTTGATATTGGCAACCATTACTAGGACTGAACAAGCATTTGCGACTCACAACTACAAATTAGACGGCGATAGAATGCTGGTTTTATGTTGGTGACTGATGAGAGTAAATCGAAACACTGAAATCCCGCGATAGTTCTCTCTGTTTCAGCTAAATTACTTGTGAGCCGCACCGATGAATAGATAAACTGCGATGTTAAGCAACTCCATCAGTATACTTATAAATTGAATTTTCCATGAGGAACCTTGAATGAAAAGGACTCTAAACTATTTTCGGCTTGTTTATTCGCTACCGATTACACACAGATAACGTACGCAATACTATTAGCCTTGATTTCAAGGAGTGCATGGTAAAACTTGCCTACAATCTTGCAAATTCGCTGAGTATCTTCACACTCAAGGGGATGTTCGGAAACCACGCTCTTCGTTTTCGTCGACGAGAGGACATCGTCCAGCACAACACAAGTTTCGCGATTTTGTGTCCTCCAAGCAGATGGGAATCTCATTTGGTGTGATAAACAGAACACATATAATTGATTCAAGGGACATGCTATGTGATGTGACTCAGTTCATAGACAACATGTATGAAGATAACCGCCAGCAAATGATTTTTCGTCCACGAAGCAAGAAGCACGACAAAATTCGGTGTTTATCTGAGTGTCAGTTAACTGTGACAGCGTTGCACCACAACCACCAAGTTATTTAAACCAGTGAATTGGCAGAACCGTTTCCACAGAGGAACTCCGTAATTACTACACAACATATCAAGTCTTCAAATTGTTTAATAAACACAGACTGTCTGCTGAAAATCCGACTATACGTATCAGCCCATACACTTGCTCCTGTGAGATGGATAAAGTCGGTCGACCCCCATGACAACTGTGATAATTAACCCATTACCAACACAGAATTAGACAGCAAGGTTATCTCCCTATCTAGTCAACATTGAGCGTCAGGTGAACGCCGATTAAGTCTTTCTGAACGATCCACTGAGTATCGAATAACACATCAAAAACTAACGCCGATATTGCTAAATAAATTGAGAATAACACAACGTTAGGCGCAAGTTGTAATAATCTACGTTTCAACCACCCCGGGTGGCCTTCTTAAGGAGTGGTTTAATAGAGATCACAACAACAATCTATTTATCAACAACACGTTAAACACTACTCCTAAACGGTTTGAATTTATTCGCACTAAATTCGGTGCGGAAATCCTACAAGTGACTAACAACCTTTATCGCTAACGCTACTAGGATCAGATCAGATGATCGAGTGTTTTATCATCAAAAAATTTGCTCAGGCGATTGCCCACCATAGCCTTGAAATCCAACGGATCACTGATTGATCTGATTAATCCAGTCAGCAAACGCTCGTACTGTGACGAAATAATCAGGCTATCAGCCATTGGTTGATTAGCGACAAGTTTTGTATCCGACACATGTGTAATTCTGTCGTCTTTCGATGTAATTAAGCCAGCAAAACAAGAAAGGTTTCAGAATATGCACGGGAGTACATGTCCAATTTTTGCAAGTTTGTATGCTCGCCATTGAATAAGTTCGAGGTAATCCATACATACGTGGATAAACACGTCATTTGGATGCACCGTTCATCTGGCCTCAGTTATTCTGTCTGGTCAGTGCAACTTGTGTTTTCGTTAACGATAGTCCTCGACTGTCCGTTTCGAGGGTCCGGAGTAACTCTGTGGCGCGAACCGTCTGTTGGCAACAAAACTCAGCGTTCTCGCATCGCCACACTTTTAGTTTCAAGAGAACAATCTGACAAGGAATGTCTAGTACTGGGAGCAGGATCTAGTAGACGGCCCATCCTGCACGTATCACAACGTCTATAAATTTCAATGGTTCATGCTGGTGCCCACACCTATACGTCCTGTGACGTGTTAGTCGATTACGACGACTACCTTGACATCATTACGTCAGGCTAGTATGCTTCTACACTATGACTTCGGTTTAGCGCCAGTCATTCTCTTTGTGATTCCAGAAACTCTGATTAGTATATTGAGGACGAAGGTCCATATTATGCTACTTGCGATGCTACTCAGTAGTCAGGCAGGAGCATATACTTCGGATATTGAAGCAACAAGAAAAATTAGAGTGCACTGATAAAAGTGAATTTTGTATCCGTATATGCACTGTGCATCGGTAACCGTAGCAACCGTGACTTCCTTGGACCAATGTTACATGTCAGACTGCTTGCTTGGTGTGGTGTTGAAGCGTCATCCGCAGTCTTGGTTCACAACGCTAGGTTCGGAGTGCCTTATGTCTTGAACTGAAGCTCAGTGTTTTTCCCCCACTTCTTTATTTTATCCGCTGAAACCCCGTAAAAAGAATGCTTGATCATTACCATAAGAAAACTGTTTCCACTGATGTTCTGTCTTGGGATTGCATTACTTACTATTTCAGTGCATAGAGATGCTTCGATTGCGGTCACCACCTGCCATTTTATCTTGTATGTCCGTTAAAACCTTCTTGCTCTCTCACTTAGATTAGTTGATATCGTTCTTCACATGGAACGTGGTGTGTGTGTGCTATGGTGTAATTGTCCAATCCTTGACTTTAGTAACATAATGCTGTAATTCATGATATCTCCGCTAATGCATGGCGAACAAGCACTTGAATGCAACCGGTGCACTGGAAACTTTAGGACGCTTCAAGATGTCGAGGAATGATTTGATTAAAACGAAATTTTCAAGTTGTATTAAGATGATATAAAACACGAACTGCAATCGCGCCCAGACCCTGCGAACAACGCGCACGCCTGAACACTGCATACTGTAACGTATGTTGATGGGATTATGATGAGATTCTCGCACTTTTGTTTTTGTTTACGGACTGGTGGGTTGCGCATATATCGACTGACACGTCGGCACAAAACACTTGGCATTACTGTCACCTCAGTCTATTGTGACTGTGGTCCGCTCTGTTTTCACTGTCCTTTTTTTTACAAAGCTCAGTGACTTTTCAACGTCGAGTTTCAGGTGATCCGATGTACAGTGATCGACAAAGTGTACAGTCCCCACTGATTCTGAACACTTGTGGATCCGATGTCCGAATCTCAAAGTATTTCACTGTTGTTTACTTTTGGGGATTAGATTATGTTTCAGGTTTGTGTAGCCAGTAAACTGGATGGCAGATCCTGCAACTGGTAATGAACGTGTGTTATTTCACAACTATTCCAGGAAGAGTTGTCGCACATTTCACTGATAACTTTAAATCACACGTCGGTTTTCATCGTAGCAGCCATGTAGAGATATGGTAAGAGTGAAGATATCAATATAATGCACGGGAAATGTGAAAGTTTCGAGCCTGAGAGAGGTGAATTATGGAGTAGCACAACGCATGAGACATTTATGTTCATAACACATTTCTTCATCTGCTGCAAGAAGTTCTCACGTTTTCTTAATTGTAATATTTAAATCAAATCATGTCCACCTTCTCACCCGATGTCACATTGTTCATACAGGTGGATATTGAAAACAATGGATCTTTTTACCCGCGTAGCCAAAACAAAGAGAAGACGTGTCGCAAGAGATTCTTATTCCAACTTACCTTCAGCAACCTCTTACGTAAAGCTAGAGAGTTTTCTGCGGACTGTCCATAGCAGAAGCAACTGAACTGACCAACCAAATAATTCCAACCTTTCGCACATTAATGATACAGTCAACTCCGCGGCAAAAGAGTGAATGCGTCAGTGTCTTCCGTACACTCAAGACTGGTCGATATTCGGTTAACACTGTTTCCTGTCACATTTATTTAACAGTCTGTTGAGCGGTTTGGCCGGATGTGCAACGTGTCTGGTTTTCAGGATTTGTTTAGTGATCCACGCGGCCGAGGACTCTGAGTGTATCAGACGAATCTTTGGATATTATACCTACCACTCCCTTAGGAACATGCATAGCCATGCTGCAATACAAGTACCGATCCGTTCGGTCCATTTAGACGTCACACTAACTGCAACGGAACTGTTATATTACGTGATAGACAGATTGATTAGTTAACTGGGTAGCATCTCTATGAGAAACCAATTTCTTGGTGCTTGACAGAAGGCATATTTGGACAGCTGAATATCTGCGCTAAAATGCCGATATCAGTTTGTGGCCTACGTTTTTTGTCAGAAGGTCGTCCTTGAATTTGATCTGCAGAAAGTTTTTGTTCCTCCGCATTACAGTTTTCAGTTTCGGTGCTTTCCTTTCATTGTAAACATTCACGAATTTTTCCTGGTAACCGTTAATCATAGCGTTTTTTCAATAAACCTTCTTTTTACATCACCCGATCGGCTGTATACATCTTTTCTGACTCTATGGAATAAGATTCTCACTAACTACCGTTCGTCGGTAATTGTTGCCAAGCCAGAGAATTGTAAATACTGGTCACTGCATTTAGGCTCAGGACAAGCAGACCGTTGAAACGTCCCTCTCTGGTAACGAATGGAAAGAGTGCCTAAGAATGGCAAGCATTTGCTGACTTCCACCTCATAGGATACAGTGCAGTTCGAGTGAATGGAGTTCAGACCATTAAAAAATGAAGTAAACGAACACGCATAAATGAAAACTGAAGTTTAGTCTACACAATCTTTACACAATAAGACTATAAAATATTGTTTTGTAAAATTGCTTTTACGGCACTCTTATGAATAAATCTATCAACACAGGGTCCACTGAAATACCCACAGTCACTCTGTCAGTTTGTCCACAGTTCATACCTTCTGCTCGGAACGGACTAACTTATACACAAAGAATGGAATCCTTGAGAAGATTTAGTGGAATACACAAGCTTAAATCCTGTTGGAGAATAAATTCACGTAAAGAATCAACAGTCTCACTCGAGGGTACGCTAGAAAATGAGAGGTAAACATCGACCGAATATATCACTTGGTGACCTACTGAGTTGTTCTCACAAATTTCTGCCAATTTGAAGGAGCTCCGAAGACTTTGGGTGGTTAACGATCCACCAAGCAGTTCAAAATTTCTACCAACCAGCGCGTAAGTCTGTAATATACTGAATCACCCAAGGATAACCTCGACTGTGATGAGGTGTATGTTTGGCAGGTTTTTGGTAAAATATTCATTCTTGGTGTCTGCGTGTTTATTGGTTTGAGGAGGTTGTTGACAGGAGTGGTGTCAGAGTAGATTTTCCGTACATCGGAACTTATCACATTTGTCTCAGACAAATAGCTTGTTTTCTATTTTATTGCAACGTCAGAGCCCTTGTCCGGCTGGAGGAAGAATAGATCAGTCACTTCTTTGGGCTCCGTGATAATTCGGCAGAAAAACAACAATAATGATATGCTGGAGCCGACTGAGACTTGTGTGGTATCAACCGGGTTTACATTATACTAGACTGCGTTTTCCATTGAGGCCGCAGAAAAAGCTTTCATTTTATGACAAGTTTTCACTATGAAGTTGGATTTGTGGTTTGTGTACCCTGTTTTTTGAGAAGTCGAGTTCAAGACCCCCAAAAATGTACCTCCCACCGAGCTTTAACGACTCGGGTAGCATCTAAATCATGCGCGTGTTCCGGAGTATCCGTGATAGGATCTGACAACTCCTGTTCACAAAATTGTGGATCCTACAAGCGTTGCGTGTTTGCCCTACTCTCTTAAGGTATAGCCTTTGAAAAGTACTTAGACTTACTTTGGCATACCAAATAGAGACGGTTGAGCAAAGCAGTAAAACGGTGCTGCATCTCAATCAACCAGTTCGATTTTTCTTTAGAACTATCACTGTGAAAACAAGGCTGATCTTGTTTGCAACCTAGTTGGATGCACAATAAATTGTCCTGGCAACAAACTTTCGTAAGATCCTTTCTGTGCCTTTTCAAACAATTAATTCGATTTAAACTGTAAATAGTGCCTGCAGGTCTTCGTTTGAATACTTTTGAACACTGAGTTTCAAAACAGTAAAGTGGAAATACCAACACCTTCCGAATTATCTTCTACCTGGTTCGACAATATATGTAAATATGATATCCATGATAATATACAGCAATATAATCCGTAAATACACGTGAATATATTGGTAGCTTGATGCTTGTTGCCTGCCAAATTAGGATTGTTAAAAGCAACCTAGTTATCAACCTTTTGGAAGTGGTAAAAGGACTCAGGTGTGTTCCTTTTAATCTGGTGAATTAAGTCGTGAACGTAATAAGTTACCGTTCCTAGTATTTACCCTGGTATTGGAAAATGGTTCGGGCTAATTCGAAAATTGACAACAGTGAACTACTTGAACAACACAATAGGTGGGGTAACAAAACATTGTCAGAATAGTCTACTGCAGATAGGACTGAAGTAATTGATGAGAGAGGGAGAAATGTTGTATAACAGGCAGTTTCGTTGTGAGTAGTATACTACTCACAAGTAGTGTAGTACCCACAGGCGACATTCAGGAACAAAAGGACAAGCCCCGAACACAACGGACAAGAAGAGACTATCGGAACAGTATGTACATGCTGTCATCCAATGTATGTGAATGCATGTCTGTCGTGCAAATGAGTGTACGCGTTTGTGGTTTAGTTTTTGACATGACCTATACGGAAGTTTGCGCGATAAACCGACTTGCTGGCCAAGCGTCTTTTGCGGACACAACAGGAACCGTATACACTGGGAAAGAGTGAATGGTTGGAGAATGTTTAAACTAGTGGTAAACTGATGGGATTCTCAAATGCCGTTTTTTTCCTGTGCACTTTCCATTAACGAGCATTACGCAATCGACATCTGAATACGCTTGGTATAATGAAAAATACTGTTTTAGCAGTTGATATCATTTGACTTCACAGATCTGATTACCGCCAATTTGGTGACCTTCAAAAGTACTTAAGTTTAATTTGGTTATTTTCCCCTGTTACACAGTGGCATTTTGGTTTATTTGTGTGGCATTGATTTGTAAAGTTGGTGCAGCTGGGAGAAAAAAGGACTTGCTTCTGAAATAGTAAAGTCATTCTTAACCATTTTTATCACTGCTTACTTACCTTCGAAAATGGGCTATTTTTGCAGTCGTGACTTTCCACAGAAATCACGGGGATGTAGAAAGTTCCGTTGTAATCCATGCACGCATATCAGAGAATTTGAAGTCAAACAATCATTGCTTAAAGGCTGGGAGAGAGTTCACACGCGGCTCACGACCCGTGGTGCGAAATAATTCATGAAGAAAGTTAAGCAGAGTAACACTTGTTGTTACCCACTGTTTAACCCCACCGTCGAAATCAGTCTGTCATTTTAATATGGGACTCATTGACTCTCATTCAGGTGACACGTTTAGAAACATCCAACCCAATTTTAAACATGTCACCACTTCAGCAGTTGCCAAATTCGAAAGAAAAGAGCAGTTCCCCAAGTGGTCGTATCGATGATTTCTAATTGAAGTAAAAAAACTATCATACCTTGAGTTGAAAGCTTTCGGTTTAACTTAAAAATTACCCCAAGTTATCATCTGGAAAACAGACCGAAGAGCATATGCTTTGCAGATAATGTTGTCATGAATTTTCGTGTATATGTTGAGCACAAAATGATAAATGTCAGTGTATCAAGTTATTGCACGAGATCCGCCAGTCTTTTCTCATCTACTTCGCTGCATCGAGACAAACGTCAGGCAAACGAAGCTCAGTTCAAACAAATACTCCAGCTGGGTGCAACTGGATTTTCAAGCAGCCTGTAGACATCGCAAATGCACGTGGTTCGAAGGAGATTCTCCAACGATTGGGACTATATGATGATTATCCTGTACTCAAAAACCTTCAATCAAGGAATCAGCCCATACCGCACACCCACGATCTCTTTGTGACTAATTGATGGTACAAGTATATATCAATATTACAAATTAGACCAGGTGCGCTTTTAATATTACGCCGCAGTTGCCATACAAAACATCTCAAAGATCGTCATTGTAGCGCCATTGGAGATTTTGGGGTTCACGATGATGCCTTTTGGTTTCTCAACATGGCTGAAACGTGCTAGTGTTGTGAATCCAAAAGTCGGACGACACAAAGGTTGCTTTATTGGAGAAACCAACACACTACTTAAGCGTCTGAGCACGACAAGAAACGGAAACACTCATTTGCACACCATACTCTTCTGAGGATACTCCAGTCGCTCTAGACACCACGTATCAGTTCCGTCGTGTAGCGAAAGCCATTATATGTCATTCTGTCCTCCAACGATCCATCCCGTATCTCTGCCGTATTTATCACGCGATTATCTCGATCCGCGATCATCTCGAACCGCTGCTACTGAATAGTGGTGTGAGTAGTATGGTGCGACCGTATCTCCTCACTACACTAGTGCTCCGTTGATGACATATTGCGTGAAACCCATTTCGCGCTAAACTAAAGATGGCTAAGACACACTGTGATATTAAAGTCAACACCATTGGCTGTATCTTCTGAGTTAGTCCATTGTGTGCTTTTTGGCAGCACACGGATCGAACGATCACTTCTTCTGTCAGTTAAAATTGAGTCCATCCCGATATTTCCGGAGCCTGCTACAGTGATCTTACTTCGAAGCTTCCTGGACACAGTCACCCACTACGGGCGATTTATTCTTCACTGGTCAGACATCTTAAAATCTTTAATAGATCTAGTCGACCCAAAGAATACATCTGTAAGACTATCAGCAGAAGAGGGATTAGGTTCTCGAAGACAAAGAAGTCCCACGTCGAGCAAGAAAATTTGGTTTCAATGCTAACATTCCCGATGCTCGTTTCTTCTTCATCACTAACGCATCTAATGACACCGACTTTACAGTCCTAAAGGAGTACACTAACTGTGAGCAACTACTTTCAGCCTTATTTTTCAAGAAACCTCATCCAGCACAAGCGAAGTACTTCGATTTTTGGAGGCAAATTAGTGACTATTTATCTGGCAATTGGCCAATTCTGATACCTTCTGGAAAGTAAACACTTCATTATTCAGACAGATCGCAAAGTTGTAATATTTTTTTATGAAACCAGACTCGGCCGGTACTTTGATAAATTAGATATTTGAATTATGTCTTCCAATTCACCGCGAGCATCTATTTGTCAACATCAGTGTCACAGCTGATGAGTTGCTACACTCTAGCATCTCTTGAGTCTGCTAAAATGAGCATTGTAGTGAGGAAATGGAGAAAGCTTCCACTTCTAATTCCTTAAAATTGTCTACAATCTTTTTGTCGAAAGAGGCTGGTAATATCCTCTGCGACACGTCAACTGGTACACCTAGACACTCTGTCGCTTGTTTTTATCGAAATGCTGTTTTTGACACTTTTCAGTGCTTGTATCTTGTTCTGGTAAGCACAGCACAGTGAAGTTGGTTTCACAACGTTCCGCTTACTTTTTTGTGGGCAAAGACTTTTGCCTTTGGCCTCACTATCAATGAACCAAGGTGCGCAGGCATGCAGTCACCATACTCTGCACTTTCTTCCAACCTGATGTCTGTTCTTCCGCCGTCCACTTTTATATTGTTGGCCCACTACCATCCTCTAACAATTTACTTATATGCTTACTGCAAGTGACCGCTCAACCTGTTGGCCCACAACTGTAACGTTTCAGCGGCTGTAGTTTCTCGAACCTTCTTGGAAAATAGCTAATCCACAGCTACCAGTGAGTAAAGCACATAATTCCAGTTCGTATGTTTTCGTAACTTCATGCATTCGCAGGGCTACTCCTATCGATGGTCGACGGCCTGCTGTTCCCATGTTAATAAATTTGTCGAACGGTCCCATAGGTAAATAATATCATTGGCAATGCACCAGTTCAGCTCGACAAAATCGAATAAACAAATACTGCTGATTTTCCTTGAGAGTGATTCGGCCGTTAAAAAGAAAATTATTTGTAAAATAATTAGAATAGTTTATGGTAGCATTCTGTATTTCGGTGAAGAACTGATTCAATCCTGGACATAGACGCGGATCGTATTTCAAGTTTACTTCAACACTTGTCCAACATTTGTATCACACTGACACGCCAACAGTAACATCGGGAGCGAAAATCTCCAGATTTACTAATATGCAAATTTGTGTACATGTGCCAAGATTTCAACAAGATGCAACTACAACCACGGTACCTCGATCTCTGTCAATTAGTTGAACCTGAAAAACATTTTCTTTATCGTATGATTTGGCTTAAATGAATGTGTCCAGTGAACGACTCAAACCAGCTTGGATTTTGGCTCAACCGACTCGATACTGGTTACAATCGACAGTTCCTTTCTCCTTGCAGTACCATAACCACCTGAAGCTCATTCTGGTGAACAACACACAATACGTACAGGACGATCCGTACACTGGCTGAAACATATGGGAGATGATGATGTGCGACAAGGTCAGTGAGTAGTCTGTTTCTGTTCTCTCTCTATCTCTCTGTCTTGAGAACCTGAATCTGCAAATGCTCCGGTGCAGGAATGCTGTAGTGTTTATAATCCATTGCTACGCCTTACACTTTTTTTGTACCTGTTCTTTGTGCATGTTTTTGCCAACACTGTCTGTGCCTTTGTTTGAAATCATACACACCGCATTTTTACCTAACTGGTTATCAGGACCTTAATCGGGTGTCTCCGCACACCCTCTCGCTGTTATTATTTTTCGTTGAGTTCTTGGCTGATGAGTTGAATGTATGGTAAGTTAATTTGGCTGGACACTTCTAATGACCTTCCAATCTCCAAGGTTCTGCTTCCTATGTCGCTTGCGAAACTGGTTGTCTGCAGTCACCTGATTCTTTTCCCTGTCGCCGTCTGTGAATCTTTCTATTTTTGTTACCATGTCTTTTGGTCGATTTGTACATGTACCTTTTCAGCGATTTGTTGTAGTTGTAGAATTTCTAGTGTTATCACGTCCTTCTCACAACTTTATCACAACCTTGTTAAATGGTCAATTAGACCAGCACATACTTGGTAAGCAGTTTTGTTTTTGGACGCCGTTTTCTAGTGGCTGCTTTTTGATATCATTTACAATGTTTGATAACATTGTGGATAGTGAATATAAAATAGAGTACAGTGTTGCGTCAAAATTGACTAAATTTAATGCATGTGATCCAAAAAGAAATCGCTTTTAAGATTCAGCGAATTACTTGTGTGAAAATAGACCGTTGTTATGCCAAATGAAACAGAAACCGTAATTAATGTTCGGGATAGGTCAGACATCTCACAGTATGGATCGTGTCAGGAAATCTGTACAAGGGAGATTAATTTTAATTGTAAGTGTACGGTGACTACGAGTTTCAGCCATCATGATTACCATGAAAACGCACCCTTTATCGATTGTGAATACACATGCATTTTCTACTAGGTGATATCTAGGTAAGCAACCTTTTCAAGATAACACTTGGGCATAATAACAATGAATTGTCGTTATATGAACCATGGGTCGACATCCGAATACTCACGGTTTAGAGAAAAATGATATAAATGTCAGACGGTGCATGCATGTGCAACCAACTTCATCAGGAGTGAATTGCGTAAGAAACCAGGTGAGTCTCGCAACATCTAATGCTTGAAAACAAAATTACCCCCAAAGTGTTATATTGTTTTTTTTATTTTCCGTTATTTTGAGTTAAACTCGGTAGATCATCATCCAAATTCAATGCGAATTTTAATGCAGCCGTCACTGGTATGAAAGCATTCCTCAGAATCGTTCTTTAATGGAGCTCGCCAAGTCCCACCTAAATAGTTCGCTAGACTCAATCTCCACCTCAAGTCGTTTTTTGTGGATGTTTTTAATCTAAAGATGGGAATCGCAAGGCCTACGTTCCAATCCGTAATATGCTTGGTAGAGGGAAGTAATTTCAGAGGCAGCTGAACATTTCAATGTGTCTCGATTTATGGATGCTTGTGATCGTGTTGTTGACACCAGTGGCTTTATGCTGTTTGTGTGGTCTCCTGACGGCGATACAAACAGCTTCGCCGAAACGCTTCTTTGTTTTAAACACAGGCCAGTGTGTAGATTTATTACAGTCACACCATGCAAGTAGTTGTTAATCAAAGGTAAAAGTTCGTTCGACCATTTTCCGACCGAAGCTTTGCATTAGAATAATTGACTGATCAGAGGATCCTTGGACTCGAGTGAGGTTCGCTTAGGTGCAGCCACATTTCATAGCCTGTGACGAATAGGAGAAAAGTAGCGCGGTTGGACCAAACGAACGTGAGAGGGTTTTTATTCAAAACCCGATGACACGATTTTTCATCTTCGAACTGTTCGCTGAATATCTATCGAGCAAAACTCCGTTTGCTATCGAGGGAGCCATGTACAATTATTTGAAAGGCAGTATGGTTCGTTGGTGGAGCTCACAGTGGACGAGGTCCAGGTCAACAAACACTGCTGTCCCGACAACTTGCACGTGTTTCTCGTCAGTGACTGATGCATAGAGTTTGCGACACTGACGCTTCTCGCCGTATTTGGTAACAACAGTTGAAATACACTTGCCTAATCAAGATCTTACTAACATTATAATTTCAACCCATCAAAACCCTTATAATTACTACAATGGCGACTAGAGTGTTAGAGTTGTCACGTTGAAAAACCAACAGTTGAGTAGACCGGATGTGATTCCAAATTTCTGACGGTTCATTTCTTTCTCTGCTTTGTCTGAACCCACGGAAATAAATTTTTCAAACGCCGCTAAGAGTTTAGCATCCGTATGGACAAGTCACTTTTCACGTGCAACTTCAGGAACACAACAGGACGTGTGCTTAAAGAGCAAGTCATGAACCCAAGCGACTGATGTCCAGTTAACCTCCCTACCTTATCACATCCATTGATGGAGGACAACCAAGTGACAGACGGCACCAAGTATCATGATAGTTTGCCTTATTTTCGGTTGTGGAAGCAATTCATCGTATTGTTACTGCGTCCGTTTGTGAAGCAAATTGTTGGTATGTTAACTACTGGCTCGACCGATTCGGTATTTAAAAGAAACATGTTTGCAAACAATCCTGTCAAGACTATCTGATCGGCGTAAAATGGCCAGCACCGACGTTCCTGCCAGTCAAACGTCAGGAGGTGGAGAATTAACGGAGTAACAAATGCGAAGTCGTGATAAAGACCAGGTTTTCCCCCTACTTTAGACCTGGTTTAAAAAGGTAAAAATATGTTGACGCAGTTTCCCCCGGTAGATAATTTGAAGTTTCACGTAGCTTCATCAGAAATGTACAAATGCTCACCGAAAGCATTCAGCGAAAGTAATTTCGAATTTTTGTGGGTTCATGCCAAGTGGGACGAACAAGAAACGATACACACATGGCGGCAGTATGATTTTTAGTTCTGTGGTTCATGCGACGCAAAAGCCATATTTCCATGTTTTCCACTCATGTCAATCAACGAAAGATGGTTTTTGCACAGAAAGACTTTTGCAATCAAATATATGTGTGTTGAATGTTGATCAGGAAGACCAGCGCGAGGAAAATGATGTAATTTGTTTTTTTCGCTAAAATCTACAGTTATGTGGTACGGCGTTACTACAATCGTCTTTGCCAAAAGCGTTTACGTAACTGTAGCGGCCCAATCAATCAAATGATAGGAATGACAAAAATGTGGTAACAATCAAAGGAGAGATGTGACGGTAAAATATGCATGAAAGTTGAAGGAAGGCATATTAATGAAAATAAGTGAAACGATTTACTGACAAGTCAAAGTTCGGTAAATTAAGTAAGCCATCATCCAGCAGAGGGACAACCCCAGAGAGTAAGCTCGGACGACCAGCGATGGACAATTTCACACGGGACCTGGGATGACGAACGTTCAATGTAAGTAGATCAGCAGATTCTCGCGGCTCAAACATTTAACCGTGGGGTTATTTCACTGGCTCAAAAAGTTCACACAAATGAAGAAAACGGAGATAGCGAGCAGTAACTCCTGTTTATTGTTGTTGGCAGTCAGACTCAAAAAAATGATGATGATGATACTGTCAAGCAATTGTATGGATGAAGTTTGCAAAGCGGTATATACAAAAATATACAAAAATGAATTGCAAACTATAAACATGAACTGTGGACACTGAACAACTTTTGAACAAACATGTTGCAATAAGACTTTCATCTTAAACACACGAATGTGGATCACGTTCATGCTCTCTGATTCTCCAAAGCAACTTAACTATATCTCATCTTACCACGTTCAGACCCTTTTACGCTTAAATGAACAAAATGTACTAAAGCTTGCACACTGAACGGTGACGTGATTAGAACGAAGTGCATTTAAAACCGCCGTTCCATAGGTACGAAGAAGCCATGAATTTTTGTGCAGTGTATTTCTCGAGCACATCTTGGTGCATCACATCAGGTGTGTAATGCTTTTTTAGATGTTACCTTTTACCTCCACCCTGGCAGTGCTGTCCCACGGACTGACTGGACGACAGCGCCCAACAGAATCCCTCACTGAAGCGCAGTTGTTGTTGAGAGCAACTTCCAGACAACTTAGTTGTCCAACGGTATTTGTTGACCATTTCAACAAAGAAAAATTAGCTGCCATGATGCGTTTTACGTTTCCGAAATAAAAACCAACCTGAGATTGTTTTACAGAAGTGATTCTATTACCAGTTTGTTGGAAACTCGCTTCACGACATCCAGAGGAAGCAGTATCTACACAGCCTAACTGATCACGGTATTCACCACCAGCTGAATCTAGACACTATCACTGAAAGCAGTTCTAACACAGCGCAAGATCATAGTTATTATGCAAACACTCAATGCAGGTCATATATCTATGAGGGTTTGTCAACGTCTCAACGACGGTAAGAATACTGTGCCATTCAAAAAGCATCATAGTAAATACTCGTCTAACACGTGTTGTCACTTCAACCTCAATTCTACCTGGGAAGAGCCTCTCGATTACACTAAGGAAACACACACCGCAGAACTTCGTTTTGCAAAAGACTGTCTTACTAATGTGGAACCCAACCCTTCCCATATATATGGACTAGTTAATCAGTATCGGACTGTCATTGTAGCTGATGTAGACCGGGGTGCTTTAGATGACTGTTCGGCTGAGCTTGACGTTTTATTGAATATTGTATAGCAAATGTCTCTATATTTATTCAGAGACTATAGCACGTATCTGTAATATGGTCGAAAGACGTGATAAATTTTTTTTCTGATTTCTCTATTAAACTTTCGTCAGAGACGTTTACGGCGACAATTACCCAAGGATAAATTGAAGCCGATGACTACCGTGGTTGCCGTTCAATTCTGGGCAAAGCATACCAACTACAAATTGTAATTATTCTGGATAACGATAAAACCTATTGTGGCAGTTCAATTAGGCTCAGTGCCAGTAACCGCTATACAGATGATGACCACCGCCAATGTAATTTGCTACAGAAACAGGGTGAAGATTAACTCGGCAGCAGGTGGTTCAACTATTCCATCTCCCGATCAATAATGATAAATCCATTTTTCAGTGCATAGGTTACTTCTTATAGTAGAGTTTTCATTTTCAATGTATCACCCGCCATGCATACATAAGTGAACCTTTAGTGACAAGTGATGCTTTAGAGTCATAACGTTCTTGTTGCTGTAACAATTCCTTAAACTTACGAATTCCGAATTGTTAGTACGCTGTACATTATAGTTAAGCGAACAGCGAGTCTCGATTATTATTGGTGCCTCCAGGCAAACACACCTGACGTCTTCTTTTCTCGTCAACGTTCTCAATCAACATGGTCCCATGCATTGTCTATATGACAACTTTTTCCCGGCAGGTGAATTGTGAAGGAGAAGAAAGGTTGAATAAAAAACAACAGCAAGTACGGTGTAATATAAATATACTTACAACATATACCTTTGCGGTGGGCGTTATTTACACATAGCTCACAATTATGCACTGCTACAGTTATCAAAAGTTTCAATAGGCGGTTAAAGTTCGCATAAAACTCCAGCTTCATCCTTAAAATCGTCGGTGTTTTTTTATGTCATTTCCGCTGTCTAAGTTTTGTCAGCATTTTGTGAAACCTTAAATTTCCGGAAATGACATTCACGCAACTCAGATCTTATCGGAGATCAAGTTTGTTTCATGGTTTGGTTCTGATCGCCAAGAGATACGAAAATCCTGATTGAATGGAAGAACTTTCCACCAACTTTCTAGTCTGGGGACATAAAACGTGCTGCATGAAGTGAAGCAATGGTTTTCCTAATTCGTTCATTCTGAAAAATTATCGCCACTCCATGAAATCTGCCGAGATCAACTTCGAATGGCATCATGAATTTATGACTAAGTTGTTAGTCTGAAGTGCATAAGTCATTATTTTAAATCGATTAATCTGCTTTTTCGGAATGTCTGAATCATCAGGGAATCAATTAGGGAATCACTTACAGAATACTCCCAGGCATTGCTTTTGATTTCGAAATTAAAAATTTCCTTCGTTTATTTTTTCGGCGCAAAATTTTTATCAACTTAGAAAATAACATTTCCAGTGGTGCGGATAGTAAATCGATTATGATGTTGTATATTAGCACCAAGTTGATTGAGATGATTGAAAGCGTTACCTAAGTGTGCTCATGTTGCTGATCATGTACTGACACTGAAACAGTACGCCTGTACATTGCTGTTACTGCAACTGCCTAGTTCATTTTCTTCATTCTGAAAAATGCAGTCAATATCACGGGCAACTACAGAAGAAAAGTTGTTTGTAGTGTTTCAACTACGTCCACGACGACGATAAGATTAAAAAAATGAGACAAAATGTGTTTGTAATATCTTTTGCTACCCTGTGTAATTGTGTAGAGGAGCGATAATATTTAAAGGAGACAATCGTCAAACTGTGAACTAATGTTGCGGATCGACCACGATTTGATGGCTTGATTGGTCCGTTCCCTCACGCATGCGCGCTGTCCGAACCACAGAATTGTCACTGGCTCGATCGATTTAAGGTCAGGGTAAGCGCAAAACCTAGGCGAACCAATTTTTGTGACAGAACTTTAGGTCAACTAGTGAGGTTCCAATAGCCTCGACGATGTTGGCAGCTTTCACTTAAGAGGGAGCAGATGACTTACTTGACACGCGACAGACCGCTGAAAAGGCTTGTTCAGTGACTGTTTGACGCTCGGTTTTGACCAAATTGGCTGATGTTTGTCTGTGGTCCGAACGGTGTGGATGATAGTCCTGGACTCATTTTCACAGCTACCCTGGCCGTTGATTATTACAACCCTTTCCGCAGAACTAGGTGAATTAGTAAGTACATACAAGTAAGTTCCCAAATGAGAGACCACTTTTTGTCACAGAGCAAACAGAATTGTTGCAAAGTGAGGTTTTTAACTACTTTAGCTGTGGTACAAGCCCTACTAATCTCTCGATTTAGAAGAGGCGTCATCTTCAAGCGACATTCAACTGAGCCCATTCTGCACTCGATATAAAAGGTGTTCGCTACTCATCCTTTGATTGAGTCCTTCTTGTTGGATCCTTCTTTGTGTGCTGTTCAGTACACACACACATACATATTTCATAGTAGATGTGAACCAATGACGCAGAGACCATAAGGGCAATCTCACACTGATAATCTGTGCTTCCATGACACATTCATTGTTATCTCAGAGTAAAGTAAATTTTTACTCCATGTTGCACTCCTGACGAGATTCTCTGACCTTGATGATTATTAGCTGACATCACCGTGTTTGTGTACTTGTCAACAATCTTTCGATGGGGTGATATGAAAATTTTAAAAAATGCACCAATAACCTTTGCACACCGCTGTGCTTCAGTGGGTGGCGCGTTCGCAGTGAGTTTATTATCCGAAATCTACACTGTTTACAGGAGAGTACATGTTAATACATGAAAGTACTTTGCACTCAAACTCTAGAAACTCTGTGTAGGTTGCAGAGTTCTAAAGTTATTCCTAAGATGGTGGTGGAGTTGAGGTTCAAAAATTGGTTGATTTCCTTATGTGTCTGCCTCCATTATTGCGAAATTTTCTGATACAGTTACATCTTTCTGTCCAGGTCTAGTAAATTTAGACGGATACCAATAAATGCCAGAAAATTGACGGTTAGTACCAAAGTAGAAAGAACTTACATAGTGTTGAAGCTGATCGACATCACGATCTATGTTCTTTTATGACTGGCCAGCGTTGCCCGAGTATTGCTAACTACCTTTGTTTATTTTGCCGGCCAACACACAGAGGAAAACGCATGGAAACTGAGTGAATCATTAGGACCGAAGATACGCTACAGTTTACCGCTGACCCCTAGGCAACCAAACTGACTACTAACACAGGTCAATTTTTTCAACGTTGACAGTCATGACATCATACACAATTCAGGCGTTGTTTTTTAAATCATTACCTTACATTTGGTGATCAATCTCAAGATTATGGAGTTTCCTCAATAACCCCTTGAAACTGGACGACGAACACCAGTTGCAAGCATCTGTAACTTACTTCAGTGTTCATGTGAAAATACAAAGCCAAACATGAAGGAACTGGGTGGTCCGGTGTTTAGGACGTGCAAAGGATATGCAATTATTTGTTGAATCTAGAAATCCGCGGAAACTGCCTGTCTTATCCGTACCACTGCGAACGTAATTTTAGATGGACATGAGTCGATCTGCAACGCAACCGGAGAGATCGCCAATAGTTTTTATTGACTAGTGACACACTGACCGCAAAACTCCTGATAGATTTTCAATATAGTCCCTAAAGAAGTCGAGTTCCCCAAACGACTCTGACGGAGTATTCTGGTAAATGATTCTTCGACGGTTAGCACGACTTAGTGGATGTCACCTTGCTTAGACAGGATATTCTGGACGGAGATGCAACCTTATTTGAAAATGTCATTTTCCATTAGGTAAGAGCTGGAGAATGGAAGTCACCTCTTTCCGTCTCTCTCGCGATATTCGGGAAGGTTCAAAGTTATGCATGCAGACGTCGATCATGAGTCAGTATGTGTTAGGCCGGAATAAGGCTATTGGCAGTTATGAACCTTCTGAGGGTCAGTATATCACGACTGGATTAGACTAGGGTTAATTCTAGTGGAGTTGTCGCTGACCACATTTTGGCGCTTTGGCAAATTGAAAACAGCCATACCACCGGAATGGTAAACTGACTTGTCAGTTTCCTAAAGTGGCGCATCCCTGTATCCTGATAACAGAAATTCTAGGGCACTGTCCTGGCAGGAATGCTTTTCTTAGATATAGGTTGGCATTCGGAATAAATTGTCCTGTCAAACCTCTGATCGACCGAGGGCTCAGAATAACGTTTATCATCTTTCGGCATGGAACGTGGTGCACAGCAAGGTCCCTAGGATTCACAGTTACAAGTCAATTCTAACTTTGACGACCTTTTAGAAGCAAGTCTGCCCAAACCTAACCATGGATTTTGAAATCAGAGAGTATGGTACGGACATCATCTTTATCTGTGGCGCACCATCTATGCCGCCCTCAAACATCCTCAACAAGTCAACTAATTCAGTCCGCAAGTATATACTTCATTCTAAAATATGATGAGCGCGTAACCGCAGTCAGTCAGTGGGTTGGTGAGCTTACTGACCTAGTTATCTACGTCTTGATTTGGACAGGTTTTCCATTGTCACCCATTCACTCGACCGTCCGTGCCGGTTGAATCGTATTTAATGGTGATCAAGCGGTGGATCATCATGTACATTTTCAATCTTGCAACAAAGCTTTTTAATGAGTTGCCTTCTCTTCATCGTTGTGTATAAGTCATGCACAGTGATAGAAGTGTTGGCTTCACATTCAAATATACAATTTTCTCATGTTGTAACAAAATCAGCATCATTCCGTTGAAACCTGTTCATCGACTATTCTTCTTGCTTGAGAACGTCTGACCACGTATAGTGAAAAGAATAATCGTGGAATGTGACTGTTGGACTCAAAGTGTTCACCGAAAAATTCCTCAACATCCAGGTATTCAATACAAGCTCTGACCACGAATTTCTCCGTACCAGATAGGCTGTTTTTAATTCACCTCACCGCATGGTCTATGGGATCTCACCTAAAGAACCAAGGAAGCACGCTGAAAACAAGGATCCGACTTTTGCAAAAGGTTTTGCAACATGACTGGAAAATATTTGGTATAGAGGAAGATTTGGTGTGAAGATCAGCGCAATTCGTGTTGAGTATAAAGGACTCGCCATCGTTTGATGTGGTGTAACGTTTTCCCACATCAAGTATTCAGTATCAGTTGACCGCGGTTGTTCAAATCAGCTGATATCCAACGGCTGATCACCCAGATATTCTAGTTAGTTCAGTTCAAAGCTTAGTATCTACAAATCACACGTTCTCGTTTAAAACGTGTTGTCATTTTAGCCACTCAAGTATTTAAATTGACCTCATTATTTTGAATAACTAAACAACGAGTGAAACAGTCCGTTTATAAGAAAATGACTAGTTTAAAGTTAACCGTATTGAAAGTTTTCTTCGATGATGGAATCATTCGATAACCATCTAGGGCTTCAGTTTCGTAAAAAGACCCTGGGTTGAAAGGTGAAACATAAATTTTTTTACCAGCCTAATTTGACTGGATTAACTTGCATTTACAATTTTTTACCGAGTGGGTTAGTTTTCGACACAAAAATGCCATCACGTTAGGCATATTTTGCGACTTTACAATTCATCTAGGTTGTACTACAACTATGGTTCATAATTAGTAATAAGTTTAAGATGTCTTTACTCAATTCTTTGAAGAATTTTTTGTTTTCGGGTTCTTGATGTCGGCGATGAGTTTTTGTTTTCAAGAAAAGTAAATTTCACTTTATTCAGCATGAAACGTTTTAACAAAAGAGTGGCAATTATTTATACTTCGTTTCTACGCTGACGACAGATAGGCTAACGACCGAAATGGATTACGAAATAAGTACAACCAACCAAAAGAATAGACAGACGGAAATAGAAAAACGCGAAGCATTACGCCCAATTATAAAAATTAACCGAAAGATTCGTCGCTACCTCTAAACTGTACATACTTTTAAACCTTCTTTTATTGTAGTTTTATTCGTCACGAGAGAATTTTATAGCATCAGTTGGCCATTGCATATTGTCATCTTCTTCAGTGCCTCAAGCGAACGACACTCAACATTTATTAAATATCAGCTAGAAAGCTGATTAGTGCCAACACAGAACACAGTGGATTTCAATTCTTTTACGCACTTATGCTAAACAGCTAGCTGCCCATCGCACTGGTTTACCTGTCTGCGGGAAGATAGCTCAGTCAGAACATTAACAGTGATTTTTGAGCGTCTCACGACTATCCTCAACCTAACTTTTTGAGCGCAACGCCATTGGTCTTCACTCAAAATGTTTAATGTGATAAAAAAAATCACGACATTGACAGCCACATGTAATTTATGACAGAGCCATATATTTGTTTAAAAGTCAGTGAAAGAACTAGGCTTGTTGCATATATACTTGTTTATCATCATGTTAGACGTCAACAACATAAAAGCCAAGGTAAACGTAGCTACATACACACACTCTGAACTACAAATTATCGTCATCAGACCCTCTCTGGTACAAAGTCTCCTTATCACACTGACACTGCGACACACTTGGCTGTACGACAGGTGTTGAGTAGGGCACTGTAAGGGATTACCCAGCGGTTATGACTATAAAACACAAAGAAGGAATACATGCAAATTATCACTGTTTTTTCCCAACAAGCGTCGCCGCAAGCCACCAGTGACTGTCAAAAGCAGATCACCCACGGAAATCTTGGCGGCGGAGTGACCTGAATTCTGAAAGGTGGAGCAATGTCACGCACACAGTCAAGTTATACTCACTACCTTTCAAAGCTGGACAGACATCATGTCCGCTGCTGACGTGTTTCAGACTAACAACTCTCTAAAGGTCTAATGGTCAGTTCCTTGGGATACCTTCCTGAGAGACCAGAATCTTAACATACTCCACCGGAGAATGAAACGGAACCAAAAGCCTAAACTCACACATGAAATTTGACTATGAATTGCCGTCGGAATCAATACTAACATAGCTGTCTAATTCGCGAGTAAGAAATTCCATAGGATAGATCTATCAATAGAATGAAAAATTATTTCAATGTCCACAGGTTTTCTAACTTCTGGCGTCCGGTTGGCTTGGTACGGTTGAATGACAGGGGGAATGTGGATTTGGTCGATGTGACTGTTGCCTGAGGACAGATCAGATTACTTCGAATGGTATTGTTCTTCACACTTTTTGATTGAGTCCCAAAACAAAACGGACGCTCACAGGTCAGGTGTAGCCAAAATTAAATTTGCACATGTCTACTATAAAATGGGAGTGTCCATCGATTCTGTCAGGTATTTGAGTATTCGGAAGTTTCTGAGAATTTTTTGGGGATTAGTAAGGAGCACGTCAACGTTATTGAAATAGTCCCAGGAAAACGTGAGTTATAGACTTTAACACTGATTTTTTGCACCTTATCATTTATAGCAGACTTGCGGGTGAGGACTGCGAACCCAACAAGGCCCAAAGTATATGCGGCTGCTAGACAAATTTTAATTAGCAGTGGTCAAGTGATTACCAATCTTGTTGTCACTCAAGCAAGCCACAGTCTTGTGACGTCCGTCTGACGGCAATTCACAGTGAACAGTATCGACTTATCGGACGGCCTATTTGTAGCGAATGTGAATGTATGTGTACTAAGTATAATAAACAACTACTCATCAATGATACAATCTCTATGCTCATCTGTGACGTTGGTGGATCCAGCCTGAACTGTTTGCCAAATCCTGCCGGAAAAGTCGATCGTTTAAACTATTCGGTGGATTACATATGAGATAGTGAAACGAGTAGGTAACAGAGCCCAAATGTGAAATTTCTAAGCTATTTGCATGGCTTCCGTTCTCAGCTGATAGAGCGCTTGCCAAAGTTGAGCGTGCTGTTTTTGTCCCTGGGTCTGAACCAGCCGAAACTCCGACTTTACAGAGTTGGGTATCATCTGAAAACAGTGATTAACTCATGACTCTCGTCTATTCGTAAAAGACAATGAACGACGAATTTTTAGTTGTAAGTAGTTTTTTTACGAAATGAGTGCAAATTAACGTCGTGTACTAAGGTGAGGTGATATGCGAAAATAAAACTTCCAGGTATATGGTTTCACTTCATTCACATCGCCCTCGATTCAACAGAGCGACCAAAGGTTAACTCTGCGATAATGTTGACAGCTTAATACCTGGGCAATCACCGATAACAGTTTTGAACACTCCAGAGTAACAGCCGGTCACAAGCTGGAACGGACAGTTTGATGATGTTGAGTGACGTGCATCCCACACTGATGGAGTGATACCAAAATCCAACTAAAATCCTTTCGAGCCAAATATATGCCGTCACGAAACAAAGCGAAGTAGTCGGCATACTACAAATTACAAGACTTTCTTTCCCAGAAATGATAGACGAAACAAAGAATGTTATCTGCCATTGTGGCTTGTAGCAAGTTTATAGTAAGAGAATTTTGAAAATCAGTCCTTCGTGAACTCGGTAGTTAGAAAGTATAGTCATTGTCACTAAGCGAAGTGATGTTGTCAGTACGTAGGAGTTTGAGGACGTTGTATGTAAGTTTCGAAATTCGCTTTAACTGCACAACGGCTCAAGGTGTCAGCGGACGCAGCCAAGACACAGGTTTGAAAGTAAAAGTCAGAAACGCTGTGTTGCACGATTTATGTCACGACATATTTCGCAGTATTTTTACGAGTGCTCATTACAGACTGCCAGATTTATGAAGCCAAACCCAAACCGCAGGACAAATTACGATGAAATTTCTATCGCTTTTTGTCGCAACGACCTTAGTATTGCCTGGAAAATGAGAAGGTAACAAACAGTTAATTTTGAGTACACAAAACGCAACCGCTCTTTATCATAGCAACCGTCTCGGCTAATAGAAGACACGTCTGTGGTCGTGTAGATGACCTTAAACCCTTAGGCCCTGTCCGGTTGATGGTGCGCCAACGATAAATGTCTGATGATAGTTGGGATGGTGGTGGTTGCGGCGATTTTTATGGTATCGATCGACTACGCAATCTGACCCAGCATGAATTAAGTGGTTTTAGTCCTCAACTGGCTCTCGACCTTGAGAGCAGAAGTGGCTCCACAACTAAAACGATGTTAAATGGCGTGAGGTTTGGTGCACACACACACGCATGCTGTTTGAGTGATGGCGTTAGGATGTGAATAGTTTTGTAAAACAGTGCTAGGGTCCCGCTTGATGACTGCCTGAAGACTCATATTTATATATAGGCTGGTGTTACCCCTTTAAAAGGGGAGATTCTTAGCCTCCTTCGTTCTGCAAACGTCTAGCTTCACAAGTTTCTTTTAATCTGGAGGAATGAAACTCGTAATGGAGCGAGAATATTATCCGTTTTTCATGAGTACATCTTACAAATTATCCAGACCACCTTCTAAAATGTCCGTAAAAACATCACTTCTAGACCACCTTAATAATGCTCAGACTCGACCACTTTGTAGCTAACTGGCAGGAAGCTGTTGAAATGCAAGTTCACATGCTCCTACGAAACATTAACTGGTGGAATGTACCAACACACCTTTCAGCTATACGGATATCAAGAAACGATGATGAAGTATTGTGTTTTTTTCCAAAGGGGCTCATGTGAATAATTTTGTGTAAACTGTTCAACACAATGACCGTCGCCAAAATTTATTCGTTGTTGGTCGCATCAGTGAAAGAAGGATCTTCAGTGTGACGGCACTTCATCTGCAAACCTGAAGTCCCACATTTCAAGCTGAACGAAGGTAATATCACTTAGCATTTACTTAGGTTTTCTGTCTGTTTGTTGGTAGGCTTCATGTTGAAAAAGAAACTAAAGGCTGTAGTGCACATATAAGAGAATTCCAAGTTCTGTTGGAGGAAAACCGATATTCTCATCATTTTCTTCAATAACTCCAATAGATGCTGAATCATTTTGCACAGTAACAACGTTTCCAAACAAGAAGTTAGTACTCATGGAAGTACGGTACGTTCATTTTGCCAATAATCTGACTAATTCAACTCTTCATGTGAATTGAACATCACACTCAAGTGATCAAAGCTGTCGCACTCAGTTGGTTACTTTCTATGAGAAGCACTAGACTTGAGTTTCCTTCTTGTTAGAACTCGTCACTAATAAATATCTTTGCCACAACCGAAACTGGAACTTCGGCTATGCTTTCAAGAGGCAGTCGAGTTCGCCACTGTACCTTCGACCTCATATCGGGTAAGACCAAGTTATCATATGCAATAGCCAAACCATATTCGTTTGTGACTAATGTTTGCATTCCTCAGTCGCCTCAAGAGAAGACACAACAACTGTCCAGTTAACTCCAATCAGTGACCCTTCGACTAGGACTTCTTCCCAAGTTGAAGTCAAGAAAGTCATTCACATGATGAGTGATATTTTGGTTATTAATTGGTAGTACGGAAGTTCAGTTTTTCGTATGAATTGAACATAATTCAAAACTGATCGCAGCTATCGCATTCCCACAGACTTTCCAGACAGTCCTTTTTGAAGGGAAACACTCTACCCGAGTTTCGTTGTTGTCGTTGATTCATACTGAAACCAAAACCCCCTGCTATTCATCAGCAATTCAGCTTTGTCACTCAGGTTATATTTAACAAGCAAATCGGGAATCATTTCAAGGAGTTTGGTTAGTCGTTCAGCAAATTTGTGAAACATTGAGTTGGTTAGAAATAAAGTGAGTCCCAAGGGGACATTTGGTTTATGCGTTTTCAAAGACCATAAAATCTGGGTTTTAGCAATCTGGCAATATTTAGGAATCCTAATTTAGTCTCATAGATGAATCACCTTTCTACACACGTCTGTGTTCCCTTCGTTGATTGTTTTTTGTATCAAGAGGCTTATCATAATTTCGCTTGAATCAAAACTTTGACTGATCATAGATGTCTTTTATACCCAAGGAGTAAATGTTCCACTGAAGACCGACAGATTATTATAGGTGTAACAACATTGCATCACCTACAAACATATGAAGTTCATTGTTCACTTTTAACCATAGTCACCATAGAAGTTTACGGAAACGCTCTCGTACAAACCCTAAAGATTACCTGGCAATTTCACCTCACTGCTTCACCTTTCTGGTCGTGCATGTAACTCATCTAACCGAAAGAAGTGATTTTACTCCAATATATTTTGCACTTAATTTGTAGACAAACATCTACAGTATTCCACACGGCAACTTTTACTTTACACTCGAGGCTGTTCGCATATCCGACTGTATACGATTCAGCGTGGACGCAATCCTAACTTATGATCGACAAGCAGAGCGTTAGAGTATAGGACGTCCCCGATTACGTGGAATGATCAACAGAAAGGGTCAATCATAAGTGTTGTGGATACGGGTCGCATGGTGTGGTAATACGTGAAGCTGTGAAACCAATAGGTCAAATTTTTCTACCACGACTGGTGTTCATTAGGGATTAGAATGCTGAGATAAGGATCAACCGCACAGATGTAATACATGTAGTGATAAAAAGTTGTAAATGACGACTCGTTGATTTTGTTGTTATAAGGCATCCTCTGTGGGTTTGAGATAAACTTAGTTGGATCAAGCCCCCGCTGATTGTTTTGGTCTCGGCTTAGGCGGACTATCTCAACAGTCAGTGATAAAGAATGAACATCAAGTTGCCGGACGTTTAATTTGGTCAGGCACCATCGGGACAACTCCTGACAAAGCCTTCTGTCATTGCATCATCACTTATTACAGTGGAACCTGAATTTGCAGTGAGAGATTCAACATATGCGACCCTCTGGGAGAAAATGCGCTGCAGAAGAACAAATTGAGCTCCAAGTGAAAATTGAGTTATCGGTTTCTTTCATCGTATATCCATGGATAGCTTTTCATTGCAAGCCTTGTTTTATTAATGGATGTCTGTTTAAAACCATGAAGTCCTAATTGGTTTCTTAGTCGCTTCTGTTCTAATATTGTTCCTGAATTTTCGGTAACCAGCTGGTTTTATTCTTCGTGTCCGTTAGAAAACACCATTCAAGTTGACGTGTTCTTGCTTTAGACAAACGTGTTTCAGTTTCCATTGTAAGTTCGGGGAGGACATGGTCAAGTGTTTCATGAGCAAACCACTTGTCATCTGGTTTTTGTCTTGACTGCTACAAATTGTGAGATGTGTATTTCACTCTGGATATGAAGACGACTGAACGCAATCAGGCAATCACATTTCAATTATTGCTAGCTTTATAAAGTCCCAAGCTTCATCCTTACGTTCTATATGCATATATTATTCATATTTACTACATACTATACACACAGATTTGCATACTTTACATATACCGCATGTATTCAGGTGTGACACAAAATAGCAACTCTCAAGAACGTGATATCACCAGGAACCGATAGTGGTTGCTCTGCGGTGAAAGTGCAAGAAATGATATCCGTAATGAACATTAAGTTTATCTGGAAGAACAAACTAGCTAGAGTTGAACATAGGCTCAGCGCTGGCGAGTAATTCACTGGATATCAAAATTTTAGAAAATACCGCGGAACGTTCTTATAGGAAATTTGCTCGACCAGGTGATTTTTCAACCAGCAGTAATGTTACTAACATTTCCAGAAATTATTGTGTGATCTGCACCATCCACCCCTGCTTCAGAATGGTTCTTATCATTTTGTATATGCATTTACAATGCCCACAATCTATGCGTCACCCATTACACTGTGCTATTCCCATTGTGATGTCTGTTTGCCATTTTGCTGGATTCCTGCTACACTATCTGCACTGATTTTATAGGCCTGGACTAGGTATTAATTGACTTAATCCGGTGCTAGATAAAATTATCACATTTTGTTGGAGTGACGTTTTGAAAAAACTGGTACGCCGAAAACCTTTGGACACCTAACTGTAAGGACAAGTGGTGTGATTTTACAGAATTTATGTTTTTGCTAGCAAATCGGCCTAGGTTAGTACAAAGTGTTAATTTCTACTTAAACTCTGGATGCACTGTGTAGGCGAGAATAGCGTAATTTAACTTCTGCACTCACTACTGAATTTGGTTTAATGGAGTAGAAGGTTTCTCAAGTGATACTTCCTGTTTTAACTTCTCTCTGGCTTCAGGTTAAGCTTGCTATCTGTGTTGCGTAAGACTAAGGCATCTATCTCTGGCGCACCGTACATCACGTTCTCAGTTGGGCTTCTTCGACATTTTTTTGATTCTGCGATACTGTTTAGTAAACAATTTCAGTTCTCTTCGTTTTCAGTTGGTATCGTAGCGTTCCCGTCGTCAGCATTCGAAATTAAAGATAGAAAAGACGAGTTTTAAAATCTGGACGTCTATAGGCAGTGAATCAACACAGCTGCCATACTGACGCTGATGTACCTAGGGTTATAAACCCCCAAACAGACGGCTACATATTTTGAAAAACCCCAAAACTATCTGCTTCCGCCTAACATCAGGAACCTGAGTGATTCCGGAAGCTTTAAGAGGTACAAAATACTCTTAATGAATCCGGGTGGGGGAACCTAAAGCAGACGAGTTACATTTTATTCAGCATATATTAGTAATTGATTTTTTCAATGCATTGTTTTCAATAGCGTTATCTTTAATTGGGTTGCTCACCTGTCATTAAACTCTTAAAGCTGATCGAACTGTACTTGATGAAAGCTGGCACAACTTAAAGCCAAATTAGCTATATCGAAAAACACAAGCATACGTGAAGAGAACCCTGTGACTTGGCGGGCAGAACGCAAGGTGAAAAGTGTTACAGTCAAGCCCTTTTGATGGCGAACGCGATTGGTTGGTACCAATAACTTCGAACAAACCGATTGAATTGGAATTTCTTTCAACTGGATACGAACTTTAGATAACAAAGCCGAAGCCACTGTTATAAAGCAGACTTCCAGTGAAAATGTGCACAACCACCACACTAGAAATTCAAGTGCGAACGTTGTTGTGAACGTAGAGAAGTAACCGAACATGAAACTGTTGGAGCGCTGAGAAACACTTTTCAATCTTACACACATCCATATATCACTAACTATTTAAGTTCATGGAATTTTGATACGGTAAGTGTGCCATTCAAAATAGGTTTGCTTTGGCCTGACGGAGATAAAATTATCAACTGGGCAAACGAATATTCTGAAGATGCTTCTGTCCAAGAAGTCACAAACCAACTGGGTGGAAATGAGTTAGTTAGAGACATCGAAAGCAAGTCACTCGACAATATGGAGTGATGGGCTGAAGACTGACTGCAAAATACTTCGGATGTCTGGTCAGCTGGCCACGTGTACTTTAAAATCCAATACCGAGGTCTGATACTGGTGACTGACACACGTAATAATGTTCCTGAACCTAAGTGGGTTTTATTAGAACTCAGATTTTTCAGTTGACGTAAAACATCCGTATTGCAACTCTTTTAGCCCATTTCACGAGTAAGAGCTTTGGCAATTTGGAACCTGGTTGCTGTTCTACGGGGACATTAGAAGCAGGAAAGCAAAGCCTCGGGCTTTATCCCCGTGCTTCAGAAGATTCGGTCGTAGAAATGTCTGACCTAGGAAACAGTAACGATTAAAACTATTCCAATCGTTTCTACATTCTCATGGAATTCATAAGAAGTCATCTAAGCGAACATTTGTTTTCAATAGTTCTCATCGGGCGTTTGCAATTACGCAAAATACGTACGATTTATAAGGAAAGACTTGGAACGCGTCGAATGGGTCATTAAAAATCGTAAACTTGGGACAATTCACAGTCTCCTGAAGGAGGATGAGAGTGTTGGTGAATGTATAACAACGTCACACGTACCTACCGTGAGACTTGCATTCGTCCATGTCAAGTGGTTCACGCCTGCTTGGGTTTCAACTGGTTGTGGAATAGTTGGCAACGGAAGGTGAGGGGTTTGTACGCATTGTTTCTGGGCCCATAAACAGGGGTTGTAGATGATGATGGCAGTAGCCCCGGCGGTTGATAACAGCCTCAATCCAACGTCAGTGAAGCAGAGTTGATGACTTGGAAGGCTTCATTCGTCTCTACTTGTTGGCCAGTGATAATCAAGTGAGAACCTATCGCACTAGAAATGATATTTCTTGAACCGCTGTGAAACCACTATGATAGTTTTTCATGAATCAATCCCTTCTTAAGGTTCTGTCAACAGAACCTGCTTGGCAACAGCACAAAAAGACGGAGAAAACCTAAGCAAGCTATCCTTGAGATGAAGCACAAGTACCGAGCAAGTGTTGAGCGGTAGGATGACTCGTGCTGCAGAATAGGCACTCTAAACTGCCGTAAAAACTAGGCGGGTGATAATCTCACTGGTAACTTTACTCCTATATGAGAGACTGGTATAGATAGCTTTCTTGCGCCTTCGTAGTACTTAAGTGCTTCACATTTGGCCGCATGTCTTAGTCTGGGAATGGTTGAAGGCATTCATTCTGACTTAGCATAACGCGGACGCGCTGGAGTTCATCCGATAGGGTATCTAGTGTGCATATTCTTTGAGCTCCAATGGTTGAGCAGTGACAGTGTCACGCAATCATCACCACTCTAATTCTCCTCCAGTAGACTGTAATCCGCCCCATGTCTGAGATTTTAATGACCCATCTCACGCGTTCCAATTTTTTCAATAAAAATCGTATGTACCCTATATACTTTTAAAAATCCGATGAGAATTACCCAGAACATTTGTTCGTGTGATCGAATTCTGACTGCTGTGGTCATTTTCACTATCGAGTGCAACAGGTTTTGGTAACTCCGTCGGAAACGTACAGAATTTTCGCCTAGTGGACGCCTAGTTGTTCACCCATTTAATCCTCGGCAGATTGCAGATCAGGGTTATGCCTCCAAAATATTAGTGCCTGTATAAGCTTCACGTACTGGGAGAATTGTGCACCCGATCAAAAGTGCAGACTCTGGAATCGTTCCACCAAGAACGCTTGTTCGAGAAGTATGCCTGGATTCTCAGAGCACCTTATCACCATACTTTTGGTCAGGTTAGAAACCAAGATGGACTAGTTTTTTCCTTATTATTAAGTGCAATATAAAACAAGATTGTTTACAAACATGTTCCGCTGTGTTCAAAAAATGGTTTACCTGAAGCATAGGCTTGATATGCTATGAATGCTAGTGTTCGTAACCGGCTTTCCAACATGTAGGCTTTTGGTGTAGTTGTACATAGTTCAGTGACTCAGACATGATCTACCGAGGTTCATAATACAGTTCACGACACTCGCTTGAAAAATGAAGCTATTAATGCCAAGACAGGGTTTTAAATGATCCTAACGATCTTTGTCTGAGATTCGAGAGCACCCGTTTGCAATTAAATACAGGATCAGAAGTGGAACCAAATTTCATTTTGTGGCGCTCGTGCAGTGAAAACTTGTGTTCATTTTGACTATTTTTCTAAGTGTATCATAAGCATTTGGACTTCGCTGTGGTCTCTAACCTATGTACATTATGTCACCATTATATATATACAGTGTGCCCTTTTTTCGGTTGCTTTAAATATATGTATATACATATACCACGGCCAGTAATAAATAGGGTGTATTGTGGAAGATGTAGGTCGTCTTCAGCTATTTGATCGACAAGGTCTGCGTTCAGTCGCTCGTATCGGGTGGTACCAGCGAGTAAGTAACAAGGGGACTAGGAAGCGGGAGTTTGGTATTTATTGCCCATTGAGTTTTTTTGTTCATTCCTTACATTTTCACTCACTTAGATGGTTTGGTCACGTGCTAAGGATGCCGGGTGCTCCCCTGCCACACCGAGCACTGGTCATCGACGCTGAGGCCGACCAGCGTAGGGAGTGAGGTGAACGGATGTTGACCTGGCGTACAGAAATGAAATCGTTCACGAGGCGGTTGGTCTCTGTTGATCGAGTTTACCTCCTTGGCTGGGACCCTCGCGTCTCAAAAAGTCAGTGGCTGGAGACGTTAGCTAAGATGGCGGCTGATCGAGCTCAGTGGCTTGAGTGTTGTCGTTGTTTGGCCGAGATGACTTTGTAGTGGGTGCATCTAATGACGCGGGGCAGTGAATATAAACTCAACTACTTTTAGTGGTTAGGTCCCTCCCTGTCCCCTTCTTTGTTTTCTCTCATCCTTTAAAGGATTTCCGTTTGTCTTCTTCATGGGTGTGTTACATTTACGCATCAGTGTGAACCATTGATGCATTGCTGTCTATGATGATGGTTATATGTATGTGAGTTAATTCCTAGCGAATTCAGGCATACTCAGACTAGAGCTGTTTGATGATCACACGTCCTCAATTGTGTTTTCTTGCAAAATTTTGCTGTTATAGGGAGGTTGCTGTGTCTAATGCCGGCTTTCGTCACTTATTCCGTCTCCCCAGATAAGGTAATCGCATTACACATCAATGAGGTTAGGTGATATGTGTGTGCAGCTTATGTGTCATAACATCGCCATAGAAGAGCAACGATACCTTCCCCAGTTTGCGAGTGAATGTTGTGATGGCTGGTGGATCTCCGACTGATTTTGATTGCTGTTAGACGAAGCACACGGGGTACCCATTTCAAAAAAGAATGTGCTTAATGAAGTTGAGCTCTTCGAGCTAACTTTCATCCCACCAGATCTTGCGAACTCTGTGGCATAGTGTTCGAACAGGCAAGTTTTTAACGTAACTGCTGCAATATGTGTATGCAATTAACGTTGTAAATGTTTGAAAGAGATTCTTCCATGTTCTCATTCCACAAATGTGGGTACTCAGTGCACCTCGCCACAAAGTCTTAGTGTATGAACGGAATACGTTGAAGCAGGAGAGTAAAATCATATAACTCGGAAAAAAGAGATGAGCTTCTGCCCTTTTCCATAGGTTTCGCACAATAACAACAACCTTCAACAGAAGAGAGACTGAGGCATACGCACATCACAAACTGAAAGTGCGCGTCTATCCTCCATTCATCCAACCACATTGGACTATCTATGTTTGTGAAGTATGGAAATTTGCCCGATGAAAGTAATTTTGATCAGCTCTTTCACCCAGAAAAGGCAACTGAACCTCGGCGTGCAGAATCAGTATATATATTTCGAGGAAGCGATAAAAAGTTCCCAAACACATTAATGAATTTACTGCTAAGACATTTGCGTGAGTGTCATCTGAAAACTCTACATGCAACAAAGAGTGTGCTAACTAGGGTGTTTCACAATGTACATCCTTATACTGAGTCGTCCAGGTGGATGAGTCTCTACAATTAATTGGCTGCTGCACGGTTTGGAACTGAACTGAAATCTCACTTTTGAATAGGTTTTCAAATTAAATGATGTCGACAAGTGCGTGAACAAACCAAATTCACCTCTAAAAAACGTGCAGCGATTACCCAAACAGCCGAGCACTATGCACAAAGTAATCAAACGTACTACAATCCAACCTCAAACCATGCAACAAGCACGTTTCTACATGTCAAAACTAGGATAGCCAACATTACTCACAGGTAACACGAACGTGAATTCGGCTACACGATGGGCATAACCGGGCCTTCATTATTCCCTTCCACACAGTGAATTGAAACAATATTACCGTCTGCCTCGAGTATAGCGTATGCGTTAAAAATCCACCATTGAGAGTGCAGAAACAGATGCCAGTGAACCTAATTTTACCGCGCCAATGAGCTGACCAAGAATAACACATTCGTTTTATATGCTCAGCTGAAACAGTTCATTTGATTTAACCAAAGCAGCAGGCTTACACAATAGACAGACTAAGTTTCCTCAGTGAATGTGTTGGATCTTGCAAATGTACCTTCCGCAGCTTGTTTACGGAACTAACGAGAACAGGTTCAGTAATGCACGAGCCTACAGGAAAAATACCAGTTAACTTCAGTTCCATAGAAAGTAACCCAGTTCGTCCTTTACTATAGTGTACAAATGGTGTGGTCACTGACGTACAACATTCGGATATATCCTCATCCCTCTCAAGGCAGAATAGCACCACCGAATTGGCCACCACGCCAGACGTACGCGCTTTACCGCTGAATACACACAAGTGTGGTGACGCTTTGTTTCCCATTCTAAAACAATTAACTTACCAAAAACCTGTCCTTAATTCTCGTTACCCCAAATACAGGTCGAAATCAAGTTTCTTCCTAATTCGCAATCCGTTATTTATTTCGGCAACACGTTGAACCCCGACGTTTCCCGGTCACTTCATGTAAACAAAGTAAGATGAGTCACTGATGAACAGATTGAGAATAACACACAGTTAGGAGCAAGTTGTAATACTCTAAGTCTCAGCCACCTCGGGTGGTCTTCCTCACGATGGCCGTCCGAGGTGGTTGAAACAAAGAATATTACAACTTGCTCGTAACGTTGTGTCATTCTCAGTCTTTTTTATCAATAACACGTTAAACGCGACGCCCAAACTGCTTGACTTCATTCGCATCAAGATGAATCACGTTTCATGACCCAAGTCCAGAGTCATTTCAAACTCCGTATAGTCTCATTCTCTGTTTCGTGAATACGTACGTACTCGTCCTCTGGCTTTATTGTTCACCGGCCACTTTCCATGGTTTCCCAACCAAAAGATATCCAACATCACTCCACATTCATCGGAAGCTCGCTATCGGATCTTGGATCGGTTCTTGCTATGCTTCAACATTTCGAAGCATGCGAGTCGCTTGTCTAACGAATTTTGTCCCACCCCGATCATCGTCGTCATTGTGACCTTTTCAAATAAGGGCTCACATTCTCAACTCGGTCCCATTTCAAATCCAGTTATGCGCGTACCGGTGCACACGATTCACCTGGCATCTCTTAGTTAACACGCTTTCTCATTAGCCCTGACAAGTTTGTGAGGAATCTGGTGGTAAAAATGGAGTGGACAATTTTGTTGGATATTCTCTCGGCTGAGGATGTGGTTATGTAACTTCATCCTCCGGAGTGCACTAGTCAACTTTTGATCCGATGTGACTGGTACTGACATGAGGGTGTGTGATCATTAACAGATATACTAAGTGAAGATATTTCAAACATACAGTGAAAGCACTCCTTCGACTGTTGTCCACCGGGGCGTGCAATCATTGTGCAATGCGTAATCTGTTTAACCTCGAGCTCTCGGTGTGAATAAGCCTACAACACGTGGGAAAACATCAGAGTTGGCCATGTTTTTCTTCCCATCGTCGATGAAACTGCCATCTGAAAAAGATTCTTCTGTGTGCTCTCAGTGTGTGCGTGCTACTTTCGCAGTGTCTAATCGAAACGAAGCAATCGAATTCTCTGCATTAATCGACGTACTGGCACCAAGCCAAAGTCACGGGACACCGCAGCACGGTCGCGGTACAACAATCATTATTTGTCGTCATGTGTTACGCACTGCAGACAGGGAGGTGAGTCAGTAACCGATTGCAAGTTGAAACGGTCACTGTCATTTGAGAAACTCATCGCCCGTTTAAGGCCAAATTCAATAATAAATGCGAAATTTGATTTGCGCCGTTCTCCCCGAAGGAATGTACTTACAATATGAACATTAGTGAACATTAGTCACCAACTTGAACCGACTTGCAAACTAAAGCCTAAATTCTGTGTAAACACACCATTTGTTCTCACAGTAAGAAATCAAGAGGTTCGGTGTACACCAGTCTTGCAATCATCGCTTCATCGGAATCTAGCACATAATGACATCAGTTCGTACGTAATCCGTAAAATAACGTCAAGGATGCGGGTAGTGTGTTCTAAACTGATCAGAATGGAAAACAAAAATCACAGTAGCAATAGCCACTGGTAATAACTGGACATTAGTGGCGTATATTATAAATACACACACGTTGGTCATAATTCTGTTGATGGATTAATTGCTTGCTCGAACAAGTCCTTGGAACGGGGCTCATTGCTTGTATTTTTTTCCAACAGTTCTGATCTTAACTTCAACTGTAGCTGGTTGGTTACCTTTGATGTATTTGGTGTGTACTTCCACTGAACAGCAAGGACAGTAAGCTCGTTTGAAGGGTACTGTATACTGTCTGCTATGGTGTTATCATTTATCACTAGCTGTCGTCTACATTCCACTTTTGAGACGTTTTTGAGATCTCGCATAAATTCATCGGCTTATATCAGTGATAGTTGTTTGTATTTTGGTCACGCAGCTAAAACGTCTTGTATATTATAGTGATTACGTTACTAACGAATTCGTCAGTTTTGCCAACCTCAGTGGATATAGATGAATCTAACTAATTTAGTTGGGTTCATTGTCTGTTTGCTGCTCGAAGATTAGGAGAAATCATGACAATCGGAATTTTGCATACATCGTCAACGCGCAAAATGCTTATTAGGATCATGTTAACGTTAAACGCAACAAACTCGGGATGTGCTCAGTGGTACTTTCGTAGTTAAGCAAATTCAAATTGTGAATAATTACAAATTCTGCAGTTGATGATTACTAAAGTATTCGATTCACAGATCATGTTGAAAATACAGTATTATTTTTTAATTATAGTGGTTGAAGTCAAGTCGAAGTAGGAGGTAGGATTGAGCTGATTTTGCACCGCATATTCAGAGTGTGTGGACTGAATTTTAAGGGTTTAGATAGCTGACGCTAATCAAATTGAGCTTGTTCTTAAACGAATCTGTTAGGAGTCAAACACACCAAAAAAAATATAGTCAGGACATCGGGGACGGCTGAGGAAACCAGTCATCATTTCAAACCATCCAGGGCCGAGTTGAGGGCTGACGAAATCAGAAAGTAACAAAGCCCTGGGGGGCACGTCGGACCGACAAGCAGGATACGTGCAAGTGAGTGGGGGTGTCACGCCAGCCCGAGAAACTAACGCCTATGGATTTGGCCTTACTTGGCCACTTGGAAGCGAAGTAGCTTAGGCAAGCAGACAGTGACTCATCACCATTTCATGATATATATTTACAGGCATTTCATTCCTTCGGTCGAACTGGTCGAACTGGTTGAACTGGTTGAACTGGTTGAACTGGTTGAACTGGTTGAACTGGTTTTTGGCAATACAGCGTGTTTACCGCAACCGTGTCTTTCTTGACTCCGCACAAGTTAGACTAGGGGAAGCCGCATAGCAGGAACCCAGGTCTAGCAGTCAAGCAGTATTAGAACGTTTGGCAAGGGAAAGTCGCGGTACAGCAGAATCCTGAGATAATTCCGTTGACACTGAGGGTTGTTTACAATTAACAATTAACAGAATAATAAATTAATCCCCAGGCACCACCTGTTATCAGGGTCTCTCCATCGATCGCCTACATCTTCCATTCCAATTACATTGCCATCACGTCACTTTCAACACAACGAGATAGAGTTGGTCATCCGTGATGGGTTGGATACAAACAGACTACATTTACTGCAGTGGGAAAATAAGCGCGTGATCTGATTATGAATGATCAGAGCTGCAGACACAGTCCGAAGTAAGTGCATATTAACCCTGCAGACATTGTGACGGCTGAGGCGTCAGTTTCATGCCACACCCGTACGTTACATAAGTGTTCCTCATAGTTTATATCTTGACCTTGATTCCAATGCCATTAGCACTAAACAATGCTCCAAGTGACAATCACAACCAAAATTCCGCTCCTTCGGTAATCATCCATCGCCATAAATTTATTTTGTTTTTACTGATCCGACTGTTGGTGAGATTTTGGGTGCACTTGCATATCTGGATAATGTTGTTATATTTGCTGATGCGAGTGGTGAACACAATCGGTAGACGTTAACAGTAATCTAGCCCTTTGCCTAGATCACCGCCTTTTATAAACTGACTAAATACTTCCCCCAGGTCACGTATCTTGAATTAATCAGATTCCCTGTTGAAGCTAGTATAAAACAGGGAAATCTGGTTTGAAAAGAGCTCATAATTAATGTGGAGGTTCATGATGAAACAAAACAGTATAAAATAGGTCGCATGGTATTTATGGTAATCCTCACGTTTTGTTCTGAATATTGTCACTGTAGCCCAACCGCTGTCTTTGGTTTCAACACTGGGCGACCGCGCTTGACGACTGATGAGGGGGAGTGCTGAAAGGCAGCCGCTTGAAAGTTTATTTACATAGATGACTCATTTCCGTTGCATTCAAACAGTACATTATTCACTCTACGGATTGTCTAACTTTTAGCCTTCAACACCAAAGACACTAACACACACAATCGTGGGTGTGTTAAACTTTGATCGTTTTTGATGGATGTTTGACGAAATTGAATCGAATACATTTTTTTTCTGTGTATCGCGTCACCTAAGTGTATCAGGTTAATCTGCACTAAGTTTACAAAAATAACACCTGCTGTTATGCAGTACAAACTAAATGGTGTTTCAGCAATCGAGTTAATATTTATGAAACAACTAATTTTTCTTTTGTGTTTTGCATTTTTCACATCGACCTTTTGTCTGAAGATTTGTGTTCCTTGTACACACTGAGCATACAGCAATTAATGAGATTGAGCAAAACGTTTTCTATCACTAATGGCTAGACGTTATGGTACAGTTGACTGGCATCAAGGCATAGATGTGTTGATGGCTAACAAGCCTAATTGGTCTTCAGTATTCACACGAGATGTACGAGAATTTTTTTACAGCATGGTATACAATGCTTAGCATTGTACATGGCCTTGTTCATTGGAAAAGCGATAAATCTGATCTTATGGTGTACGCATTACAGTTTGTAATTATGAGACTTTAGAATATTCAAAATTGGCAAGTAAACAGTGTCTGAGGTCAAAACGTCTGGAGGCGCTACGGGGCTTCTGTTGTCATAGGCCAACGGATGCTCAGGAGTTGTGCTCTACACACGAAGACTGCAAACACTTGTACAACGTTTGCGCAAATACAGTGAATGGTGATTCATTGCAGGTAAACACACTGTCCGTAAACTGTAAACCAACGGATAAACGTCAGGGATGAGACTGTATCATTAATCTTATGTATGTTCATAGACGGAAAATTTCTAACCTTAAATGTAACAATTTACAGACACCACCATAATGCCCGAATCCTCGTTAGGCTTTGTGGCCTTTCGTTCTACTGCGTAACATGGTAACTCGTCAGTAGTCAAAACCGCTATGGCCTACTCTGATGTTTTCCCACGTGTTGTAGGCTTATTCACACCGAGAGCTCGAGGTTAAACAGATTACGCATTGCACAATGATTGCACGCCCCGGTGGACAACAGTCGAAGGAGTGCTTTCACTGTATGTTTGAAATATCTTCACTTAGTATATCTGTTAATGATCACACACCCTCATGTCAGTACCAGTCACATCGGATCAAAAGTTGACTAGTGCACTCCGGAGGATGAAGTTACATAACCACATCCTCAGCCGAGAGAATATCCAACAAAATTGTCCACTCCATTTTTACCACCAGATTCCTCACAAACTTGTCAGGGCTAATGAGAAAGCGTGTTAACTAAGAGATGCCAGGTGAATCGTGTGCACCGGTACGCGCATAACTGGATTTGAAATGGGACCGAGTTGAGAATGTGAGCCCTTATTTGGAAAGGTCACAATGACGACGATGATCGGGGTGGGACAAAATTCGTTAGACAAGCGACTCGCATGCTTCGAAATGTTGAAGCATAGCAAGAACCGATCCAAGATCCGATAGCGAGCTTCCGATGAATGTGGAGTGATGTTGGATATCTTTTGGTTGGGAAACCATGGAAAGTGGCCGGTGAACAATAAAGCCAGAGGACGAGTACGTACGTATTCACGAAACAGAGAATGAGACTATACGGAGTTTGAAATGACTCTGGACTTGGGTCATGAAACGTGATTCATCTTGATGCGAATGAAGTCAAGCAGTTTGGGCGTCGCGTTTAACGTGTTATTGATAAAAAAGACTGAGAATGACACAACGTTACGAGCAAGTTGTAATATTCTTTGTTTCAACCACCTCGGACGGCCATCGTGAGGAAGACCACCCGAGGTGGCTGAGACTTAGAGTATTACAACTTGCTCCTAACTGTGTGTTATTCTCAATCTGTTCATCAGTGACTCATCTTACTTTGTTTACATGAAGTGACCGGGAAACGTCGGGGTTCAACGTGTTGCCGAAATAAATAACGGATTGCGAATTAGGAAGAAACTTGATTTCGACCTGTATTTGGGGTAACGAGAATTAAGGACAGGTTTTTGGTAAGTTAATTGTTTTAGAATGGGAAACAAAGCGTCACCACACTTGTGTGTATTCAGCGGTAAAGCGCGTACGTCTGGCGTGGTGGCCAATTCGGTGGTGCTATTCTGCCTTGAGAGGGATGAGGATATATCCGAATGTTGTACGTCAGTGACCACACCATTTGTACACTATAGTAAAGGACGAACTGGGTTGCTTTCCATGGAACTGAAGTTAACTGGTATTTTCCATGTAGGCTCGTGCATTACTGAACCTGTTCTCGTTAGTTCCGTAAACAAGCTGCGGAAGGTACATTTGCAAGATTCAACACATTCACTGAGGAAACTTAGTCTGTCTATTGTGTAAGCCTGCTGCTTTGGTTAAATCAAATGAACTGTTTCAGCTGAGCATATAAAACGAATGTGTTATTCTTGGTCAGCTCATTGGCGTGGTAAAATTAGGTTCACTGGCATCTGTTTCTGCACTCTCAATGGTGGATTTTTAACGCATACGCTATACTCGAGGCAGACGGTAATATTGTTTCAATTCACTGTGTGGAAGGGAATAATGAAGGCCCGGTTATGCCCATCGTGTAGCCGAATTCACGTTCGTGTTACCTGTGAGTAATGTTGGCTATCCTAGTTTTGACATGTAGAAACGTGCTTGTTGCATGGTTTGAGGTTGGATTGTAGTACGTTTGATTACTTTGTGCATAGTGCTCGGCTGTTTGGGTAATCGCTGCACGTTTTTTAGAGGTGAATTTGGTTTGTTCACGCACTTGTCGACATCATTTAATTTGAAAACCTATTCAAAAGTGAGATTTCAGTTCAGTTCCAAACCGTGCAGCAGCCAATTAATTGTAGAGACTCATCCACCTGGACGACTCAGTATAAGGATGTACATTGTGAAACACCCTAGTTAGCACACTCTTTCTTGCAAGAAGAGTTTACAATAGGCATTCACGCAAATGTTTTAGTGTCATGGTCGTTCATGTGTTATTCTTGATACAGATTTATTTTGTCATCCAGTCTCCTGAGACACTTACCGAGATGATTATTTCTACCAACATTTCTCCACTCCTTATCTGAAAGCTGAGATCAAACAATTATCAAACGGTATGAACTCCCAGATTGGATAAATGTGCTACTGACTTTTATGATTCTACAAAATTCCTTTTTCATGGATCATGCATTGCCAGCAATGAAGTAATCTTTATGAATGCTCTTTCAGGAAATGTACGACTCCAAATTTCGATCAGATTAGTGGTGTTCTTGTTTCGGACTGTTTTACCAAACCTGTTTCACTTGAACGAACCACTACTGTCAATTAGATCAAAGTCATTAGACTAAATGCTATTCGAGGCAGATCCTATCCTCATGGCTTGAAGTACACAAAATTAGTCCTCACCATTTTGAATATAATTTTGATGACTGTATCGTATTTTTCCAATGGAGAGCGGAAGAGCTATGCGCGCCCCCTAATCCTCGTGGTTCTAGGTTTTCTGGTTACTACGTAAATGAGCTTACAGTGCCTGATACCTTGGCATACACTGAAACACTTCAAGCCTAAGCCAACTTCATCCAGTCGACCAGTTCCAAGCCGATTAAATTTGGTTAAGGAAACGATGTGTTGTGTTCATCAACAACGCTTGCTTTCATGTGGTCACGCTCACTAAATTTCTTATGCAACGATCAATAGGTATCTGTGTGAATTTATCCTACAGTCGATTTTCTTCAATGCCGTACCTGCTTTACTGACACACTGTGAAATTTTTGCACACTGCGGACATGTTTCCAAGTCACAAGATTATCTCGAATGCCCCTAAAACAGATAATCTGGACATGGGACAGCTCACTATCTGTAGGAACAACGGATGTCTTACATCTCTTCTAACAATAGGCAGGGGCCGGAGATAGATTGTAGCTCGCTCTGACGATCACCATATCCGACTGGCGTAATAAGTACACCATGGACCTTGAACGGACATACCTCCTTCAAAAAGGTGTTCCAACCATGTAGACTGACAGTCCGCGGCACCATGAGTAAAGCCTCACAACAACCTAATTGTTTCTGGATGTTATGCTCAGCAGGTCTACTTCAGCAAATCAGTTTAACACAAGAATCTGTGGATTACTGGGCCGTTTCCGTTACAATCACATGCATGGTCCATTGGACACCTTGAATGTGTGGGCTCTATCCGAACAGCTTGAAAATCGAAATTTTGGTCACCAGTTTATAATGGACTTTGAAGATCTCGCCTCGCTTGGCTGTTTCGCGGATTGTGCCATTTACTTTCGGTTCATTCTGCAACTCATTGCTCAGTTCGCTAGTCAAATCTAACACGATCGAGATGTTCAAATCTACAAACGATCGGAACTTAAGCGATGGCCACTTGGTTTTACCGTCCTCCTCGTTTCCCTAACGCATTTCCTAACGTCATCCTAAGTGCATGTTCCTCTGTGTCTGATTGGTTATTGCTACTCAAATTCTTTCTGTTTACCTGTGCCAGAGGATTGATGCCTTCACGTTTCATCAGTTTTACACAACCGTTTTGCTCCAACTCAATTTTCTCTTTTAGAAAATGTTATATTTTAATTTGCAAACCCTTCAGCAAATCAATATTTGATTATCAGCGTAGAAACAAGAATGCCTAGGCCTTTGATTTTTGTACTTCCCCCACAGACCTGCACACAATTAAATCTGTATGATCGAATGCATTTTACGCTCGCAAGAAACTCTCAAAAATAACGGTTTTTCGTAAACACAAACATTACTCCAACTGATAGTGTAGTGGATTGTCAGGTAGGAGATACGAGTTTTCGAGCGCTCGGCCGAATACCTCAACCCGGGGGAGGTATGTTCAAACGCCTGCTGCGATCGAGTCAAGCACAACATGCGCGACCGGATGAGTCATAGCTCGACTAGATCGGACCAACGGGCGAGGCAGGGCAGACGAAGTACGACAGCCAGCCAGATCGGAGGCCTGGTTTTTCAAGCATTTAGAGGATCATCTCGTCACGATGTTGAATGGTGGACAGCACGAGCAGCCGGACGAGCCATCGCGCAACGAAATCGGACAAACAGACGAGGAATGGCAAGCGGAACCCCCCCCCCCCGATAGAAGGCGCCGATCACACACGGAAACCGGTCAGAAGTGCACACGACGTGTGAACGGAAACCGGGGGGTGTTGTGGGATGGAATAAGGACTCATAAACGAGAGAGCGCGCGTTGCATGTGAATGGCGATTTGGACAATAAAGATTGTTCTTTATTGGACGCCTTCTCGCTACAATAGCAGCGTGGACAAATTCAGCAGTGAGTTTCATCAGTATCTGAACGATTATTTGTGGATAAGGTGCTGTACGAAGACGATAATCCTGGCTATATAAACTAATGTGGAGGGTGTCTGGGCGATGGCCAGTTCGTGTGATCTAAGTGAGCAGCATATTTCGACGACATACCGAAACTTGAAATTCGTACGTTTGGATGCTGGTTGTGACGAGAACAAGTGATCAGTTACACAGGGTCAGTCGATAAGTCAGTTCTGCTGTTTCACTTGTCCAGACACACTTCCTTCCTGTATTGCGACAACTCGGTAAGTAACCAAAGTACAGAATAGAGTGGAAGTTTTGGTTATGTAATGCAACACAGCCGCCAAGTCGGTCCTCTCGATTACGCTTACAAATCCTTCTCTGGTCCGATGGATATGATCTCAATTCTGACCACCAGAACTGCAGCATTTAGTTTTTGGCACGGTAAGGTAACTGCTTTCAGGGGAGTTACTCGGGATTAAGCTAACACAGTGGCCCGATAAAGCTGGCCCTCCTTTGGGAAAAGTCACGCATAAGCTACCGCTCCATAGCCTGTTTCCGATGCGTCGCTAAACGTACGTAGCCGTGCTCCGTTCACATAATCTGTGACGTCTCGTGTGATACAGCGCGAAACCCAAACAGAATTTATATGCGTTGATAGAATAACCACTCGTTCAATGCCTTGGCAACATTTGGCTGAATAAGAACGTCCCATTCTAGGCCTTTCCTGCACGGCTTCTGCAACAGCACCTTCGCAGCCATTACTAGCGGAATCACAGGACCTAGCGGACCGTATATAGAAGGGATGGATGATAAGATGTCTCATCTAGTGAGCGGACTGTCAAGCAATTAAAACCATGATATGTTCGCCGAGCTTGGCATATAGGTTGCGAACATATCAATACCAAAACCATCAACCCGAGCTACAAACAACAACACCACTATTCCCCACCATCAGAAATTGAAACCATAGACAGAGGAGGACTGAGACATGGTTTTATTTTGTGCTAAACCTTGGTCCGTTTGGAAGAGAACTGTCGCTAATTCCCTTGAATGCTTGGGTCCATTCTTATTCGGGTATCAAACGCAGGGCATCTTGACTATCTAGGACCCAGTTTCGAGGTCTGAACTTTAGTCTGGCAATTAGCACTGTTAATCTGTGAAACGAAGCTCCCAGCCTTTGTGACGTCAGCCAAGGAGACCAGATAATCGTACACAAAAATTGTTAGCGACTGTTCCGGCGACTTCACTCTCATACTCGCTCCCGAAATCTTTAGCCATTCCCTTGAGCACACTGGATGCACAAAGTGGGATGGAAGTTACTCCAAATGTATTGGTCATCAGTTGATAATCCACGCGGTCCTCTGACATATGGTCAGCCCACCAAAGGAAGCGCAAAACTCCCTGATCGTTCTCCGGAACCATGAATTGCATAAACAGTGGCTATTGCACTTAGGTGCTCGCGAAGACGCAACATTACTAGAACCAATAAGAAAAGGACCCTAGGATTGCTGGTCGTAAAAATACATCTCGTTTCATTTGGCAGCACAGTCTAGCGCGACGCCTGGTTTATTCGGCTTTCTCGGGTTAATTGCTCCACGATGTGATAAGTACCATCTAAGCGAGAAATTTGGTGACAGCTGAAATGGGACAAACGAACAACATAACCATTTTCTAATTTTCGTTTTACTGCATCGGTGCACTGTAGAAAGTGAGCGCGATTACGGAAAAACCGCTCTTTTGAGTATCCTAATTGTTTTTTGGCAACTATCCTGCTGTTTGTTGTCTTTATTTCAGAATTTCGTGAATACAGCGGGATAGCATAACGTCCGCTTGTCAACTGCGTCGTGTTTGTAACTATGTGCACTGCACTATGCTCTTCCAATGATTAAGAGCACACGAATTTATCTGTTTTCAGACCTAGTGTTACCAATCCTTCAAACCTGTTCGCCTATGGATGCGACCACCTTTTGGAGGCACGTAGAGGTAGGCAGTTCACGCTCGTAAGACCCAAGCGGTCCCAGTAATATCCAGTCTGAAAGTATTGTACTTACATAACGCTGTTTTCTGTCTCCTAGTCCTTGAGCTAGCCCCTGGTACGCCAGTGCAGATGAGAACACTGAATCTATCTGGAATTTCGTATAGGTGGGTGCCTGCTAAGTGCGGCCACTCACAGATCTCGTTTTGAAGTGAACTGACTTATGACTTCCTCGAAAAGGTGGTTACAGAATACGCGCGCGCTAATGCTACTCCGTCTTCACCGCCAAGTGAACAGTTCTCTAAAGAGACTGTCTTTCCGAGAATCACTCATGAATCGGTGACCTTAGTGATTCTTATTCTGAAAGGATTTTTAGTGAGAATAAGCCGAGCAGTAAGCTTTTATCTCAATGATGTGGTTTCCGAACCACTGTCTAAGAATGCGTAAGTCATCCTGTGTAGGACAGACAAACCTAGCAGGAATCACTCTCAACAACACTTTACTCTCTGTGGTATTGGTAGGTCCACAAGTAGCACGCGTCGCACCTTCTGTCGAATCAGATGGTAGATATCTGACGCTGTGAAGTAGGCTTTGGCGGCCAACCCCGCAGTTTTCCACAGTGTGTCCGTTTTGTATACGACAATCGTAGATTCAGTGACCCGGTCCATAACACATGAAACAGACTCTTCTCGTTTTTACGATCGCCCACCTCTCTGGTACACTGAGAGCAACCAATTTGACCTAGTTCATTTCAGTCAGCGCTGTGCGACAGCTGTCCATCCTAATGGCCGAAGTGGATGGAATGTCTGAATTGCTGACAAGCACACTAGACTCGTTTACTAACCTACTCAATAATGACTGTGCGACCTGGCGGATCTGACCAAAAAGCTGGGTCAGTATCTTCCGTGCTTTCTCGAAACCACATGTGGGTGGGAGCATTCGCTAATTGCTTCCCTGATGCTTTCCATACAGTAACGGAGAAGGTAAAGTAGGCGTTGGCCTTCGTCTATTACTGCGATCTCCACGTGAACTTTGAACTGCTGCATGAATTAGAAATACTCTGTGGGATTATCATCAAAGTAGGCCAGCTGTGCCCGACAAAGCTTTAGACCCTTAACCGGAGGCTACAGGGCTAGCTCCACAGCGCTTCTAACAACGGTAGCACTCCCATCTGACAGGGTGTATACAGCCAGCCCAGTTGTCAAGCGCTGTGCGACAAGTGCACGAAAGTCATCGGCATAATCTTTTATTCGTGACAGATCACCGAGCGACACGTCATTAACTTGCTCGAACTCGCTTTCTTCTTCTTCTGTCCCCGCTGGTCCGGCTTTTTAGTGAATCTCACCTGTGCCTTCCACCAGCTCTAACTCTAGTTCTTCTTTGAGTTGTTTCTCTTTCAGCACAATTACTCGTCTTTGTGGGCTCACCCGACGTACAGCAGGCTTACTACTAATACGAGAATCAGGATAAGAATGTACACGAAGGTTAGCCTGCTTGGTTTCGTTTCCGTTCGCACAGGTTAGGATAACAGTGAATTTTCTTGTAATTTATGTCGTCAAATTGCTATCTCCGGACCCTTTAAATGCCGGAGATTGTGATAAAATGGCCAAACTTTAATACTGAGCGACCTCAGTACAGGAACCACATCGACGACACGACTTCCTATCGATTTCCGGAGAAACACGAGATTGAGTAGCGTACTTTCTTCAGACGAGAGTAGAGCGAGGTAGGGTTCCAGCGAATTGCATTGGTTTTTTTATATGGTGTCGTTGGTTTTACATGTGTCGCTCAACGTTCGTTAGAGTGACGTACACACCTGTCCAAGATGTACAGGGGTATTTTCGAAAACATTTTTACTATTGGTTTTCTGACTGAGTGGGGAACGAAAGCGACTTAATCTTGTTCTTCAACACTGGATACAGTATGCAATATACACCGCCCATATTACCCTGAGAATCAGTCAGGCCAACTGTCAGCTATCAACGTGAAAACGATAGTGTACAAGTGATATCACCATAGATTTCATAGAACGCCTCTAACAGATCAGTCTTTTTATCTCCCGATGACAACTTTTACTGTTTCCTTCCACAGCGATTATGCATCTGGACTAAAAATAAGATTGCTTCCGCGCCCATCAACCATATAAATGCACTCTGAATTGCATATACTTTCGCTGACCAAGATTTCTGTGTCAGTCCTCAGGAAATGTACAATGTTCTCGGTAGCTGGTTGGCCACAAGTAATGGACGCATGGTAACCCAATCGCATGTGAAGTCAGTGCAACATCAGCTTTCTATTTGTGGACACGGCTTGAAAGCTTTTAAAACAACCAATCTTTCAGCTCTGCCGCAAGCCCCAGCCTGTTCTCATCAGGGTGTTCTGAAACAGCCTGCATTCAACCACCGGTTTCGTCGATACGTGGCGCATGTCAGACAGGAACTTGAATTGGCCATCCTACTTATTACCGAAACGGTTTGTTTACACGTTAGTAGGCTAACTGATCTCACTGTGGCTCAAACACGTCTTTGGAAGGTCACTCAATCGTGGTTATTTTTCGGAGCCCAGAAAAGCCAACTGCTTGACAAGGACTCCAAAATTGACGTGAGGTATCTAATGAGAAGACCAGCTTCCCCTGCCTTACATCTTCGTTGAAACATATACTTCGCACTTTGTAGCGTTGAGGGTGCTGTTATATACGAATGACGATCACAATCATAAGTGATCGTACGGAAAACTCTTATCCCTCCTAAGATACTGCCATACGCTACTTACTCATTTTTCATCCTTTCCTTATTTGGACGTCTTCTTCTTGATCACACTGAAATTATAAGTTGGTAATGATTATTGTTTCTTGTTCATTTATCTTATACATTTTTGACATTAGTATGTCCAATTTCATTTGTTTTACTGCTATTAATGATCCATTTTGATGTTAATAACTATTTTCCAAGACCACACCTAATGTGGATGGTATTTGTGGCTGGTGGCGACTGTCCGCAACCTTTGCAAACATTTAGCCATTAAGCCGATTTTTAGGGTCTTCAGTCAGGCATGATTTGTCTGTAAAGTCGCCAGCAGACGTTTTTCACTCTAAGGGTGTAGTTACTGTCAAGCGATTGTAAGTAGCATAGTTTCGTTATTATTTCCGCTTGTGTGCTTGGTTATTCGAGTGAGCAGAACGAAAATTTTTGGTCACTCATCAAGTTAAAATATACATATATCCAGTCGAATCACAACATCGAAATACAACTTTTAAAATATAGCAGTACACACCGTCATAGTTATCAGTGGCTCTAAATGAGTTGCATCGCAAATAAGATGTCTTCCAAATTAGTCTCAACGTCAAAATGTTATACGGATCGTTCTGTTGGTCAACACTTAGAACCTGTTTGGAGTGGAAATGCCGGATACAATCTTCCGCGCTGACCTCGAACGGTACTCAAAGTTTTGAGCTCGTTGCCTTCCGCATTTAACAGCTGAAAGATGGAATAACTCTGTGCATAGGTTTGGATATGAAGTAGGTTCTAAATGACGCAGTAAAGAAAGTTTGCTTTAAAGAGTAATGTGAACGTCGGTCCAACTCTTCACTGTCTAGGTCTCCCCTGAACAGCAATGGGAATGAAATAAGTTTTCCCTCGATACCTGGAATGAAGTCCTTAATTACTGTACCGGTCAGATGTCACATAATGAATCTCTCAAGACAGCCGCCTTCTCGAAGTTTATTAATAGGAAACTGGAAGTCGACCTCCAGCATGTCCTCCGATCAGATATTTTGACGTGGGACGTTAGAGGGTAGATCAAATTCCGTTCTTCTCAAAGAAGATAAGATTATAGAAGTTAGTTTGTCGATCCGCCCACTATTCTTTGTGAAACACACGTTGTCTTGCGAACCCGTCGTAAGTGGTCTTGAAGACAAGCCACTTGTCCACGACTATATAAGGTTTGTGTATTTTTCCACTTACTACTGTTGTGTGACAGTATATGTTGGTCGAAAGACCGGTCTTCTGTCCAAACGTACTAACAGCTGGACGTCGTTTCGTCGTGCACACCGTATTCTGTTATCATAGCAAATTTTATCTGGTCAACAAATGCATAACATCTGATAACTCACATTTCCAACGTAAATCTGACGGTCTAGAACCTTCACACACTGCTGACACGTTAACCTTGTTATGGTCATTTGGGTGTAGTCAACACCAACACTAGTTCTAGAGGACAGTAGCATACGTGATGTTTTTTATCGGTCAACATATATGGGAATCACACGACGAGTTACATGGCTGCTGCTGCTAATCCGATGTGGGCGTCTGGTGGAATTAGGTGATGCATATTTTTATACGTAAGCTCAGTTGACGGGCTGAACGTCTGCCATGTCCTGTAGGTGCAGTTAGCACCCATCGGTGCGTCTGAGAAACGCGGCAAAAGTAAACTGCAAAATGAGATAACAACTCTAAACACTGGGAACATTATTCTGATATTCCCATATATTTACAATACATTGCTGTTACTGTCACTCTTCCGTTTAGTTGGTTAAAACACTGCGTTCCCTTGAGCAAATATATAAAAAGGGCGTAAAGGTGAGCTTTGCGGAATGGCAAAATTTCGACTTACCGCATCGACTGCAACAACAAACACAAACAGAAAACATTTTAAAGTAATGATGAAAACAATCGTTGTACAAAGTGAATCTAGCCTCACACAGCTACTCCTATGATAGCGGGAAGAAATGACTCATTAATTTTTGTACACGCAGCTCTGGCTATCTTTTTGTGATCCACACGGCCAAACTGATGTCCATATTTTTGGGAGTTGGGTAAGGTAACAATACAATGAACGGCTTGATCGGGTCGGCTTCGTTTTCTCTCCTCCGGGTTTAGTTCGCAACTGATTAGTTTTTGAGTGGTTGCTCGTTTGAATGTTTGTTCGCGTGCCAAACCAAATCAAATATCTTAGGAAGATGTACGACCGTTCGCTGACAGATACCAATCCAATCTACCGATATAACTGCCATGATAACTGCAAGTTAACTGATATGACTTGAATGACTGACACTTTCTAAGTACTGGAAGTAGTTTATTTATTGGGAGACGGTGATTCAAACTGCCGAATCCGACAGTTACTTAAAAGATTATGTGATCACTTAATTGCCGCCCGTAAATTCTCCTCCGGGAGGCCAATTGGAACGTTAAGCCATAAAGTTGTAATTTCATTCTACCGAATAATATTGCATCTACAGTCTGCTAACGGACATATCACTCAGACTCGACCCAGCAAAATTTAATCATATTTCACATTTTCAGAGATTGTGTAATAGACTCAAGATACATTGTAATTACCCTCTGAGCTTGGTTAATCTCAGCCTTTTAGATATGCCCATTAGGTTAATGAAGATACAGACATAAAGGCGAGCATGTTATTTCGACAATTCATCATCGGGCAGGTACCATTCATATAAGGAGTTCATACAGTCTGATCGAAATATCGATCAGACTTATGTCCGCGAAACCAGGTCACTGATCACTCAATCGGCGATGACTTGATCAGTTCATCATTTCCAGCTGGTTCACTGTTTCGACCGCGAGGATTACTCATTGATCCGGCAGCAATTGAGAAAAACGAGTAAACGGAAGTATATAACGATTGTGCTTTCTTACCTGTTCTGTTGTTTTGAACGCTGGTGCCCACCGGTTTATTTCAATAACGGTCAATAGTATAGCGTAGACAAAGGATAACGAATGGTGAGTAACTTCTCGCCTCTTCGTTCCAGATGTATCATAAGGCATTTCTAGAGTTTAACTGTTTCCAGAGTTAAAATATCTTAATTCTGTTTGGTGGTATCGAGCTGATTGTCACTGAGGTGAAGATTCTCAAATGGACGTTGAATAATCTATGATCCGTGCGAAGGAAATTGAATCATCTCAATCAATTCGAAACAGAAAACAACAAACCGGACATGGCCCGGGTTTCTACTCATAGCTTTTGGCTTGTGTAAGCACCGTGAATCAAACTTATTGCAAACGGTTTCACTCATGAAACATGATGACAAATTGTGTAGTGGATTACTAAACATGGGGTGCGAGTATTCCAACTCTCAGCGGAATACCTCAACGCAGTGGTGAGCTGCATCCAAAACTCCACGCTAATCGTGTCATGGACATCACAGGCGACGGGATGAACAGCTAATCGAGGATATCGGATCAACGGGCGAGACATGGCACACAAAATGGGGTAAATGACCAGCGATCACTCCAACAGTCGGTGGAATATTTCGACGCGGTCGCGAAAGTGGATAGGATGAGGACAACATGTGCGACAGGACAAGCCATCGCCAACGAGATGGGACAAACGGACGAGGAGTGGCAGACGGAAACCTCTCCGACAGATGAGGTCGCCCACACACAAATAATCCGGATGGAAGTGCACAAGAGGTGTGAGCGGAAACGGCGGGCGTGTTGTGGACCGGATTTCCGGTTCAGAAATGCAAGCGCTCGTGTAGCATTGTAACCAGCGCGTTGGAAATAAAGACTGTTTCAAGCTAAGAAAGCTGATGGCACAAGGGTTATCCATCCGGAAAACCGAAACATGGGTTATGTGTTTCAACAGGAACACAAACAAAAACACTTATCTGCGTACCACACTGGTCTCAGAAAGTCACAGCTCCCACGGACGCCAATGCTCAGTTCCCTTATATGGAGAGAACCGTTTCATGCGATGCTGCACTCCAATGTTCCTTCTTGCATTTCCCCCGCTTCCATTTCGATGTCAAACTCCATGCTTTTACCCACCACTGGACAGCGGTTTTGTGAGTATTATAGTGTGATCACTTGTCCTCTTTACGAGTCTGCTTTACTGAAAGTCTTTTCGTTAGAATTTTACATATGTAGGGTACTAGTTGTGTGCCGAGAGTGATGAACTTGTACAATGCTCAGAGGTTTTCATACCGAAGCTAATCTACAACGTTTTGCACTGGAACGACTTATTGCGGAAGTCACTTAACACTGTCAGTGTCCTGTAAGATTCTAATTTTGGAAATGTGATCAACAAAGCTATTGATACGGGAAACCTATATAAAAGGGTGTTATTTTCGACGTATCAAGGGGGCTTGCATTAAATCACGATCCCCACAATCCGGCCAGTTTGTTTGTTCGTTTTGAATTACCTAATTATCGACAAGCAGTCTCGTTTATGAGCCTGCTGATGGACCACGATGAACGATACACTTCATTTCAACAGCGAACATGAGAACAGACTAACTAATGAAGCAATATCTATTTACTAAGTGTACGCCCTCGTATGCGCTATTTAATCCTTTGGAAATAAACTCAGTTGTTGTGATCAAAGGCGATAATATGCTGCCTGAATATTGCCAACAAATAACTAACTCAACGATCAATCGTAATTAAACAGCGTGGGTGGGTATGACAGATGGCAGACCCACTTCTGAAAAAAACTTATCTCACAAAACTGCAAAACAAATGTGGTTGGTTGGAATTAAAATTGGTTTACAGCAGTTCTAAAATCCTTATAGACTAAAATTCTGCACATGTCACCCAAGTCCCATCTGAACACCGTGCTAAACGTGAGGTCGGTTCGGAAAATTCCATTCTGTAGCTTTTCTGTTAATTGACGCCAATACAGTTGTCTGGATGGACACAAGCAAAGAGAGTAGGCAGATTGGATAAAGTATAATGGAGTTTTAACAATTCCGGAATAGCCGTAGCTAAAGAGTAGAGTGCTCCTGAACATGCAATTTCCGTCGTGGAGACTAATTGCCAGGGTCTCAGAAAGTCGAACAATACGTTTTCGATTATTTTTGAGAACCGCACAGAAGGCGAAATGAGCATTGGCCTTCTGTCCACCTGGGATTTGAAATTTCTATACTTACGCAGCTGACTATGACAAACTAGCCCGTGTTACGAACCATTCCGGTGACCATCTTCAGAAGCGATTAGTACTAAAAGTGTGGATACCTTAGTAGTTCTCTGGTTAGTGTTTTATTACTATCGGCTGTCTAACCGTCATGATGTTTCGTTCCACCCGTCTGCTCAGTCCCTTCATCCATGACATCCACCCCGCAAACTTTCGTTCGAACGCCTAGTATCAGCCACCTTTTCAAGCACGATTATAATACTTAAGATATTACCTCGGAGTTAGTTAATTTGCTTCTTATCTCTGTACTGTCCAGATACAGCTGAAGAACCAGGTGTTATAAAGTTGAGTACTGCGAATTTTCAGGGGTATTCTGACATAATCTATTTTTACAGAACTCCAAATTGTGGTCAGGTTTCAATCTACTAGGATTACGTGGTAGCAGTATGGGTTGAATTCGCTAGATACAGCTTGCCTATTTACTTGGTTCATCTAATTTATTCAAATCCTTTGAAACAGAAATGGAAATTTTACTGGATTTTCATTGAATAATCAAAATTATGAAGATGTATCATCGATGTTATTGACAAAGTCTGGTATAAAGTTAAGAGTACTTCGAAATATTCCAGTCGCATATGATTTACTCGCTCATGATGCAGTCCGAACACAGCTTCAGCCTGAGTGTTCGTTTGTTGTTTGACCAATTGCATGTATGGCGATAATTAATCGGAAAATGAATGTTCAAGTTTGCATTTCCGGATCCATCAAACGTAACATTTCATTGTCAGAGAGCTGATCAGCATAACAGTTCCGCACGCACACGGTCATTTCATGTTGACATGTCTCCTTGCAGGTTGAATCATCCTGACAGAAATATTCACACCTCATGGAAGGATACTGGCACGCATGAGCACATTCGGTGACATTTCTCATACTCCCTTGCACAGGGTTGGCTCGTACACCGGAACAACAGATTTCAAGAATTATGGCGAAACTCAACAATACTAATAAGCAGCATCGATGATCCGTTGTTGGAGATGATCGTCTGTGGTCCATAGTGTTCCTGAGAATCAGTACGTGTTTCAGATTAGAGTGAACAAATGAAATTTATAGGTAGACCAATGACAGTTACTTCTACCGAGTACAAAACTACCGAGTACTTTTTGAGGGCATTAACATGTTGTGTCAGGTAAACATGTTTTGTATTCAGCACATTTAAACCAACACAATAGCACACGTTCGCTTTGAAATTAGATTGAAATACATAGGTTGAAGGATATTCATATTTGATTGTGGCTGTTGCATCCAGATACACATTTCAGAGACGCCCTTCGATAAACAGTATTAGAATTGAGGTTCGCTCTTGTGAGAGCCTACCTGCCATGCTGACTGAATGGACAGTTGTCTTCTTTTGTGACAAACAGATAATTTAAACCATACTCATAATCAGATTTTGTTTATTGCTTACGAGTGGTAATTTGATCATGTCTAATTTGGTGTCAGTGACACAGTGGTCACTACTACGTGAACCGCCGCTGGAATCCAGATAGTGTCGAAAATGTGCACCGAAAAACGTACTTATGATTCTTGTTGTAGTGCATGGTGGCACAAACTGATGTATTTTGAAAAGACGTAATTGACAATTTCACCGAAGTTTCTTGGTTAAATGTGTTTTAAAGATGCACTTATTATCTGACACTGTAGCATGTCATAAAAACGTGATAACAGTTTGCACAGAAGAAACTGTTTTAAGACCAAAACTTGAAAAAATTGATCGGCTAGCCAGTAAAGCAAGATATATAGTTTACTAACAGAAAACGCAGAAGCATTAGGAACTAAACAAGGCGATTGCAATTCCTCTGAGTTACTTCGACATTCAAAGGAATTGTTAACTAATGACAAATTACAGCATGGTTGTATGACTTAAATGTGTTTATTTTTAACGTCAATGCGGAACTAGAACTACGGATGGTGTACATTTCCGAAGAAAGTGTGAGTTATTGAGTGCGCATCATGGTTTACCCTTCCAAAGGTATTTTGCCAACAAATGGGTGACAGTAATTTATAACTGCCTCTGAAAATAACTGAAGGTTTTAGAGATTCAAATCACTGTGTTTTAACCAAAATATAGAATTTGACTGCTGCTAACGACTCTTGCTTTACAATAATTATTTCTCTTTGAGGTAACTGTATATTCATAGGAAGACAGTATCTGTATGTCTCGAAGGATATGCGTTTCATAGAAGTATTGTGAAATAAGAGACTTTATTCAGATAGGAATGACCTCGTTTTTCGGTGCCGGCTGATATTTGTGCTAAGTCGAATTTAAAAATCTTGTTTCGACTACTCCTGGAGAGTCTCAGAAGCTTGATGTGCAGCTCTTTAGGTAATTGAAGGCATTTCTTCGACAAATACATCTCCGGCAGATTACGTCACGTCCAACTCCTTCTTCTCTCATACTATTTGGGTGTGCGATTATCTCGTAATCGGCCATCACGTCTAAAGTCTTTAAGTTCCCATGCGTAGTCTGGCAGCCTAGAGAGTCAGTGTAATCAATAAGGCTGAACAATTTTTTCACACGTTCAAGGTAGATGCTATATTACCTCATTGAATATTGAGCGCCATCTACACTGGCAAGTGAATATCTGATATTCCACAGCTCTCAAAATTGTTTGGAGTACTGTGTGGCTGACATCTTCCCAGATCTGTTTGAGAAATCGCACAGTCAATTTTATGATGCTTTCATGGTTCAACCACGCAGTGTAATCAGCCTGTATCAAGTGACGACAATGGCACTTAAATTTATGGCTTATACCCGCACACTCATTAACATGTGTTGTATAAAGTGGTAAGTGCACCACCTGTGCTCACCGCAGACCATCAAACTCTATATGAACCGAACAAGTGTCTATTATAGACAGAGCGTTTCGAATCTCAACTCTCACACATGTGTAGTGAGGATAGACGGTCGCACCATACTACTCACACCACTATTCAGTAGCAGCGGTTCGAGATGATCGCGGATCGAGATAATCGCGTGATAAATACGACAGAGATACGGGATGGATCGTTGAAGGGCAGAATGACATATAATGGCTTTCGCTACACGACGGAACTGATACATGGTGTCTAGAGCGACTGGAGTATCCTCAGAAGAGTATGGTGTGCAAATGAGTGTTTCCGTTCCTAGTCGTGCTCAGACGCTTAAGTAGTGTTGGTTTCTTCAACAAAGTAACCTTTGTGTCATCCGCCTTCTGGGTTCACAACACATGTACCAAGTCTGGAGACCTATGTCTCAAAGGGGTTGCTTATCCACCATGTTTCATAGTGCGTAGGTGAGCGTTGGATCATTCGGAAAACGAATTTTGCCAATTTTCTGGCAGTTAAAAATAGTCGGTTGCCAAGTTCATTTTTATTTGGACAGAATATGAAAGTGGTGTGTTGTATACTGCGTTACTTGCCACTATAGGTATTAACCTTAAGGTCGTGAGTGTTTGATAAAAGTGATTGTCCATAGACGACGATTGCCTCAGCGTTGATGTTGCCAGCCACGAAACGCTGACAATGAATTATGGAAGGAGACTTCATCCACATCACCTCGATTGTAGAACTTCCAACCTTAGTTGGTTAGTTCAGTCGCAATGGGATGAAGCACTTTGAATCACTCAAGTAAATTTGATCAGGGCAAACTGAACGACAAATTGGTTGCCCTTCGTCGATAACATCTGTGTTGAGTAAACTATTTTTGCGATTCAATTTTTCCGAACCAAAATATGCACCTATCCTTTTGGGGGTTGATGCAGTAACCTGTGCGTTTTCATTCTTGTGTGAATTTGGTTTATTTCAGGGCTGATAGGATTTTTATCAGTTCCTCAAGCCTTCTATTCAAGTTTGACGGAAGAAAACTAGATTCTTTATACACTCGCTTGTACACCACGTTTTTGGATCGTCTCTACTTCTTAACCTCTACCACAACCGAAACAAAATGTTTGGCGTTAATTTTTACGGTGAACGTTCACAATGAATTTCAGGTTATCTTCTGCTCGTGTTAGTTCGATTGTTCAGGCTATAGAGCCTCAAGCGTTTGTAGAGTGCAAAATATCTGGCAGAAGTCGATACTGGTAGTCACTTCAACTCAAAGTTGGTGGCCTGGCAGAACATAGTGTCCGAATCGATGGCCACGTAGTCAAATAACCTTCCATTATTTCCCTCGACGCACGTCAGAACACACTAGGAGAGGATTTTCTTGACCGAGCTGAGGCCGTAATTGATTTGAAGCATGATAAACTCGTGACGAAGTATGGAGTGATTCCACTAATGAGAAAGCGCAAACCTCAGCTCGGACAAACTGAAGCGAACGCACCCAGCGCAATACCAACTTGTGACAATCGGTTGCTGAATGAATTAATATACAGATTTCAGGAATTGTTCACTACGATATAGGACTCGTAAGGCTATTGCGACAGGGTTGAACACGAAACCTTCATCGAGCCAAATCGATTTTGGCCATTCGGCCCCAGAAGAACCTCAGATACACCTGCAGGCGGAAAGTGAACGACAAGTGAAGGAAATGCTGGAAGAAGTAATCATCAAAGAGGCTGATCGCCCGTTCAATTTCCGGTTTTGCTGGTGAGGAAGCTCAGTGACATGTTCCGATTTTATATCGACTTCAGACGGCTAAACGAGATTACGGTCCATAAAGTCGCGGCAGTCCCGGCGGTGGCGGAGCTTGAGAGCAACAGGACTCGGATCCAGGAAGTTGATGGAAAAATGGGGGGGACCGTATGTGGTAGTGGAACGTCGCGGCCCAGTGTTTCTGATTGAGAATGAGGAAACTTAACACTGAGTGTGCGGAAACCCGCTTTTTAAAAGGTATGACACTCCGATCAGAAGAGAATGTACACCAGTTGTGTCAACAGTACCGAATCAGGCACGCAGATCGTCGAAAGAACAAAGAGAACCTGAACGGCTCTTGTTGCAGCTGCAACAGCGTTTGCGGGGGAAAGAGTGTATTGAGGACGAGCAGTCACACTATTCAGTAGTGGGAAAAGCATGGAGTTTGACATCGAAATGGAAGCGGGGGAAATGCAAGAAGGAACATTGGAGTGCAGCATCGCATGAAACGGTTCTCTCCATATAAGGGAACTGAGCATTGGCGTCTGTGGGAGCTGTGACTTTCTGAGACCGATGTGGTACGCAGATGAGTGTTCTTGTTTGTGTTCCTGCTGAAACGCATAACCCATGTATTGGTTATCCGAATGGATAACCCTCCTGCCCTCGGCTTTCTTGGCTTACTACATTGATGGTGGTTTATTTTCAAAATTTTCTTCCTTTTTATTTTCATCTTATTTTGCTGTTTTCATAAGGATGCTTTGACGGACGTTATTTAATTGGATTTTGGAGAATTTTCACAGTGTACTTTCGTCACTTTCACGCCTACCTACTGAAATCATACTGTCCAAGTATGGTTTCACTGAAGATTGCTTTTACATATTATGTCTACCTGTTCACTTCGGTTGGTAATAACCGAAATTTGGGTGACATTCTGAAATTAAATCACTCCGTCATTACCCCGGTCGTGAAGTGCGGCAACACTTTGACAGCTTACGATTATGTAGCAAACACGACTTACCATCTGTACTGGAACCACTAGGCAGCATATGAGAAGAACAATATGTTTTTACATCACGCTATGAAGTTCATGCACTACCACAACGCTTTGATGAATCTGTCAAATACCTTATCTCACGACTTCCATATGCTTTTCCAGACTGTGCTTAGGGGCAGGTCCCACGGCATCTTGTCGAACAAACAATGCTTATCCAAGGACTTATTGCTGGTGTTTGTGATGAAAGAGCGCGTGAGCCTTTACTGTCTGAAGATGAAAATTTTCTAAAGTTGGGAAATTTTGCGATATCGTGCGCCAACCTATTAATTCAATGGAAAAACTTGCAGAATATTTCCCTATGGAACCTACATCGCACACTGATGTTAACCGATTGACAGACGTCTAATATCGTAAGTAGTTTTGTTGCTGTCGCTGTAGTGAATATCATTCAAAACCGACTGATTGTACACATTGAATTCGATTTGTCGATTCGTTTCTTTCTGAATATAATGCTTGAAAATTGGCTGCTTCTATGTCAACTAATTTAACCGACTAGAACTGGAATATTCTATGAATTAACAATATAATAATCAATCACAGCGTAGGAACAACGTCAGATACACCGATTATTGTCATCCTGAGTGTAAGTGGGCAACAAGTTGCATTCAAGACCGATACTGGATCGGCCGTTACACCGCTGTAATTGCATGTCTTATCACACTTTCCAGAAATAGACCCTCCAAATACTGTGCATGCTATTGGTATCTTGTTTATTGGTGTGTCCTGCAACAAGTTCGTAAGTTACCTACTTATTCATGTGACTAAAGGACCGAATCGAAATATACTGGGTCGAGACTGAATAAAATATTTTCGTATTCTTATATGTTAGTACAGTTGAGACTCAGACAAGATAATCTAAAATTTTGGAAGCACATGCGAATTTGTTTATTCAGATGAAGTTTGGATGCTGCGAATTTATGCCGCACATTTGCAACTCACATCGAAAGCAATACCGGAGTTCTGGAAGGTCCAAACCCTGCCATATGGTCCCCATATGAAAGTCGGGAATAAAATACGTCGGTTCCAGAAATAAGGCACGATTGAACCCTTCCTATAGTCAACTTGGTCAACGCCCATAGTACCCGTATCAAAACATGACGATACACTGAGAATTTGTGGTAACTGTTAAATAACTGTAGACTGACGGTTACAGTTAGATCGTTACCCTTTTTTACTAAAAATGGACAGCATATGTGTACATTTATCTGAGAGTGAACGTTTTACAAAACTGGACTTGAGTCATGCATACCAACAGGTTGAACGGATTGAAGATTCGCTTTCTTTTACCACGGTTAACATTCCTGTAGGATTGTTTCGTTACATCCAAATTCCATTCGGAATTAACTTTGTATTCTCTATTTTTCTACGTATCATTGACTTCCTTATTATGGACACAACTAGTATGTGTGCGTGTCTTGATGGCATTCTGATCATCAGATCTAATACTGAACAGCAGTGCAGACTTTGGACTTGGTCCTGAAGAGACTATCAGAGGCAGGTCTTGTATTGAAAACAGACAAGTTTGAGGTCATGGTACCCAATGTATGATATCTCATATTTAAGCTAGCAAAGAAACACCGGCAACCACTGGAAGAGACAATATGAGCTCTACTAGATGCGCCAACATCTGAAAACGTGAGCTAGCTTCGGCCGTTTTTATGATGGGCAAAGTAGTTTTCTCAGTTCATACCTTCCGTATAAAAGCATCTTCGTCCCCTTTATCAGCTTCTGCCAAATGGAAAAAGCTGGCGGTGGGCCCAGATTCACGGGACTGCTTTCACCACGTGTTCTAATACATTATGATCTAGAAAAGCCAATCTTACTTTTTTCCAATACTTCTCCATACGGTCTTAGTGCCGTGTTATTGCACAAGTTTCCAAATGAATCGCAAAGTCCCATCTACTGCTCCCGGACATTGAGCACAGCAGAATGAATTACTCACAGCTTTGGTCGTGAAGCCTTGGCTATCACATTTGGCGTAAAACCGTTTCATCAATGGCTTTTCGGACGACCGTTTGCAATTTTTACGGAACACAAGTTCCTTATTTCGTTATTAAGTGAGGACAAAGGGATGCAACAAATGGCCTCCCCGCGGATGATCCGTTGATCTCTAATGTTATTTGCTTACAACTATAAAGTTCAGTACACCCGCGAACGATTCAATAGTGCTTTTGCTGACCTAAGTAGGTTGCCATTGCCAGATACACCGTTCATAGGTTTCATTCCAGAAGAACTTGCACATCTTTTTCAACGCTTCAAACATTGTCCTATTACGTTGACGATAGTCAACGATACGTGTAGGTAAGATGATCAGAACGGATACCTAACGAAGTTATAAATTTCTTATTTATAATGACCAAATTAAGTCTTCAAAATGCATGTCTGGTTTGGAGAACACGTGTAGTGAGACCATCTATCCTTGATTAACTCCACGATACTCACCCAGCAATCGTGAAAATGAAATCGCCATGCTTCTTTTTGGGTGTGGCGACCCATGATGGGTGGTGATATTGGTTAAGTCGTGTGCATTATGCCAAGAAAACCGGAATGCAGGACCATGGTACCGCTGCTTCCCTGGAGGTGGCGACAAGCACCATGGAAGTGAATCCGTTTGGACGTTTTGGTCCGTTTTAGGGTCAAGTGGTTTTTATTGGCCACGGATGCTCATTTTAAATGGATTGATGCTCACATTCATTCAACAATAACAACGACCAGTAGAATAGTTCAATTGCGTACAACTCTCACAACATTTGGTGCACCAGAAGCTATTACAACCGATAACGGTTCTGTGTTTATAAGCGCTGAAATTGCAGACTGAATTATTTCGAATAGTATTAAAGGCGTTAGGACATTGACAGATTTAACAGACACATTTTTCCTATATTGACATCTAGTGTTCACATATTCACGAATTACAAAATGGGTACTGATTGTCCTAAAAACCTTAGTTCAAAGGTTAATAGAAAATGTGAATCAAATCGCTTTAATCTTAAATTCACAGTGCAAAAGGAGTTCGTGTAGGTTATCTCAATACACTGGTTAGCACAATTTCATTGAATAAACTAAGTAACATTCCACTCTAAAGCCAAGTTTCTCAAGCAGCATGATATGTATAAAAAAGACCTGTAATTGAAATGGTGCACAAAGTGATTCCTTTTCTTAAAACATGCGATTTAATTAAATTCAACTAAACTATCCCTGGCGATGCACGCAGAAATTTGTATAGAACAGGTGTTATTGCTTATGTGCGCAAAAGCTGGTCAACTTACTCTACAAACACACAACCTCGATTGGTATTCAACTTTGACTGCTATGGTGTGAATAACTGTAATTTACTCGACAGCTTAGAACATGACGACAAACATAAACGAAGACGGTATATGTTAAGGTTGTCTGTTACAGCAGGCGTGTGTTCAACAGTGTGTAAACAAATCACAGGTCAATATGCGCATGCAGTGCAACTGAGAGTGAAATGATCGATTCGTGTCCGATTGTTTTGGTCACGTCAAACTTGCACTAACGATGATAGCAAGGTACTGCCCCTTAAAACAAACTTAAACCCTTTGGGCGCTCACCATTTGGAACCCTTTACCTAAGTGGACTTGACTAGGGAGTCCTCACTACTGGCATGATGGTTACTAAGCATCTTTTCGAGGTGGGTAGTAAACAATAGAAGTACACACCGCTCAAGTATCAGGTAGTCTTTCGAACGACTGTAATTGACTCATTTACAAGGCCAATTAAAATGCGATATTACCTTCTTAACATCGTTTCCCTTATTCACATGGTGACAAGGCTGGAAGAACGACTACCGTCGAGAGACGTTCTAGCATCTTGGACAGGATATATCTGACAGAAAATCGTGCATTGATTTTAGCCATTCTTACGCATTCCATTGTTTTCTTGCTTGTTTAAACAGATCGGATGGTCAGTTTGAAGTTTGGGGTATATGATCCTGCGGGAAACAGTGATAAAGTAGTGGCTATCCTCAAGTAGAATATGATGAAAATGTACACTGATGACATTTTCTGGATGCGAGGCACGATTGCAATCACTGTTCTGAAAGAATTACCTATTTTTTTCTTAGGGACATCGCCATGGTGTACAGACGAAGGGAGAGCAGTTAATCGATCGGCAATGACGAAGGATATCCTCGGTGTTGTAAAGGGATTGGAGTGGACAGGCGCACAGATAGGAAGTCAACCATTGATTCGCAGAAGGCTACAGCCAATCAGTCTATAAAATGACCAACAGAAACTCAGTTAAATGAGATTCGTTCCGGTATGTAGCGATTTTCGACGGGTGTCAATAGTTCTTTCTACTAGGAGTGAGCAAACAAGGTTCAGGAGGGTCAGTCTTTTGAATATTGCGAGATCCTTTTTTCTTTATAAGATAAAGTGGTAGGTAGACGTTTCAAGCTCGCCACATACGTGCATTGTAATCCTTTACGGGATTCCACTAACTGGACACCATCCAGTATGCTTGCGCTAGGGTCTGTGGCATCCACCTGACAACGTCTGCCACATGTGCGTGTTTGACGTATTTGTGGTCTGTATTTAGTTTCTGATGATAGAGGTCAGGGGTTTAGTGTAACCTAAAATACGTCTGCCACGTATAGCAGTACTCGGAATGAGACCTTGATGTCTAAATCAGTGCACTTCCTTGGCTGGACTAGCCTCTCAATGTCACCTACGTCAGAATTTTGAGTCATTTGTTGGGGGGTGGGGTAATCCAATAAAATCCCATTTCTATTTGTCCCACAGGTCACATTGTTGGGGCAGATACTCCAAATAATTTTTTTTATTCCAACTTGCAAAACACCCTTGAACTTAAGAAGTTATCAACTGAGACATAGAGTGTACGCACGTTGTTGTATGATTTCATCGGCGTAGTATGAAGACTCCGAAAAGCGCTGGTCGCCATGAGGCTGAGTCGCCACATCTATGTGGCAACTTTGAGTGAAACAATGACTAGGTTACCCGGCAAAATGGGCTTGGAAGCACCATCGCTTTCGTAGTCGTCGACTCTATCACTTCGTTCGTGATAGACGACTCGCATGAAATCCGTGCATCAGTGACTCCATCAAGGTAAGTCTGCTACACTTCTTAGTGTTTATGGTCTAATTGTGTCACACTGAGGATACAGATAACTGGCTCTGTGGCTGGTGTTCCGCTAGAGTTTGCTGGACGCTGGTAAATGACTGAATTTCTGTTCTGGGTGGTTTGAATGCACGAGTTCAAAGCGACACAGTGGCGTAGCCTGGTGTATTCGGACCCCATAGCAATGGTGAGGTCACTGAGAATGGAAGTCGTCTACTTCATATGTGCTCTACCCACAACCGAACTAACAAAAACATGTGCGTCCAAGTGCATGCGAGGGATATCACGACATGAACTGATTCATAAAGTGGCTGTCGTCATTTGCTCATGCGACAGCACGACGTTGGTCAAATGTTTTTCACGTGAGTGATCTGCAGATCGGAATGCGGGGCAGAATGTAAGCCGGTCGAAAACGAAATATTTCGGTATGCTTGCAAGCCTGTTTGTTGTGGATCATTTCAACAACAGCAGAAACGGCTGGGGAACACGAGGACTAGGGTGCTAGTTCAGTATGTAGTTGCCGCCCATCGGAAAAAAGTTCCTTTATCTACTATTCTCGATGGTATGTGGCAACACCTCAAAAAAGCACATCACGACAGCAGCCATCAAGAGGATAAACATTCAACGTCAGGAAACCCGATGGATCACACGACAATGTTCAGTTATCTCCGGCATGATAAGAGAAAAAGAATGAGGCGTCTGCTCTTTACAGGGCAGATGCAAACAAATCATCCAAAAAAGTCACCTTCTAGGGTGTTTGCCATCACAGTGTCCAACAGATACGCGGAATGAGGGAATACTACTATAATAAACCGTGCGTTGTTACAAGACTATGCTGACCGTCGGGTACAGAGAAGTTCTGGTATTTGTCTATAGAGTTTTCTCACCTACCCATCCTGTTTAGTAAAGCACTGATTGAATGAGACTTTGAACTTTCGTGCACTCAAACCATAGGACGTCGGGAACGTTTGCTGCAAACACCCTGGTAACCTATTAAATCGGTATTTCACTGTCGAATGATTGACTGTGGACAGCCTATCACAACAAAATGCCAAAACTTCACTCGCCGTCTCCACGGATTTAGTAGAAGTGTACAGAGCTATTGTATAGCTGTGAAACTGAGAGACTTCAGTTAGGGATGACTTGTCAAGGGAACTTCTAAAGTATGACAACGAAGTTTTTGAACGTTATTCGCTCCAGTTGGTTCACCCCATCGGGAAGCAGGAAGTACTCCCTCAAGAGATCAACGAGACTCTGATCAAATCTTTTTCTGAAGGCAGTGCCTGACGGTTGTCGAGGCATTTGTCTGCTGGGCTGCAATGGAAGAACGCCGACAAAAATTCTACTGAACCTATCCAACAGCGAAGTTTTGAAGGTCAGTGTCCCTAAAGAGCAGTGTGGATTCCGAACCAGTTACAGTACGATCGGAAGATCCAACTCAAGGGCCATTGATGTATCTAGCCACTGTATGTCTTGTTTGTAGATATCACCAAGGTTTTTGCTCCGTGATGCATTAGGGACAGTGCTTGGAAAGTTTGTATATCCAGGTACTTTTGTCAGTTTACTTAAACTGTTACATGAAGGCATGAAGACGAAAGTGAAGAGTACCCGCTTGCTGCAGATGGCTTGAAACGTGTGTAGAACTTATCGTCAACTCAATTTGCGCTGGCACAGTTGAGGGCTTTAGCCCTCGGGTTGACATTTAGAGTTCATTCCAGAACAGTCGACTGATTAAAGATACAGCTGCAATTTGAGAACCTGTGTGATCAAATGAAAGACTCCTGGCCAAAGTCACAAGACAACGAAGGGTGAATCCACACGAAGCTGGTAGATGTTTTTCACCACGTTCTGACTTCACCTGTACATCAACATTTCTGTTTGACATCTGAACATTATCAAGCTCTGAAACAACTGCGATAAATGCAAGATGTAGATTTCCTTCAACCCGACAAAGGTTCTAACACGTTTATTAGGAATAAGGCTGACTGTGTGTCCGAAGTAAAGGATGTCTTGGTGGACATACGAAAATTTCACACAGATAGTACGGCTGACAACGTTCTGACGGGGGAAAAACCCCCAAGAAATCTCCTAATCCTAGTACTACGTGGGTACATCTCGGTGGTTCAATACAGACAAATAAAGCCTGCCAGAACCTGCACACTACCGTTACGAGGTGTTCCAAAATCACATAAGTGTCGTGTTCCATTGAGGGCAAACCTGTGCACCGACAACTCAATGTGCCACAAGCTTACCAGATAACCGGTATACGTTCTCCATCCCATTCAACAGTTGTTCATCCCCCATTGTATAAAAGATTCTTTCCAGCCTGCACAAACTTTAGACTGCGTGTCGGTGAGTTCACATAAGTTATGTTCTACTCATATTGACCCTTTATTTACAAACGTTGCCTTCCGAGAAACAGTTGCATTTTTTAAGATTTTACTTTCCACCAAAATTTCTCTCTTTGTCTCCCAGTTGGTTACCTCTACTTTTGCGCAGGGACTATCCGTCTTGATTTTGGAGGATCGTCTAAGAAAAATGTCGATAGTAGATAGTCCGTTGTGTCCTACACTTGCGGATTTATTTTTAGAGATGTTTGAGTTACAATATAAATGCTATAAATGCTGCCAACCCCCTATAAACGACAAGAAGATATTTCGTTTTTTAACACTAATATTCTTTTTTCCTTTTTTAATTCTTTAATTCTTTAATTCTGTTCATCGTAATCTTTCTGTTTCTCATGAGGAAAGAATAAACGACTGCTTATATTTTCCAGATATTTCACACACCAGACGGTAGGATGGCTCACCACAATCCTCACTGCGCCGCAAGACCACTTGCAGCAGTCAGTAGTTGTGGTGCGAACCATGTTTCATAGATCCCGGGAGGCCTGCACCGAAGATTACTTTCATGAACAGGAGGAGAGATTGGAGAAAGTGCTACTTGCAGACAGATATCCTGAGAAGTTCAGTAGTACTGACAGTCAAAAAAGACTGATCAAGATGGTCGTAAGCATTGACTGTAATAAACAGTTCTTTTTGAGCCTACCCTTCAAGAGCGATCATATTGCAACTGACGTAAGTCGAAAACCACGTCGTGTTCTAACTCGTATATACCCTGCGTTAGAATTGCCGTTGCTACCCACTGCCGAGAGTGTCGCTCAGCTTGTCCGTAATTGTAACCTACCGAAATGTCCTGTCTCACATGTACTGGATCAGTTCACTTGCAGTTGCGGTGACGGCGCAGCAGCTCGGTGCCTGCGACAAGAAATGGCAGAACGCATGTTGAATTAATTGATGCACGCGATGACATAACAGGTAATGACAACAGAGCGATGGGTACGAAATCCGACATCATACATTGCAAAGCATTTCATGGAAACAGATCGCGTTTTTTGACCTTGACAACCCGTTTCAAGTACTGTGGTGCAATCCGAATCCGAAATTGCTTACTTTCTCTGAGGCAGTGTTAATCAATACTCGATATCCGGCGTTGTGTGTGCACAAACTGTTGATTCACACAGTTTGTATGCCCCGGAACTGATGACAGTGAATAGCCTTTCTACTAACCGCACGTCCGATATATTCCAATGTTTTACGTTGGTAAATGAAGAAAGTGAACACAATGCTAACATATAGTAATGTGTGTCTTCTATCGTTATTAACGGAGGTGTGCCGATGACCATGTAGAGGGTATCGAGCGTGGATGAGGTGGCCAGAAATATCTGTACATTGTAATTAAAAACATGTATGATGTGTAGTATTTGTCCTTGTCGGGAGCTATAGTAAATCGAAAGCGGAGTGCTTTGGCATTTCCTAATGGACAACAGGTCTATGAGAATAATGATGAAAACTGGGAAATTTCTTGTTTCTTTACTTTCGTGGAAAATAAGGAAATTCAGATATTTCAAAGTCCCAATACTCAGATTCACCTTTCTAAAAGGTTCTAAACGGAATTCTGAAGATGGAGGTTGTCCTTTTTTCCAGGGTACTTCATGGCCTTGATTGAATGCAGTCGATAAGTTTTGTAGGGCTACAACACAAACCATAGTGTAAAGAAGATCTTTAACCATTTTCAGATGTCGCCCTTGAAACATTGTTGAATTCTAACAGCAGTTTCTAATAAGGCTCAATGAGAGGACTAAACGTCGTTGTATCGACGCCATCTGGAATTTCTCATGGCACCTGAGCTTTTACAACGGTGTGAAATGAACTGTCTATGTCCAAAAACAGTTCGTACGAACCCTACATTCCTTTTGGCTAATGACTCCACAGCCACTTGTAATCCGAGCAAGCACGAACGACTTTGTACTGACGAACGCGTGTCTCATGACATGCATGTGGGACAGTCTTACGCATTCATCAGCACCCCTATCCTCCTCCAGCAGACTGTTACCCACCCTAATTCTATGATTTTTAATGACCAATTGGTTTTGAAATAATTTTCATATACAAGTCGCACGTACTCTATATAATTGTAGAAGCCCGATGGGAAATACGAAAAACAGCTGTATGTATAACTAAAATTCTGGTGAACTTTATGTATACAGTCGTGCTCACTTTTTCACCCAGGATAATATCTAAATTTATCGGCTATATTGGCCTACCCAGAGGCACAACAATTTCCAAAGATGCGTGCTAGTCGCAAACAAAAGCAAGTTTTATTCGCAAGCTACTAGTTCCTACCAGCCCAGATCTACGACTAAGACAAAAATGGTTAACGTGTCGGATGTTCACTAGCGCCGTCTATAATTTGTCAACCATGGTGAAGACAGTCTTGTTATAAGCCCTGATAAACAGCGTGAGCAGCCTTTGAGTGTTTCCTACGCAGTTCACAACACAGAATAGGAAATCCACATACCTTATCTAATAGCTCGTTTGTTCTACAACTTAATCCAGCCCGTTGAAGATTTCAGTAAGTCTTAAGCCCAACAGAGAGCCCATAAAGGCTCTGCCAACCTGATGATACAATTTACCGTTGAGCTGAAATCAGCTGTTTCATGTGCCGAACAAAGAAAATTCTGAGACCGTCTACCAACAGTTCGACGTTAGTCTGGAGCTGCTCGATGCAGTCACCATAGAACTAATCGTTCAGGTCGGCGATACATCAACATATGACGATGATATATCGAGAACAAAACGACCAGCAGATATTCTTTCATAGCCTGATCTTGAGATGCAGACGCAATGGGTCACTACAACACAGAGAGTTCAGAAAAAGTTTGGAGTGTTCCTCACAATCCCAAACGGGATCATATACGTGGTCTGGAGAATCTAGGGAAGAATATCTGCAAATAGAACACGATAAAAGTGAAGTGAACTAATTTATGAGATATTTTTGTGGTTCTCCTAAAGGCTGCGTACAAGAGGTGCTGATGTGAGCCGTAGTAAAAACTATTGCTACGACAAGGTCTACTGGGCCTCGCTATTCAATGGGTTGTACCGACGGAATTGGTGCCGCGCCAAATACTTGACTCCATCAACATGGTCTATTATGATGCAGGTCTCCGTGTTACACTTCACTCACGAAAGTTGATGTCGCTGCATTTGAAAGATCAGTTGCGTAATGATGTTGCCTCACTATCCATTTCTTCCTTTGACTGTTCCTATTGTTCTTCATATGTAGATCACACACTGGTAGCTTTTTTGACGGAATCTTTGAGCACTGCCACTCCTGGATTCGTTTCGAGGCAACATACCATCAGTTGATCAACCATGGCCCGGGCGATCGACATACGGACACAAAGAGAGTATCTCTTACCGTCTACTGGGTTCAAGTCATCTTGTTACGAAAGGTTAAATGCCGCGCTTTGTCGTTAGCCCAGACCATCGTATTCCCTGGCGAAAAGCTTCCAACGTTCAGCGACATTCAGTCACTGTTCACAAACGTCCCCCTACATAAGACAACTGATTGTATATGTGAGCTCTTTGAAGCAAATCACGTTATATTACCACTCCTAACCGATGTACTAAAAGAAGGTTTGCTGCTCTGCACTGAGAATGTTTGTTTTCGTTTTCTCGAGCAGTCCTACCGTCAAATAGATGGAGTAGCCATGGGAGGTTCGCTGGGTCCCATCTTAGCAGAATTCTTCGTGTTAAGAATTCAGAGAGCTCGCTACGGAGATAGCAGGCTTGTCATATTACAAGCGTTAAGTCAACGACACATTGATATTCAGTCGATCCAAACAGGTAATAGATAACCTGGTACAACGCCTAAATAGTTGTCACCCTAGCCGGAAGGTTACTTGTGAATTTGAGGCTAACAGCTGTTTACCATTTCTAGATATGCTCATAAGTCACCGAGAAGTTAGCCTGATTATAGGAAATCCACTTAGGCCGACCATTACCTAACCTTCAACAGTTTTACACCGGTCTAACACAAACGAGCACTAGTAAATACGCTGTTCACACGCTCAAGATGAATCTGTACTCACGGAATTCTTGCACGGGAACTAGAATTTATCACTTCTGTCTTATAATCTAATGGTTACTCTAAAAATTTCATAGAAAGGCACAGCAGACTAAAATCATCGTCCTAAGAAGTGATCACTGTAGAAGAAAAGAGGGTTTACATAGAGTTGCACTTCAGGGATGATCACGTCATGTGGCAAACAACAGAAGGATTAAAAAATTCGCTTCAACGAACATTTAATGCGACTGAAATCCGTGTACTCTCTCGGACTCAGAAGCTACCAGTGCCTTCTATCGAAGCGGACCAGTCTATCTGTGCCACATCACACTGTGCTTACCAATTTACATGTAACTGCGGAGAGCGTTACATAGGCAGAACCGAAAGATATCTGAACTCCAGAGTGTAGGAACAGTTGCTTAAATGGGTTCAAAATTCCGTGTTGTTGGAAAACGGCAATAATGTGGAAACACGCAAACAGCCAGTTTCATCGGTCGCTAGACACGTCCTGACCACTGGTCACGCTGTCGACTCAGTCTGCGCATTCAGAATCTTGTTGCTTCATTCCATTTCAAGATCCCTAAGGTTTGCATAAGCGATAGCAATCAATCACCTCAAACCATCTCTCTGTGTTCAGAAGCAACTTTTTGTGAACTTGACCACTCCCTGAACCTAGCGATTTATATTAACCCGATTATTGATTACTAGCCCTCTGAGTTGTTTGCTGTAAAATAACCGATCCATGTTATTGTAAATTAGGTAATGACGAGTCAATACGAAATGTTTGCATCTATCACTTCCCGTGTTATAACTCTTGTTCCAATCATATCACTGATTACTATGGTTCGACGCAATCCACTTCGTTTTTTCAGTCCGTATCGAATACGGCCAGGAAGGTGCGAAGTGATTACTAGAATGCAGCTTGAAGCTCACCTTCTAATCGATATTCACTCACCGGCCTCGGCCCTATTTAGACTAATCAGGTAGGCTTGGATTTAACTTGAGATCCAGCAATCGAGAGATAAAGCCCATAACTAAATTTTCTTGATGAACGCAAATGTGTACGAAAACCGTTGTATGGTGTCAGTTTGAGGGGTGCATTGTGAATCTGTCTCACTATGGTTTCGAGCTCTTCTGCCAGTAGCCAGATTAAATTAGCAATGCTAGCTTGACTGCGTCCACCCACACTAAGTGGTACATATTAATCTCGAACTTTTATTCCATGAATCTGTATCATTTGAACAACACTCGGAAGGTCTCGCTGATCCCGGACTTCCCAGGACTTTCCAATCAGGCTCTTCCGAGAAAGTACACTAGACTCGGCTTCCGCCCTTGTTGTTGCGTATACGTAAGGTATATCAATATCATTGTTGAGATCTAAACTGACACCACTCTTTCAAGAGGTTTCCGTGTTGACTACTGTTACGGTTATCTTAAGTTGAGCACAACTGTATTGTCGTGTTTAAACTCTTAGCCACATGCGCTTGGTCGTTCAAGTGAAGTAATGGAAACCGCCTGCCTAAAAATATCTCTATCCACTCCAGACTACTGACAAGTAGTAAAATTTTCTATAAACAATGATGTTCTGTAACAAATTTTACGAGCTGGTCAAAGTGTTTGCCTACCAATCATAGGTTTGTGCTGCGATTATCCTTTACTGGTTGTGTGATATATCTCCGTTCAAAAGATATTATGAAGCAGACTGACAAGGCGGTCAACACACACATGTGTATGCATATGCACAGACGCAAACCATTTACCGAGGTAACCTTGTGCTAACGAGCAAGCTTCGCTGTCCCATGAAAGGAGGCATCCGCTAGTTAATAACTACAGCTTCCGTGAACCAGAGTGTGTTTTGGTGTATTACGACTTCCCAAAACTAGCTGTGCATTTTTGTGGCAACTTTTCGTAAGTAATATGTATCGTGTTATTAAATAGGCTTCCCGATAGACCGAAACTTTCAACTTTTACTGTTTTTTTAGGTTGATGACAAAAATGATTTTATGAAACTTAACCGAATTACCTTGATCGTCATGGTTGGTGTTTAACGTATTTATCAGCAAATTCTCCAAAAATATTCAACACTTTTGCTAATCATATGCTCATAATTTCATCAGTGGAGAAAATGAAGATGATCAAACAAATGAATACGCCACAGGTGAATCGCTGGTCCATAAAATTATCTGCGCAGATGAACAATTCGGTACAACGATGGGATGTAAAATGATGCCTCAGGAAGGTTGTCAATGTCGAGAGTTCCCTTAACCGCTTTTAATACACTACGACCGTTCGATCATAATGAATATCCCATGGGCATACACGTAAGGAGTCAAACAGAGATATTTCACTTGTTAGTACTTAAATGAAGGAACATGTGTAATAGTTCCCACACCACTACAATTGCTTGCCCTTAAAAACTCTTTCGGGAACAGTTAAAACGGAATGTTTGTTATCCTTTTTAACTAAGACAGATGATGCTATACAGTAGCATTTTGTCAACAACAAAATAGTATGCGTTTTCACCAAATGTCGTCGTTCCGCTGTTATTGAGATACCGTTGTATCTCTGAATGCGGTAACGGACATTTTGGAAACGAATTAGTCAAGCTGAATGATAAGTGGGTTATTTTTTCTATGGAATGAAAACAGCGAGCCGTTTTTGATTGGTCTGTAAACGTACGAACATCCAACACGGTCCTAGGCAGAGTCAACGGAGATAACCGGTGCTTATTGAGATCAATCCCTGAGAAATCCTAGCGGTTTTTATTCATCATGGGTTTATGTTCACATTCATCCTGCAACAAAACCCATGAGTACAGTGTTTAAACCACATAAAGGCCTCGCAACAATCAGCCTTCCCACATAAAATGTTTTTATCAATAGCTATGTGTTTACCAGCGCTCAGGTACCAGACTTCTTCACTCCGAATAAAATCCAGTGGATTACAGGAACACCTCATCCTCCCAGTTTGTGAGGTCTGGCTGAAATAGCCGTCTGGGCTCGAAGGCATTCTACGTAGGTGGCCTAAGACTCAGTTAACTATGCTAATGGATGGTTCCACATTCACTTATCGGAACCTTAATAACGAAACCACAGACAGCTGTCATGCAAAGCTCATGTTTGACTGTCGTCTTTTAGTCTGACTGAACTTACCACATAAAGGCTTCCAGTCATAAGTACCCAATGAACAGAAACAGAGAAAGACCTGGTTCAAAATGTATGCTGAAATATGCTTTCACTCTAATTGCACCTAGCCTTGTGTGTTTATCTATGAAGCGTGCGTCAACTCGCTATTATCATAATTCTGGACGACTAACTTACAGTGGCCAATTGGAGGGCGGCGTAATTACACTAATCCCTCTGAACTACTTGCGACCAAATCCGTGTATTACACAAAGGTGGAAGGAAGCATTGCCTCCACGCTCAGAATCACACAACATATTCGTCTCAGTTAACGAATTCTCTCATTGTACAACTGCGTCGTTCCACTAATTATAACACTCCGCCGACCGTTTCTATCCGCATGGTTCCAGCGAATGAGAAAATGGGTGATATTTTGGCCATCGGAGCATTTTAACACATGCGCACGTCGATTGGGTTGTACATGGATCAATCGATATGCACCTGTCCCAATTTTTCATGCTAGCGAGGATTAACGATCATACTTTTCCCATCAACTCCAGATGTGAGGGGTCCCGATCCGACGAATACACGTGTATGATATGCCTCTGCAGTAAGCCTAGGTGAAGGTTTTGTCACCTGAGTGGATTCAGGTGCACGGGTTTACGTGGACCACATCATTAATTTTGTTGGTCCATTTCGTAAAATGGCAACCTCCTAATGAAATTTCAGGACGCACTAATACCAGCAAGCTGCCTGTATGCAAAAACAATGGAGCCTACTAAAAGATCTTTTATAAATAGCTAACAAAATTCGCACTTCGAAGAACTTCGCACTTGCTCAGAGTACAAGGTGAGCTGCATTCAACCTGAAGAAAACTACGTGGATAGTAGATTTTGACTGCTGTTTGTTGCTGTTCCTTCTCGACAGAAAGTGTACCATCACATTGTGATTCACCGCCACAGAGGCGTTACTTAAGTGGAAGGATCGACCTGGAGTACACTTTTTATGTTTATCTAGTAACCTGGCGATGGAAGGGATCGAACGTATGATTGCTTGTAGAAGTTTCCGATTAACAGAATTGGCTGGCTGGATGAAAGTGAACAGCAACTGAAGCATGGTAAATTATTTGCAATAGGAGATACGTCTTCACCTCCTTGAAGATCACTGTGAAGAATGAAGTTGGTCAGTATCTGCTAGTCATCTCACTAGATAACACGCACATTTCAACAGCCGTCTTTCAGATTGCTCTTCCCGGTGCGTCTCAAGGAATGTTTGTCATTGGTATGGCTAAGCAACCAATATATTATGGGTGGTTCATCTTCTGATTCCTTGGAATTGTGGGATGCTCCGATTCACACGACATTTTGGTACGCAGTGATACCAACAGAGTTAGTAAAGATCACCGAATGGAGAAAATGTGTACTATCACTAGTCAATACTTGGTTTAGTGTACTGAGTAGACGTGCAATAAATGATTCTAGTTAGTCTTTACAGAATTTTCCAAACTATAGCCGCTGGTGTCGATCGCAGGTGTGAAAGTATATTTGAATACGCGTTTACAACATGCATTTTGTCAGCCCCGTATACTTGCGAACTTTCGGGTAATGAAACAGTCAGAATGCCCATTCCTCATTGCGTTCTTTCATCACTGAGTCAACTGTTAGGCAAGCTATAGGCTGCACTGTAAAATTTTTGCCGAGTATCAAATGTCAGAACCAAAGCGTGGATAATCATAAGCGGAATGCAATAAACCTTGGTGCATTCATCAACCATACAATCAAACTAAGTCAACACGCACAATGTTGGCAATTCCGAAAAGTTCCGAGAATTTGTTGATTGTTTTCACCTGCAAACCTCTTTGTTCTTATCGAACGGTTAGTGACCAGTTCTGCTGTACATTAAATGCTCTGATAAAAAATGACTGACTTAAAAATTCGACTTCTGTCATTAGGTAGCTTAGATTCGATATCCAGTTGAAACGAATCGGAGAATGCTGACAGCCTAGAACTTAAACTCACTCGTTTTCAGTCTGGTAACTCCAGACTCACAACTATCGTTCGTAACAATCGTTCCAAGATCGTTCCAGTTCGTTCGCTGAAAACAGCTATTGATTGTCGAGGACTCTGTAGCCCTCAGAGTTTATTTTAACGTGAATCGTCAGTAAACTATAAATCGAGTTCATAGGAAGTTTACAGGAAGCTTGTTTTTCTAGATTTGATTTCGTTGTATCCATAACCGTCCCTCACCATTTGCTTGTTTCATCTAGGTCGGCTGTAGCGCTGACTGAATTCTAACCCTCATATACTCGAGCATGGCAGATGAGGCTTCCAAATCACAATAAAACCAACCAATAGACTCGTGACTTTTGGGGGAATTTATAAGTGACTTTGAGGAATCCTCAAGCTTTGTTGATATCACTGATAATTGTGCGCAACTGAACATTCGATGTGTACACCTATTCCTCGGAGAACTTACCTGAAGGTCCACAAAATATGGATGTACCCAGTAGAGTTCAGTTAAAACACTAGATTCTCGGAAGTCGAGTACCTCATAGACCGTTTGAAAAGAATATACAATTTTCAGGAGACTGTTACATCGGACAGTGATCTACTTGCAGGCCTTATCCCACCTGTATGCGTACATGCAATCTTGTTCAAACGATTTCTGAGTTGAATTGATTTTACTTTTGAACTATGTTCCTTGGTGTCCACAAGAGAATGAGTATGGCGCGACAACTACACACTGATATCGGGATGATGACACGCTTATAAGTCCAGTGTGGATGAGAAACCTAACGTTAGCTTTTCCGTTGTGGTTCACACTTTCAGCTGGAGAGAGACCAATTCATCTGTCATACAAGGCTACGACTATTTTCATCGGTGAACAGTGCGTATATATTCAGATTAATTCAGTCGAGAGCATGCACGTGAATGTTCACAAGAGTGCGTTGTTATTGATTAATATAGGTGGTCCATTGTGAATATCAACAATGTGTTCACCGTGGTCTAGCGTTTGATGCAGGTTTGTGCATGCATACAAAGTGAATCATTTTAATGGTTGTGTGGCCCGGCGTTCATGATTCGTTGATTAGGATACCTATGATACAACTATTGATTTTGTGCTTCATGAATGAAAGAGAACATGTCACTGGACTAAATTACACTCAAGCGGTTGCCTGTAAGTATGCGTCCAGTGTGTGCTGTATCACCCTAACCGCGAAGACAAGAACCACTATCTGTACTACTGTCAAAATTTACGATGATTCACACAGTCAGAACCTTAGTAAGTTCATATTTTAGTCAAATGTATAGTTTGAAGAAATCGGGCCAAATATATGTTCATTTATGATGTTTCCAGAGGTAGAAATCACATTATTCATCCACACGATCATGTAGACTATCGTGACGCTTTGTTTAATTTGATGTAACACGTTTAGATCACTGTATAGATAACTGATTGTCTTGAGTCAGACTGAAAAGTAGACAGTGAGCCATCCTGAGCGAATGACCTCTTTAGAAGAGAAACGAGTAACATGTAAATCAATAAGCAATAAAATTTCATTTTATTCACACTCTAAGAGTCTAACGTCCACTTAATACAAGACTGGCGAAACATTTCAAACTTCAGTCAAAAACGTACATCTAGGTGTGTTTACAAGTATCGTTATGGGAACAGGAGAAAGACACGGTCCTTGACCTAGCTTTCTCAAATAAGTGAAGTTATATTTGTTAAGCAAATTATACATACTGTCCTCAGGTGTGGTATAACAGCAAAAGATTTTGGGACTCAGGTCTACGATTCCAGCGTAGCTGGTTCAATACTTCTAAAAAGGCGTTCAATATTAAATGTTAGGTGGCATGGTGAAGAGTCGCATAAGCCAAACGACCGCTTTGGAAAGTAACCCAATAATGCCATGTTAACCTTGAGTTACGACTAGTCTCAACGAGGGAATCGAAAGATTTCATGATAGTTGGTTCCATCTTGCTAAAACGAACCTTCGAGTTGACTTAACGCAGAATGTTAGCCACCGCACAGAAGACCGCAATAAGGTTTTCTGTTAACGAAGACGTTCAACAATACTATCTTGCCCAAACTCTGCTTCGCAAATGCCATTCAGGACTGCTGGTAACGGGTTTGGTCTTGATCCCATCAGGACTACAGCAATTCGTAGACGTAAGTTGCTTTTTGTAGTTTAATTGCCACTTTCTGGTACCTTGGCATGGTGGTAAGGCTTGTGCGCTGTTTTGATCCTGCGGTCATTGTCAGACCGAGGAGACAAAAGGCAGATGCTAGCGTTGGCCGGCTGAACACAAAGGCCTCATCCACACGTCTGTTGGTCTTTTTCGTTCGGGTTTACACCGGACACGGGGTGCGTGAGTGGGATCACAAATTGTGAAGCGCAAGCCAATTGTGGTGATAGTCAAGTGCAGACGTCCTTCGGCTTCACTCACTACGACAGGCTAATCCGATCCATGGATAAGCATGTCCTTATAAACACTTAGAAATCCAACAATGAAGAAAAGTTGACAAAATACTCCTTAACTATTTACGATAATTTTTGGGCTACTGGTGTCGGACTTAAATTTTTCACTCGGGTTTTATGGAAGACCGTTCTGGAGACCTTTTTAAACTTGCCTGATAACCACTTCGCTATAGATGAGGCTTACCTACCGAAAGGAATATGGAAGACTTGATTGGAGTGAGGATTTCCAGTTTGCCCTATAGACGCAGCATGATAGAATCAAATTGTGTTATGTTCACTTTATACATAAGAAGTCGTTTATTGCAGTTTAGCCTGTGGCCTTCGTCCAACTACGGTTCGTTATATTTAGCTACCTGTTTGGTTAGCTTTATTTCCTTTGAGACGGTCATTGATCTTATTCCAGAATTGTCCAACCGCAATCGCCACGTCTTTCCCCTTGTCTGAACTTGCAAATGAATATCGTCAAGTTCACGGGGAGTTGTTGGATCTCAAAGCAGTGTATCGAGCATCTAAATATTATCGACCCTGTTTGATACTCAGTACAGTCTACAGTCACATCAGACTTGAAATGGACCGTGGCGCCACTTTCAAGTTACGCTGCTCATTCTGATTCAAACTCTGTTTGAACTGTCTATGATTACAATGTTTGTCCATGATGCCCATCTTCAGAACGGCACATTACAAATGATCCTGTTCTTGTTTATACTCATTAGGTGAACTTAGGCAAAATGAAGTCATCTGGTGACCAGGAGTCGAGAGTATACAGTTCAATGCTTGTTCCATCCATGTTTGTCTGTTGAGTATGGTTACGGACAATCTCGATTCTATCGTGTATAATTGAAAGTGAACAACAGACAGCAGATTACAGTAACTTTCCCTGTCAGTGTGGCCGCAGCTAGTACGGACTTTCAACCGTAGTCAGCAGTTGCACCCATCAATAATAACGGAGTACGGACGATTTATATTAATATCCCTCATCACACTCGATGATCGTAGGACTGACAGTCTGTTGAATAAGAATGTGACTCAAAGTACGGAAGTTTTGCGTTCAAATGTCATCCAAACTACCCATTTCTAGTGACTACATATAAGAACTCAGATGATTGTGGGTTATATTGAAAGTGATCATCACATAATGGTATAAGAAATACGTAGTTTTAATTTCAGTTATACTGAATACCAACACATCATATTTTTGTTCACTTTTTATTCTAAACATTGAAGGCAATAGGTTTGCAGGACACCTGTTGATGTTTAAAAATTGAACTTCTTCAGAGGTATCAGAGTAAACTGAATGTCGTTTGTAGTAAAACTGTCCAGAAGAATTTGCTACATCTTTCGTCCAAACAGTTCTACGGAATTTGTTAAACTGATGACCAAGTTGTATTCTGCTGGTCACTTTGTTCCACTCACAGCGAGAGATCAAGTGTTTGATCAGGCGTGGTGGCAACAAACTATTGGTGGTTGAATTTTTTGCCAACTGGTCTCCTCCATGCAAACAAATTTCCCCAACATTTGCTGCCATGAGTGACAGAATGACTGACGTGGTGTTTGCGAAGGTCGACGTGGATGAAAATCAAGTGAGTGACGTAGCAGCAAAGCCTTTGTCATGTACATGGTGATACACGGTGTCAGCCATCAGATAAGCTTTTACTATCCATCAACGAAACTGTTCAAAAAAGATGTCAACCCAAAGAAATTTGGATCTACCTGGTTCAATACTAAGTTGAAGATGAACAGTGATTCCGGTTAGTCAGTTAATTGTCCTCAGTCCTGTGCTTAAATTTGCCCAGCATTTTCTTTGTTCGCATCTTTCCAGTTTATACGGTTGCAATTTGATTACATGATAACGACACCCCATGCGTCGGAGAGTATTGGTCCTCACTAATGCGAAATCGGTAAACATTGTTTACTACCTGATAATTTCGGCCAGCATTCCCAGTTGTGACTGGTTCGTAGTGTTGTGAGCCAAGAATGCGGATGGCACGAGGGTTATCCATCCGGAAAACCGAAACATGGGTTATACGTTTCAACAGGAACACAAACAAAAACACTTATCTGCGTACCACACTGGTCTCAGAAAGTCACAGCTCCCACGGACGCTAATGCTCAGTTCCCTTATATGGAGAGAACCGTTTCGTGCGATACTGCACTCCAATGTTTCTTCTTGCATTTTTCCCGCTTCCATTTTGATGTCAAACTCCATGCTTTTGCACACTACTGACTAGTGGTGGTGTGAGTGTAATAGTGTGACCGGTCGTCCCCACTCCAATCGGTTAGGTCACTACTGCACGTACATCGGCCACTCAGATAAATCATAAGCTGAGTAGTTTCCAGTTTGGAAAAACAGGTTGGTTTATGAACTGTAAATAAGAAAGGACCATAGCATTACTGCCTTCAACTGTCCTGGAGATCGAAGTCACTTTAAACTAACAACTGAGATGAACGGCTTTTTTATATATCACAAATGGGGTCCACGAGTATCAGAACAACTTCGGTGTTTTTTTGTTATTTCGGAAATATTCATACACCGATCGTTATTTTTAAATACTTCTACTTATCACTACCACACTGTAAGTCAAAAGACGAAGGGCCAGATAGGTAAAAAGAGATTATTTCGTAATTAACAAGAACTATGTATGACGCGATTTACGTGCTTACAAAGACCAGTAGGAACTGAATGACCTTCATTTGGAATATGCTGAACCAATACAGTAAAGTGTTGCACCAGACTGCACGTACGGTAACGCAACATCACAGCCTTCTGGACGAGTGACGGACGCTAGGCAAAGTAGACAAATGGTATCCACCTCACTCAGTCTTATAAATTTCGAAATAAAAATGACGAACACTACTGAAAGCAGTTCCCGAAACTTGATTTGAGTGAACTTGCTGTGGTAGTAACGTGTTTACCTTTTCAATCTCTTGTAAATCACTCGCGTGAACCGACCAACTAATTCCATATAAAACTTTTTCCAACTTTATGGTGCTTTTGGTTTCCAGGAAACTCAGGATGTCTACGGTATCGAGTGCTTTCCGACGTTCATCTTCTTCAAAAACGGAAAGGAACTCGAACGTCTCGAAGGCGTTGACGCATCCGGTCTGAGAAGACTGACTATTCAGTATAAAGAGAACTGAAAAATGCTGTCTGGACTCCTCCTAACTTGCTCACAGGTCTTCATCTCAAGACGAACAAATTGCTTCTGGCACCGCGCCTCAACGAAAGACGTCCTATTAGCACTACCTTGAAATACTGCAACAGAGATGCTTCCTTGAAAATATCTTTAATTGGCAACCGACCTTGACAACGTGCACGTCACTTTTCCATTGGCGTTCTCTCCATCAAGTTTGGCACGATTGGCTCAATTAAACAAGCATCCTTCTCCATGTGATAAACACCTTTAAGCATCCAGCTCTCCGTTCGGCTCGCCCAAGTCACGCGTTTTTGCAAAATTATTTCATTTGAAGAACGCACTCTTGAGATCAGTCTTCCATTATGGTGTTTAACCGTCGGCACGCTATAAGCCAGGAACGGGAATTTTTGCCGAAGACTAAGGATGATCATCTACCCATTTGTGAGATGGCTTGCACGAACGTGATATAAGACCAACTACCTGTGAACATGTTTGTAAACTTCTTTCGACGTTTTCACATAAATTTGGCCACTTTCTTCATCTATGCACTTTTGATTATTACTCCATGTTTTTACCGTCAATCTCACGGCACTCCATGCACTTTTACTACCAAATACGTGTGGTTATGATGATCTGGTCACTGAGTGGAGCTGTGCACTCACGACAATAACATGTTCCTTGTCCTTGCAGGCAACGTCAGGTGTAAAAAGTACGCCGGTATTCAGTTGCTACATTCTTCACCGAAACAGAGAGAAGACATATACTGCGATATGTTAACATCTCGTTTACTCTCAGCAATCACAAACGTAAAACATGCTAGTTATATTCAGCATACAGGTGAAGACAAACAGTGGCTAGGCACGCCTACAACTTGATCAATTCTTATGTAATCACGACCATGGCAACCCGATAGGTTGTCTCAACCACTTTTGTGTATATAATGTCGGATGTTAATTTGGGATTAAGATCGTTTCGCAGGAAGCCAATAACTGTTGGTTTCGATTGCACAACAGTATCTTGAGTGAGTTTAGTGGGTCAACTTGTTGACCTGTTGCATGATGTGTTTAGCGATCGATGACGTTGGATTCCGAGCCCTCAGTGCACCAAGTTGAGGCTGATGCGTCATCAGTTGTTGCAACCACTTCGGGATGTGTTCGGTGACTCGCTGTGATAGTTGTCGATCTGTTCTGCCTATGCAAACACCACTTCAACTGCAAGTGAACCGGTACACAACATGGGAGACAGAAGAGTTTGGTAAGCCACTTTCGCGATTGCGGAGAACTGATCCTCTAGTGATTTTATTTGGAGGGGCTTGCTTACAGAAGATAGACGGTATTGCTATTGATAGTCCGTTAGGCCCAAAACTAGCGGACATCTTAGGAATGATTGAACGGCAAGTCCCGGATTATATAGCTGAATAGTTAGTGTACAAACGATCTTAATCTCAAATTAACATCCGACAGTATATACACAAAAGTGGTTGAGACAACCTATCGGGTTGCCATGGTCGTGATTACATAAGAATTGATCAAGTTGTAGGCGTGCCTAGCCACTGTTTGTCTTCACCTGTATGCTGAATATAACTAGCATGTTTTACGTTTGTGATTGCTGAGAGTAAACGAGATGTTAACATATCGCAGTATATGTCTTCTTTCTGCTCTGATGAAGTGGTTGAAGGAAACTCAGTGATTCAAACTACAACAATCAACAAATTTGGTACTCCGATGCATTAAAGACTGAAGATAATTATTTACAAAGAAGTTCAGTTGACTTTGTCGCATTCGGCTGTTAATTTGTATGCATAAAATATAGGGTCGCGCTGGCTTCACGAGTTCATGCTTGCTTACGGGTACATTTAGACAGACAAAATGTATGGTGGTGTGCATTCCATCTTACTGTGATGAATGACTAAATCAAAGGTGATATTATTCCAGCATTCGACGGATTACCTCAATGCGGTGTTAAGATATGGCTAAGGCCCATAGTGGATTAATTGCGGACAACGCGAATAACCATGGGGCGGGTCACCACTCAATGAAACCGGACCAACGGGCAGAAAATAGGAAACGACAGAAAGCGTCTGTCACATGCACAGAACCAGGCAAAAATATATACGGCCTGCGAGTGAAAACCGCCGCTACGTTTTGAACCGGAATTCCGGTTCATAAACCCCAGCACGCTTGTGTTGTGATAACGTACGGGTTGGAGAACAACGATCTTTTTTTCGGAACGACCTTCTGTTACAATATGACCCACAAACCTTACCCTATCGAGTGAAACACGTTTTTGTAAACAAACAATTGGTGAAGGTCTCAGTGGTGTTGCAAAATGACGGGGGGAACTGATGCTGTCTCCTACAAAGGCTCACAAGTCTACGGTTTATGATGACCGTCATGAACTTTCTCCGTGGTGCACAAGTCGTAACTGATGATAAGTGGTAATAACCAGTGGTACAGTGACCCGGTGAATTTAGTGAGTATCACAGTTAATTTTGTTTTTCTGACGGCCGTGTTCCTCGAATCAGTGAAATTTGTTCGTTCACGTAGTTAGGCAAGTTGCTGACGAGATGTCACCGCACGTTGAGCGCATATATGAGTACGCAGTGCCGTACACCACAACGTCCTTATGATGTGAGAGGCCACCCTGAGCTAATGAAGGTTTAGTCAACTAGAAGTGCTTTTGAGTTTAGTGCTTCTACATGTGCAGTATTCACGCTGTTTGATGCTCCAACCATTGCGCTTATCTCGTTTGGGGTCGGTCAGTCTATGGCACTCGGGGTTGACCAATTTAGGAGTAACTTCGCAATTCCGTTCTACAACATTTTATAGTCTGATGTGGCTAATAGCCTGGCTGAAGCGCGTAAAAAAGGGAAACATTGGACTTTTCGGAAGTCGCTGTTAACATTCCCGGAATACGAGATGAGGTCAGTGTACTTCGGAATCATCAACAACTTACATCAATAATAAAGCCTCACTTTCTCAGAATGTATAGATATTTGGGTATACCTCGATGGCAGACGTTTGGCGGAGATGACTACTCCAAAAAGAACGCATACTCATATGGTTGTTCGATACGGATCGAAATCACGTATCTCGTTAGTCAGTATAGAATTCATTTACACCCAGTGTCCTGAAATGCTGCGTTTACAGAGGAGCAACCAGATGCTGGGTGCGTCGTCAATGAACAAAAGTTCAACTTGGGAAAGATCGCCTCATCGTTTGAACCACTGGTGGGAAATTAAGATAGAATCGGGTCCAGTTGGAAGTGCGGCGATGCTTTTCGGGACCATCGTTGTGAGTGTTTATGAGTTTTCTTTGGGTGGTGAAAAGACTATGGTTCTACAGCTGTGTAAAACTCTAGGCCACCTGAGTTGATTCGTCTGTGATTGAAGTCATTGTTGTCACCAAATTATACTTAATGTTCTAACTGAAATCATTCCTGACACACGTTAGTCCGGATTACAGAATCGCTTAATTGTTCTGACGCAAATATGCTGTGGGGCTGTGCAACCGCACTGACGCCATCTTGCGCGATGTTAGAAGGGCTATAATTTAGGCTGAACTATGTTTACACAAGGATTATACACACTGAATAATATCCTGTTGTTGTTGCGCTCGTAAGCCCACACTAAACAGCTGGCTGATTGCGTGGATCAGTTGGCTGTGCAAAGCTGAGGGAATCATGTAATGAACGAAGCACATGCAAACGAGCATCAGATATCAATCACAACGCATCGACCACCTAACTGTCAACTTGTCAAGAGTAACTAATCGTTGCATTGCACGACAGGTTAGTGAAGGTCGACTCCAAAATTAGTGAAAGTATTCTTAGATTGCGTACGTTCTTGACGAAGCTGTCCTTTCTGTACCTTCAATGAACGCAACAATGTCTGATTCTTTCGTGTTATTTCCCTATTATTCGTTCCTCTGTTTGCGCATCATCAACGGTCAGACGTATGCCCAAGCTCTTCAGTCAACCTATTAATGAAGAAGGTGAAACATCCGTATTAACTGAACTATGTGATTAATAAGCAACCGAGTGAGGGCAAACGTGCAGGAAACAGCTCAACGGACTAGCGGATGGATAGAACTTAAGGAAGTAGATAGGAAATAACTGGAATCGGTTAACATAAAGTTAATTAATCGAAGTATTCCACTATGAATTTCAAAACGTCCACTCTGACCGTTAAATAGGTGTTTGTCTGAATGTGATAACAAAGTGGCTTTATGAAAGGCTAGAAGAAAACAAGGTAAACTATCATCAGTTGTGTCATCATGAGTCATAGATCAATCCTGCACTGTCGTTTATATATATATATATATTAGAAAAACCGAAAATAGATTAGTAGAACATAGGACTTTTTATAGGATTGGCGGAGGAAATTTGACTCGTTGTCACTGACGCTATACATATATATTGTCAGTGATTGTGGATTTGTTCCACTCTATTTGTTTTGTATAAAGTCGGATGTTTAACCGATTCATTTCGACTTCGTTTTAATCGTTGTACGGCTAATATAACATCTCATAACCTAAACCACAAAATATAACACGTTACACATTTCTCATATTGGAACTTAACTGCATCACAACAGAGGTATACAAAAACGTTATGGTATGCAAGACCTGATTGCATCACTAACTTGCCGTCCCAGTTAATCAGCCATAACTGATTGATAGGTTTGTGAAACAGTTGCATCTAACCTAACTTGCATGGTGACCAAATAGATCATCGTAGCTGTATTAACATTGAGCGTGGATGATTACTTCAAGTTCTACAATTAGTCACACAGTGTGTGTTTGTCTTGCTTGTAAAGAAAGTATCGACTAGGAGGTGTTTCGACAGGACAAACGTCAACGAATATACTTGTCATATCAAAAAACCAGTAAATGCGTACACCGAAAATCAATTGTTCCCGGGATTCGATATGATATTGGAATTTGTCTTGAATTGTTGACATCAATTATCTCAGTCTCAGAGGTTTAAAACCGTCTGATAAAGACAATGACAAACAACGTCTTTCGCCACCGAAACAAGATGGTCTGCTGATATTGAGATAGTACATTGACTTACATAGAATAACTAAAGTAAATGAAGTAAACGCCAACTTTTTGACTATTTACAGACACACAATTCGTCAAAAAATCACATCAGATGAAGGAATTCACCTTGAAAATGTCATTTACTTCCTGTAGAGCAGAAGGCTGACGATGATGAATTTTACAGCCGAATTTTTGCGTAAAATTATAGGGAAAAATCGGACGTAATGCCAATTAATATCATTTGGTTCAGCTTCAAGAGACTCGTTCGCTCAGAAGGGCGATGAAAAGATTATCGCTGCTGTAAACTGGGGGTATTTAATGTATGTTTTAGGACGCTTTGTTCATTAAAGATGTGAAAGTTGAAGGACTGAAACACCCATATGATTCTATCTCAGTATAGATAGACTTTTGCCCTAATTAGATTGTCGAAAGATAGTGGACTAATAGCAATCACTGATTGTGTCATCCGATTAGTCGCATATTACCCCTATACAAATGACTCAAATTGTGATCAGAGCGCAGTCGAGAGCTGACACTCGTATTCACACCACCATTGGTTGATTTCAATCATATAACCCGAGTGTGTTCTGTGTTGCCGAGTTGTGATGCTCGTCTTGTTAACCAGTTGACGTTGCATGTTCGTAGGAAGTGGGCAGAATATCATATTCCCACATCATTCGTTTATTCACCATTAGCAAATCATCAACTTTAAGTGAAAAAAACATTTCCAAGTCAAGAGGTCAGTCAATAAAAGCACGAAAGCAGGTTACCTTCAACACTAACCTATTGGTAAATGATTTCACCGTCTGTTCACCTTGCACCTTACGCTAATCGGTCGAATCAGCAGCACAAAGTACTCCGTATGAAAGACGATCAGCTGGTATTCTCAATAAATGGCTCAACCACCTAAGTCTTTGCATCCCCAAAAGTTTAAAAAAAACTCGTTTGGCACTCACTAATAAATAGAGGTATCCTAAGATATGCGTTGTTTACCCGTTGGTACCATCCGACGTGAAGGATTGAGTATATTCATCGATGTTCAGATAGCTAAAGATGTTTCACGTCTTCAACTATGAGCTGGTGGGTTTTGCAGTAATGCTGTAACCCAGCTCTCACAGTCACCTTGTGTGTGCAACCCTTAAGCTCTACAGAGAAGCCACTCTGTCGCTAGATAGGTTCTATATTAGACAGTAACATCCTAAACTCGAAAATACGGGTTTCCACTTTTGATGTAACTTCCTGAGTACACCAACCGCCCAGCATCCTTCATAGTTTTCTTATAAAACATTAGACCTACGTGACCGCAACAGTCTTTCAGAATCCGTACGTACTTTCAGGCTGTGAAGCGCATTGTGGAATATTTAACGGAGGACGAAATAGTGTCCAGCAGTCTGTGTGGCTTGAAAATTACAAAACAGCACCATCTTGTCGTCAGCATAATCAAGGTCAGTCAGACTTCCACCTAGTATGGGATCCATCTCGACATTTCGTAAGTGCCACAGACACTTCCATTACTACTGTAGTGGGGACAGACGGTCGCACCATACTACTCGCACCACTATTCAGTAGCCGCATGGATGGAAATAATCGCGGGATAAATACGGGAGACATATGGGAAGGATCGTTGGAAGGCAGAAGGACATTTAATGCCTGTCGCCACATGATGGAACTGAGACATGGTGTCCAAAGCGACTGGAGCGTCCTCAGAAGAGTGCGGTGTGCAAATGAGTGTTTTTGTTTCTAGTCCCGTTGAGAGGCTTAAGTAGTGTATTGGTTTCTCCAATAAAATGACCTTTGCGTCGCCCGCCTTCTGGATTCACAACACTACGTCTACGATAAAACTGGTTAGGATAGTGCTGGAAGGACGGACAGTAGCACGTTATATCCTACTCACTCTGCTGCATGCAACAGACAGAATGACCCGATATATACAGAGAGATGACCAGTACAGTTTGGACTTCTAGATGGCGTAAATTTTCATGGTCGCATGTGTCTCAGGACTCTCGAGCAAACGTGAGAGAACGGTTACGGGTCTCAACCAAGGTCTCCAGCCAAAAGTCATGTGCCGAAGGGAAGTTGGTCGGTAGCAGCATGCTAGAACAAGTACCATTTTCTCCGTAGAAAGATACCAGCCTTTCCAACACCCAGCATGGAAGACCAGTAGATTGTAGGTCATCAGACCGAATTCTATTGGTCCGTCTGATAATGGCGCCTCTCTCTATGATCACAGCACTATACAGTTTGACATAACGAGCAATCAAGATACTATGAACTGTCACAGTGCGTCAAGGTACAATTTCATTTTGATGAATACGGCTCATAAAAACCATTGAAACAGTGTTTATTAACAACAGTCCAAACATTATCTGGAACTCGCTTCAAACCCATTTCATTTGTTCGACTTTGTCCTGTCCGATCTTAATTTATTCAGTGGTCCTATGTCTAACTTTCTTGCTAGAACTTGAGTGTGTAATTCGTGGTCCGTAACTGGGACCTGTTAGAACTTATCTACCTTTTGTGTCCATCGACCTGCCTGTCTGTTACTTTTTCCCACCATTCACCTGTGCATACCTGATGTAGAAGTCATGTCGATTGAAGTTTACCAGTTTGTTTCTTTTAACCTTGCCATTTTGACTCTGATCACTTTGCCCCTGTCATCATTACTAGTACAAACCGATCCAAGTCAATCTTACTTTTTGACTGTTGTTTGAACACACTTTGTCAGCAAGATCTTCATACCGCCCTGTAAGCGCTTAAAAATTGAGATTGATTATACTTTACTTCTGACTGTTGCCATTGATCGCACTGTAGACCTGGGACCATTCCACAATCCGCCTTGGAATACACTGATTATTCTACGCAGTAATAAAAATTTACCATAAAAATCCACAGTCACATAAACAGATAAAAGGATGATCAGTCTAACGAGCAACCAGTATTTTCTAGTTATAGTGAAACGCGTCGTGACAACAATTAAATGAGACATCAGGCTAACAAGGTGAGCTAAAATTAGCTGATCACTGGCGGAAATTCTGTACAAAAGTAGTATCGGAAGATCAGGGTACACATACACTGAAAACCGGCTCCCGTATTGAGTGGCACGTTCGGAGAGGGGTCAGATGGCTTACGTGGGTGGATACGCCCAGTGGAAAAAAATCCTCCATGAGTGAGTAGCCCGAGCTCAAATCCAGGCCGTTAGAATTAACCAGGGCAAAAATGTGTTGATATTCAGTCCGAGCATCTTAATCGGTATGTTGTGACCGCAAAAGACGCTTGGCTTGCAGGGTTGTTTGTCGCGCGAAATCCTGTACAGGTTATGTTGAAACATAGAACCACGAACGCGTACACTCATTTGCACGCCTGATGAATATCCACACCACGGGGCCGCAGTACATTGTCGCTCGTCTTGGAGGCACATCCATCATAACGCGTACACATTATTTCAATAGTCGCTTCTGATAACTCGTCCTCCCGAATTTGCTCCCTAGTGATGTAAACCCAGAAGGCGGATGACACAAAGGTTACTTTATTGGACAAACCAACACACTACTTAAGCGTCTGAGCACGACAAGAAACGGAAACACTCATTTGCACACCATACTCTTCTGAGGATACTCCAGTCGCTCTAGACACCA
>QNGE01000066.1:17583-28827 GCA_008508345.1 Paragonimus westermani | reverse complement strand
TGTCGCAGTCAATGGCGTACCTGTATCCATACCATTTCTAGTTCTTCCATTTAGTGTTCTTTAATATTTCTTGACCTTCGTAGTAGTGTTTCCTTCTAGGATATTCCACGTCACTGTTGAGGTGAGCGGTGGCCCGAGCCACAGTACCTTTTGGTCAGGCTCATGGCTGTTTTGATTATGATGATGAGTCTCCCGTATGTACCTCTTGAAAATCTTGTGTACAGTGAACTCCGAAGTGCTACATTCTTAAGCAAACTGACAAACATTTTTCTGGGGACCTTTTTATACGTCACAGAACATCGGTGGCAGAATAATCATCTGTTATTGTGCGCAATAGACCGCTGCTCTGCAAGTCATAAACGTCGCCCGTTGCAACGAGCTTTGTCATTAGCCTTTAGATTGAACCCATTGGTGGTCTCTGTCACATCACGAGCCACAACAATCAGTTCAATACTTTGTTCTGTTATCGGTATACCGTCAAGTCGTCTTCCTACTTACGTTCCAGGAATGTGATCTGGTCCCAGCATGACAATTCGCCCAGACCAAGCAGCACATAGCCACTCTGGGGCAAATTAAAATGAGGAAAGTGTGAGTCTAACTCGTCACCAGTCATTCACAACTACAGTCTGCACGTTTGATTTTCGACCTATCATTTAGTAATTTGTGAGCCTGCTGTGTTCCTGAATGCAGCTTTTTTCCTACCCAAAGTTTGTTGAAAAATTTACTGTGATCGTACAATCCATCGGGGAAATACCGTATTTTACCTCGTCTATTTGCACTCGCCAGTGCATGCTGATTCCCTGCCCAGCGTTTCCTCTCAGGTGCCGAAAAGTGACCTGCCAGGTGTTATCGATCATGGACCGTGGTGACCATTCTAGTAGGACGATCAGGCCGAGCGACTTAACTGGGAATGCATTTACACACCCCCACCCCATCCACAGCCAGCTAATCTGGCTGAATTCAGCGGTACGTTTTGCTTGTTCGCTCACCTGACCCGTTTAGCAGGCCTGTCCGTTGGTCTGTGTTCTGGTTGGAGTAGAAAGAAAATTGAATATTCAAACGTCTCACACACGTTCAAGTCATGAATGCTAATTAGAGTAAGCTCTGTGGTTCTGACTCCGGATTTTGTTGCGCGGTCCATACTTTCGAGTGGTATTTGAGACCTAGCAGCCAGCGGCAAAAGTGCACTAGTTGGAAAATGAGGTAGGAAGACATTTACTGTATCGCGTTCTCTCCCACCGTTGCACTGGGTTTCTATCAGATGTTTGGACGACTACCTACTATACAACGACGATTAGAATCCATACCCTGATGGAGCCTGCAACTAGTCTGCTGAAATACTACTGTCAGGATAATACATAAAAACTTAGACCGTAAAACGGTTGTTGGTAAGCCCGTTTTGTAATTTTACCATTAAAATATGGTGAGCATCATAGTGTTTGTAAGATCACCATTGTCATACCTCGTTCACTGGTAGACCAGTGACGGAATCCGACGCTCAACGAAACCTCGAGGAATCAATGATTCACCTGTCAACTTAGACCACCCACAACACCAGCATGACGTCAGTCTCTGAAGAGCAGAATACAACGGTCGGATGGCCCTCGCTACGGTTGCACTTAATCGGTACGGCGTGAATCCCAACCCCAGAAGGAAATATGAGTACCAACGTTTATTCGAAATGAGTCGAAGCTAAACTACGGACGTTCTGAATAACTATGACTGTCATTTGCCATAAAAGTCACCGGTACAGATAGCACATCAGACGCAACTTCCATATACGGCATTCGAGACGTTAGAACGAATCAAGTTACGGGGATGTGTCAACATGCAAACAGAGTAATACAGTCTGGATATGGTTAAAACACACAGGCTTCCAATCGGACAGCTGTGTAGCGCCATACAAAACCACTACTGTGCCGTCCTCATATGCACACACCCGCCGTTGGCCCAAACAATTCCTCAGTTTCCCACCACTACTGCAATGGCATACGCACACACAATGCACATGCGCCCTACCTCGGACATTAGCCTGTGACGCAGGCTTCCACACAATGTCTTCGCCCGGGATTAGAAGACGAGACCTCTCACACGTGTGAACACAACTTACATGAGTCACTCGCACATCGATCAGAAAACACAACTTGTGTGTTCCGCAGATTACATGGCGTTTACGTCTTATAGATCGTCACGCTATCTATGGGAATCCACCCGACAACACTAACACACACCCACAATTCCATCTCTGTATTTTGTCCGAACCATTTACATCATAGTTTGATATCATTTAGATGCTTCATAGTTGTATCAGTACTAGTTGCAAAGTAACGTAACTAGCAAACCAACATCTAAGACTGCAATTTGGTTGGCTAGTTGAAATAATAGACATCCACCCCACAGTGAAGCTGCCTTAGACAATGTGGGCCGAAATAATCCAACTACACTTCAAACAACTGCCGTTCTTTTCCGACTGTATGTTCTCACAATTTTGAAAACCATGATAACCCCTGATCTCTAATCGAACGCTGTTGAGCGGTTCACTCGGTTTGCTTCGTTAAGAGATGCTCCCCTGACAAAGATTCTATTTGCAGCTTTCTGCGCTGTGCTCTGTTTCTTGAGCCAGTTTAGTACCGAACAGAAGCAGATAGCCAGTGTGACTTGAGTTCGGAAACTGAAAGATTCTTCAGTAAAGCTTGTAACAACAGAGCTTTTCCTGCCTCCCGGCTGAGACTGAAAGCGCGAGACATATGGTTGAGAATGCTGTTTGACTGAGTGAATGTTCGCAGTCACGGACGCCAGTGACTCGAACCTGTGTTTGAAAAACAGTTGTGAATCACCCGCCAAACGTTTCTCGCCTTTGTAAATACGGTAAATATAAACGTATATATATGTATATATATATATATATGCATTGCTACATTAAGGACGGTTGCGTGTAAATGTAAGGTGCTGCACAGATGACTTGGGAAAGGGTGGTTCTGACTGCATAACGCTGATTACCTGACTCGAAACATGGAGGATGCGACGGTACTGAATAAATGAACTCTCATGGTTTAGATAGTTTTAACGATGCACGATAGAAGGTTACGAATACTTTGTCAACCACTAACGTCCGCCTAGTACCGAACGAGTGTTTGGCAATAGAGCTACAGTGTACCGTTTGTAATTATGTAAATCAGGTGGTGTGGCGTCTGAACGCTTGAGGCTGATCGCTGATGCAGACTGATTGGAGAATAAACCGATGATAAGGTACCAAAGTCAACAACGACGGACGCAGTAAGTGTTGCCATGGTAATGTGACAGTTAGAGTCAGTGGAACCTACTAATAAAACTGTGGGAAAAGTACTCAAGAACAGTCCTTTCTAATATCCTCAATAAGTTTACGTAACAACCAAACCCATATTGAAAACTTGACAAACAGTCTGCAATTTAAATTCTCCTCACGCGGTGAACGATAAACGTACCACGATAATAACTATCCCTGCGAAAACCGACGACGTTTGAACTTCCAGTGTTCACGTTCCGGTAGCACATTATCTCGATTGGCTTATCCAATTAGATGTTTCTTTTGAACTGTCTGTATATGCAGAACTCATTCAAGTGAAATAAGTAAGAAGCACTTTAAAGCTTATTTGAATTTGAAAGCAGACTTGTCATTTCATAGATTTTTCAACCGACTTCCATCAAACAGAAGCATGGGACTCGAGTTTCGCACCTATTGGAAGTCGTCAGTAGCACATATCTCTGGGCACGATCAAGAGTAACACTTCGGTCACACTTTTATGAAGCAATCGTGGTAGCCATCGAGCTAGTAACTTTACACTGAGTACGACCGAATCATACACAAAAGTTCAGACACATTCGCTTGTGAGTAATACATAGGTTGCTCCTATCTCTCAAGAGAAAGCAGTGATTGTTTCGTTCATTGCAATCGATACCATGAAAACAAGGACTGCTGTTCGATTTGAAAACACGTTGAAACTGTCAGGGGGTATTTCGATAATTGGCGAACATTGAGAGATTTTGGTTAATATACACTGGACATCTCTCAAAGATGACTGCAGCTTGCGCATTTTCATAGACTTTTCAGTCAGCCAGTCTTCAAAAGAATCACTTGGTTCATGTTTCACTCTCGTTAGGGCTCTCTAGTAATGCATCTCCTTGCCAGTAAAATATGTGTTGTGCTCCAGTGCGGATATCTCCAAGAATAAGAATGACTAAAAGAAAGTCGAACGCACCAATGACACACGAACTGGCACTTATGTATATATCCCGTCATCGTGGTCATTATGCTATCAGGTGACTACCTCAGCTTCCACAGTTCACTCATTAATTATTATTGGAACCAAGGTAGTAAGCAGTAATGTCCATAGTAAAATACACAATGATCAACCATACCAAGCAGACAATTCTACCCGCGCTAGTATTGTTCTACAAATTGCGGAAATTCCACACCTTAAGGAGGGGCAAAACGCATTACCCCAGCCCACAAGCAACAGGGACTTCACTCTAGAATTCTTAACAGGCACCTATTCACTGTGAATAAAGCACTCACAGAGAACGTTACTTTTTGATTACTGATCAGTGCACTGAGCGTAGCGACCTGAATTTAACCTTAGTGTACAGTTTGGTGTGCAAAATAATGCAATGTAAGGTTCAGCATATTGTCCACATATGTAAACGACGCACGCCTTCTGAGTGACAAAATGTAACGTGGACTGATATTCACTGGCAAGACACGCTGTCAATAACCAATTAACAGTTAACGTCGCATGCCTATAACACGCGCCGACATTCGGCTTTGATGAAAAAGTAAATTTAGTTTTACACGTTTCTCCTAATGTTTAAACCGGGTAGCTACACGTTTCTCCTAAATTTACTTTGTCGATTCCGGGTTGCAAGTGCTCATAGACATATGTGGTAGTGCAGTTTCCTCGGGAGATTTCCGCACTAAACGGATATCTTCACCCCTTTGTTCTATGCGCATGCCTCAGCATACTTTCTTCTTCTGGGTAAGTACCGATTTGAACTTAAATCGACTCTCTTCAGCAATGTAGGCAGTTTACTCAGAAGATGCCACTTAAAGTAAGGTAGCGTTTCCTTCACTTTCTGTCTTGTGAGTCGTTACGCATACGCCAGATTCGGTGTCCTTTAAATATCGTGACAACCTCTTTTGCACCATCGATTGGTGATCTCGACTGTTGTTCCGCTTGTAAACAGTCATGGTCATGCTCTTGCTGCGGTAGATTAGGAACGGTGCTCAAGTCAAATGCCTAGACCATTTCAAGGTTTCATTGCCCTATTGTTCTATTTTTGCTGCAGTGAAGATCGCATAAGGCGAGTAAGTTGAGACAAGTAAATGCTGTTCCTGCTGTTGCATATCAGTGTCTAGGGAAGAATGTAAGATGTATTGAGTGATCAACAGTACGTGCCTGTTGAATGCAAGTGGAAAATACAATTAGCTTTTTTTTCGTAAGTAGTGTTTATCACTCTCAACTACCTTCTTGAATTAACTATGGCACTTCGGAAATGTACGAAACCGAGATAGAACTTGTACGCTATAAACAGCCCTTGAGCAATCTGATTGTAAACTGGTGATTTTTCGCTTGCGACAGAGGAGCCATTCCAATTTCTAGCAAACCAGTTGTAAATTTGAGAGTAATCGAGGTAGGCGGTAACTGAATTAACGTAGTAGTTCGAAATTAACATGAGTCAAGACTGCGTCTGAGGCAATGACTCCGTTTGAATGGGGAGCCTGAAAACAAAAGATGGTCGATGGAATCAGTTAAATAGATTGATTATAGAAGTCTTTGTTTTTCAGAGAGGACCCAGAATGTACCTTTGTTCCCCCTACAGAGAATGTTTTGTCCTTTGATTGGTGAGCTCATTCAGCCATCGATTCACATCAGTCATACTGATCTAAGCCCGATCGATATCTCAAGCGGTTATGACCTCCGGTTCTACTGATGATAAAACCAGCCATCATAATCTTTATTGTCTTTGAAAATGAACGTTACTGTGTAGCTTTAAATCTTCCTACAATTACTTGAACATTTTCCAGACCAATATTGTGCCATGTATAGTGACAAAGAGACGTGCGTGGTTCTCGTCCATTAAATATTGCTGATGTCGTTGCTGTGAAGCAATCGAACTGTGATTCCAACAGGCTTATAACCAAAGAAAATGTTTTAAAAGTGAAACTGCAACGTGTGGGCATATAATGGGTAATCAGTTCTGGCCTAACCCGGGACTAACTCTGATATGGGCTAGCAAACAGTTGGTGGCACTCGGAAGTGAGCCAATCAAAAAGTATTTCGAAACTTAAACAAAAGTTAAACAATGGACATGTGAAACAATATTAAGGAACAGAATAAAGAATGAAAGTTGCTAAGAAAATACAGGCATCGGCTGAGTGAAGTGGCACTCTGTTTATATCGGACTTTCTATGGCTGACATACGCAAAAGCATGCTGATACAGCAAGCCAGCATAAATGCGTAATCGTACCCAAAAACTCAGAGAAGTCATACGACCTAGATCAATGCAATTGTGTCTAGCACATGAGGAAATATTATCGGGAACCTAGTTACACCCTAATTTCCAAGATGGGTTTAGTGTAGTTCAACAATCTGTCTTTGAACTCCATACATTCCAGTTTTAAGTTCCTCCGCGTCGTCCAACACAAACCTATGAGCGCCATTTGCACTTCGTTGTGATTATGCAATCAGAAGTTCTCTCAACCGGTCACGGATCATACAGACACCCCAGTGTTTTACTTATTGGCTGCTACCACTAAGGACCAGGTCATTGTAAAAGTTGACACATATCGGACAAAAATATCATTAGTAGCACAATTTTTCGTTTGCACACACTGTTTGCTTTTTGTATTATGCGAATGATCAGCATTCGGATTGACAGGTATTCTGCTTCCGGATATCAGCTCATAGTTTTATGCAAAAAGCGAGTATTAATTTTAGCTACCCTTCGTATGGGTCGGGAGTAAGTATTCATCATATATACCGTCCATGGTCGTCGTGAGTAGGCCATTAGACCCCTGCCTCTTAAGACTTGTGCTTTTACTGTCTCCTTACCAGCGATTCTAATCTGTCTTCTGAGTGGCATATTGGATTCCCAATAGCTCTCTCATGATCCCTTTACTATAGCAGACTACGTCAGCTTGGTTGACTGTCGCGCACTCGTCGCTTTCTGTTATTGCAACCTATGCACACACTTACTTCCATCAGCCGTTGTGCATGGTTCCCTGCATTTAGGCTGCAAGTTTTTTTACCCTTCGCCTCCACTGTGTTCCAGCATTTCGCACGTTCCATCTTCGAGCAGCTGTGAAAAGTGTGCTACTTATCACAGTTGTTAAGTGTGCACTGGGTACATATAAAAAAACGGTCTTCAAAGTTCATTTGAAAATTTTACATCTATCTTTAGTTTCCCTGGAATAATCTGTCTTGTCAAATTCTGATGTCTCGATACACCAGTAGTAGAAAGCCCTTATCATACATATGAAATGAAACGGTGTTTTCTTTGTACTCGTTTAAACCGATGTGTTGTGCTACCTTACTATATACCTACGTCACGAGAAGACTGGACCTTGATACAGTGTTATGGCTTGCCTATGCCGATGATCCATTGGGCTAAGCTGGGGAGTGTGGAGATCGCGCCAACAGTCACTCATGTCAGCATGAACGATCTCACTATACTACTCTTGAGTAGTCAGACGGAAGCACGAATTCAGGTATTACAGTAACCAAGGTGAAACACGCGAAGGAACATGGAAGTGCACTCGGGCAAGCAATGGTGTTTCTCAGGCGTGAATGTGGCATTGACAACTAGGAAGTCCCTGGGTTAGTGTTATGTGTAACTGGGTACTTGTGTTGGAGGTGGTGCGGTAGAATACATCTCATGCGTTGATTCTTCTATCATTCGTATTATTAGCTCACAACATCAGTGGGTAGAGATCTAATCAATTATCCTCACCTGGTCTCCAGATTCGGGTATAGAGTTATGCTGGCTTCCTAAACCGGAAAAACAGCACGTCTAAGTTCATTGCCGTCTGTCGGATTTCTCATGATACAGGTTTCTGAGTCGGATGCATTTGTAGAGAATCTTATTCATTCGAACGTCTAGATGTGGGACTCCTTGCAGTGACCCTAATCAGGGTAGAAGGCATGAACTGTCTTCAAGTAGTTGACCACGGATGTCTGCGTTCAGTCGCTGGTATCGGGTGGCACCAGCGTGCAAATAACGAAGAGGTTAGAAAGTGGGTGCTTGGCACTGATTTTCAAATGAGTTCTTTTGTCCAGTCTCTACGTTTACACAGGCTTAGATGGTTAGGTCATGTACTACGGATGCCAGCTAGTCGTCTTTCACACCGAGCACTGTTCGCTGACACTGCGACCGACTGGTGTAAGGTGCGAGGTGGTCAGATAATGTCCTGACGTGGGAAAATGAGGTCGTTCACCAAGGGGTTGGCTACTGCAGATCGAGTTCGTCTCCCGGGCTGGGGCCCTCGCGACTCACAGAGTCAGTGGCTGGAAACTCTAGGTGAGATGGCGGCTAATCGAGTTCAGTGGCGTGAATTTTGTCGTTGTTTGTCCGAGTTGTCTGTGAAGTGAGTGCATTTAATGACGCGGGGCAGTGAAAGCCGTAATGAAGGTGTCTCGCTGATGACGTCTTACTCTCACTTGCAGCTCAGGTGTTTGTTTTCAAGGTGTAGGCACCTTGATGTTGAATATGGCCGTGGTCATTTTCAGTAGTTAGTTCCTTTTCCGTACCCTTCTCTTTTCATTCTCTTCCTATATAGGATTTTCTTTTTCTTCATGGTTGTGTGGCAGTTAAGCATTAGTGTGAAACACTGATGTATTGCTGTCTATGATGATGACCCTGATCAGCGTACGACCCTGGCTTCTACAACAAAAAATTTGGCGTTACATTGGCCACCTCACAGTATAGACCGGAACACCGTACTACATGCAGCAAGGCAGAGAGACAACAGTAGATTACTACTGACCGCCCTCTTGCTAACGTTTACTCAACTCCAACTCCGGGTGTCTCTTACCTAGATCTCACAAATGAAGCATCGCTTCCACTTGTACAAAACTACGAGTCTCGATTTCAATTCCTACATTCTCGCTATACAAGAAGATTCCCTAGGTAACAGATTGGCCAATACCTGCAAACCTTCATTCGCTAGTTTGAGACCTACGTTATTGACGTGGTTTTTTGAGGGAAAAACTGTGTTAAGAACTAGGATTTATAACGGCAGACCGCCAAATATTATTTAGAATAAACTATGCCACTGGAAAAAATGCCGATCACTTCTCATATCAGAAGTTCGCGAATTTTGCAGGCGGTCTTTCACTACTTCCCCTATAGCAAAATTAAATACGAATGGATACGGTAAACAACTCTGGTGTACGGCAGCTCTCATGTAGAACGCGGTTGACTATTCCATGCATGTCCAACCCGAGCTAAGGTTCCAGCAATACATTGTTGAACAAACAAACGGCATTGATTGGGTGATTGGAGTTGACATAGAAACCGCACCTTTTACTACCAACTCACAGCACTTTCACTTAAGCATTGATTCAATGTCCGCCCAACCAGAGTAAAATGAAACTTTGCATCGTTTTTACTTAGACTTATTTCCTGCAACCGGTTGGCAACTTGATTGCATAAGAGTGTCTCATAAACCAAGTACTATTTCGCCTAGCTCAATTCGATTGTGTGCACCAACAACCTGAATTCTGGAATCAATTAAGGTATATAAAAAATGTGGACTGGTGAATCAAGATTCCACCACATATAATTAGACAGAATAGTGTGCGTAGTATACACCTAAACATGAAATGGACGTTTGCAGGTTACAGGATACCAATGTACGCGCTACTACCAGAAGTGAGGTGATCGCTCTTTATCATTCTTTGTTATTGATATGGTCCACAAGGACCGTAATATTGTCTACCCGAGATAGCCCGATAATTTAGACATATTGTGGTGAATTGTCAGGTCGGAGATGCGAGTTTTTGGACGATCGGCCGAATACCTCAACGCGGGGAGGTACGTTCAAAAGCCTGCAGCGATCGGATCAAGAACAACGTGCGCGACCGGATAAGTCATCGCTCAACTGGATCGGACCAACGGACGGGGCAGGGTAGGCGAAATACGACAGACGGCCACATCGGAGGCGCGGTTTTTCCAACATTTAGAGGAACATCTCGACACGATGTTGGAATACGGGCAAGGCCAACATTGGGTGGATGGCGCACAGCACGAGCAGCCGCACGAGCCATCGCGCAACGAAATCGGACAAACAGGCGAGGAATGGCAAGCGGAAAACCCCTTGATGGAAGGCGCCGATCACACACGGAAACCGGTCAGAAGTGCACACGACGTGAGAACGGAAACCGGGGGGTGTTGGGGGTTGGAATTAGGACTCATAAACGAGAGAGAGCGCGTTGCATGTGACTGGCGGTTTGGACAATAAAGATTGTGCTTTATTGGACGCCTTCTCGCTACACTATGATGTTCTAGCCGACCCCGTGCATGAATCCAAGTTGTTTTACAACCAAAACGCATCCCAACCTTAAGGTGCAATCATTATCGAGCTGCATTCGCAGCCGGAATGCAGTGCCGTTAGATGAAGAGACCGTAGATGTGGCAGGTTCGTGTAAGAACAGATAAACCGAAGGATGACCGGCATTAAACACCAGTTACTCATAAAACCCATGTGAGAGCACGCTAATTGACCCTGCTCAGTTCGTTTATCTACGCGCGTGCGTGTGGATGTGTAATTCAGGCGTGCAAGCGCTGGAGACCGCCTTGTCTGTATTTTTTCGAGAGCATATGTTTACACATTCCGTCGGCATACCCATGCGTTCCAACCACGCTGACTGCACAAAAACAGCCCAATAAAAAGAAGCATTTATTCGCACACCGTGGTTGTCTTGGTCGACATCAAATGAAAAGCATTCAACTGGATTGTCATTCCGATTTTGGACATCCGTCCATGGTGTTCCATGAGCAAAAAGAGTAGCTTTTCCAGTGCCGGTCTATGCTATTCAGCAAAAGCGCGACGTAAGGAAGGAACTAAGTAACCATTCCATGCGGCGTCCATACCGCTTGTGAGCAATGATCAGGTTGCCCGATCGTCTCGAGAGGAGACACAGCTACTGTCTGTTAACTCCAATCGATAACCCCGCGATTAGGACTTCCCAGACAGGTCGAGATCACAG
>QNGE01000066.1:0-17171 GCA_008508345.1 Paragonimus westermani | reverse complement strand
TCTGAATTTGCAGCATCTGTTATTAATCGGTTGTTGTCAAGACTACAGTTGCTGAATTAAAGAAATAGGATGCATTGCAAAACCCCTTTCAAATTGACCTACTTAGCACCAGCGACGTTGGCGCACGTTTTTATTCAGAACGGATGTACGACGTGAACGGAATATAAAATTTTTCGACCGGTAAACGTTGGACCCGTATGTTATCGCGAAACAGGCAAATTCTCATTTAACTTTTGTCGGGCTTGGTGGATGAAAGTGGACAAAACGGTAGAAACCTGATTACCCGCTAACTTGGGCATTCAAAAGCGATGAGACTTCCACATCAGCAGTTACGGCATGTACAGCACCGTTCAGTTCACAAATTTTGAGATCTGCTTTCAACTTAAGGTCTTGCGTGACCTGCGATCTGGCAGATTTCGAAGCCGGAAGTAGCTCTGAACAGTCTACCAGCAAGAAGGAATGTAATCCAGCTAATGATCCTAATCGATTGTCGTATGATTCTTGCTTGTGTTTGAGGAGGTCATGTGGAAGATGAATGAAAACCATGCCCCTATCAAGCTACCCGATAATATGTGCGTTACTTTTCCCAGGAGGACCATGGTGCAGTAGATGAGAAAGGTTAATTGAGGAAGAACTGATTACTAATGATCGACTTCACCCGGCACACTAGTTGTCTCCATGGGGTGGCGGCGTGGCTGATTGACAGTTGGCTAGCAGTCGTGTGTCGATAAACTGAAGTGAGGATAAGCATGACCAAGAGGGATACCAATCCGTGGAATCTGTCTATTCATAATATAACAGGATTCTACCAAATTAGAAGTTAATCGTTCGAGAATACTACCCTAGTAACACACTAAGACGGTCGACCGTCTTTTGAATGTCTTACGTGAGACAGTCAACATTTTCACTCGTAAAGCAATTTCAGCCCCACTGTTTCTAACTTAAGGGGCGATGAAAATGCGGAGAACTCAGATTACGTGCTATAATCTCAACTACCGCTGGCCAATTTTTGTTCACTCACAGCACATGACCACCAATTCGTAAGCGCGCTTTCAAAATGGTCGACCACTTGTAATTCGGGGTTTGAAGGCGTATTCTGTGAAAAGTTGCGGACGGTGAGTTGCTGTCCAACTAACAATCATATGGTTATATTGAATGATTTTACCTTGGTGGTTTACTGTCGTATTTCCAATATCAACTGAGATATTCCACCTTTAGTTGAATTCTGAGTACTTGTACGATTGGTTGGAATGTGTACAAGCTCAGCTCGCATTATGATGGTCACCCAGTTAGCATGGACTAGTAAACACCCGATTTTATTGATTAGTGCAACATTCTCGTTGATTTTACTGAAGTGGCCTATTGTCGTATTTCCAATAATAACTGAGGTTTTCCTTTTTTATTTATATTTGGACTGTCAGGTGAATGTCAGAAAGTTTTCAGAAGTGGATAAAGAACGCGAAAGACAGTGGTTACATAGAAAAGTAAAGACAGAGAACCACCTGACGAATGCATCTTCCCCTACTTTGTGCTTTCCATGAATCTTCATTAAATGTTTGCCGTGTAAACTCGTTTTATTTCTCGAATATGGCCGATATTTCAATTACGCTGCGCAAAGGCGATTTTGCTAGGATAAAGCTTGAAAGCAAGACGAGTTCGTTAATGACGACAATTAACGGCGAAGCCGGGAAGTGTTCCTAACGCAATGAGGCCTACGTGAAATTTCCCGTTTGACCGTATTTCGAGTGACTCCCAGATGTTCAGTCAAGACGCTCAAAACACACTCGTGAGACGATCAAAAGACACTTAAAAGACGGTCGTGCTACCTGGGCAGGATAGATTTTAACATTAACCATCGTGAACTCCAGAACACTCGGCATGTTGAGGTCGGCTGTTATGAACGTTTTGCCCTTTTTTCACGTAGAATAACAAATTGAGAGCACTATTATAGATAAACCAAGTGAACGGCAATGTGTTTACATGGTTAAGCGGAGACTGTGGAAGCATTATCACATTTTTAAAAATCGCACTTCACTGTACCAGCTAAATAAACTGCTATTTTCAGGCGGCTGCGTCATAATTGCCGGTGGGGTGCTACGTCGTGATCCAATCTATGCCGCTCCAGACTGGGGCGATACAAGTTAGCAAGGAAAAAGACCACCGGGATAAATATTTATTCATAAATGTGTTGCTGTCAAAGAAGTTGCCTGCGGTGAATGTTCGAAGACTGTTGTACGTTTGATAGAACGTCGGTGACCACAGTTTTTATGTTCACTTGCCGCCTTCTCGTTAGATGGTCTTTTCCCTACACCCGAAATCATCTTAGTGGCATTTGTAGGCCATCTTCGCAAAGGCTGATCAAGCGATTCAAATTACTGGCACAATGGACTGATCCTTCGATGAACAGTTATTTCGGTATATTTTCAAAGCTTTGTATCGTTTGCCTGTCGAAGCATGTCCACGTGCAGTCTCTCAATCCTTACTGCACGCTGCCGAATCTTTGCCTGTATGTGTCTTGGCTTTACGTGCACTTTTTCACCCCGCTGTTGACTGACTTATATTTAGTCAACTTCATGTGTATCTTGGTCTTGGATTGTGTAAATTCCAATGGATTCCTCATCAAGGCTTGTTGTTTTCTTCCAACTAGTTTTTAACAATTTCCACCTACCTTAGTACCTTAGTAATGAGAAACTCGCCCCTATGACCGTCTCCCCGTCAGGAACGGAGTTGGTTTCTTAGTAGACTTAGAATTTACATACGCTGGCTGCCCCACAGGCGTTATTATTCCACGTCTAACCCATCGACAGACTAAACCTAGCTCGGATGACTACTGAAGGCCCGAGACTAGTGGAGCGTATTTCGTTAGTGGGAGGTAGGCCGATTATGCTGTGTAGGATGGCTCAAAGGAAGTGTTCTGTAATAGTATGAGCAAAAGCGCTAATGGCTTTATTTTCTTTGTTTACTTGATGTTAAACTGCGGAAGATTCGTCGCAAGCGATCAGTGGACTCTTTTACGCTACAGGTTTGGTCTGCTGACGGATTTCACCACTTTACCTGATTCCTGAAGAGAAAAAGTTTCATAATCCTCGGCTTGTTCCAAAGTCTATCAACGGTGAGTAAATGGGGGGCGCACTTACAAAAGATGACGCATGTCCTGTAGATAATGAGATGAAAAGTAATTGTGCATTTATTTGGTTGTGATACATTGTCCGAATCGTGGATTATGTTTAGAAATGCACCATAGTCCTGATCAGCAGAATCGGACTCGGCAGAGGGTGGGCCGAAATATCCTCTTGAGTTGTCTCCACAAAGCTGGTTGGGGTATGAAAGGAAAATAATGGTTCCGCTTGTTGAGTGCGATTGCAGATGTGACCCAGTCAATAATTTTGTCCATTTGAGTGGGACCGGACAAGATGCACACACATGTATTCACACAGTGGCGTGTCCATGAACGTTCTCACAGTTGACAGATAGTCGCTAGGAGCTAAACCAACTTAGTGTCTAAAACAGCGGGTGTAGCAGAAACCCGGATCAAACAGGACAGGTCCAGTTTGATGCTAGCCATTTCCGCACAATCTGTGTTACGAACTAAGTGTGTCTATGAAAGCAATGATTATGTTGCCGCCTATAGCTGCACAGATTTACACCATTCACTGAATAATTGCACCAACCCATGGAATATTGTAAAATCGCCGTAGCATATCTTCGGTATCTTATTTTCTGCACACTTTTGTGTTTGAAGAATCTAGGAAACACCAGTGGGAGGCAACAGATAATAGTGGGAAGATGTACATCGCCAGTTGACGGAACATAGCTGCGCACAATCAAGCTCTAAACACTGTGGACATCAGTATCTCTGAAATCGTTTGTTATGGTTGAACCGTCTTCGATCAAAACATGGACAAATAACTATCATAAAATTCAACATATGATTAGACAGGAGGTTGTGTGACGCTACTGCGTGAGTGACAAGATACCCAGAAATAACAGTTATATGACTGAATCGTGCAAGTTGGGAACAACAGTAAAATTATGCCGCCGGTGCATAAATCGACTGCTAAAAGGTCTTGGATATAAAATTTTAAAGTGACTGCTTGTTTCGGGTGTTTGACGGTTGTTGTACGTTTTATAAAATGTCGGGGACCAATTTCCATGTTTTCATTTATTATCTACCGATTGATCCCTCCCCTTACTTTGGAATTCTTCTTGGTAATGATTACGGGCTTTTCTTGCGAGGACTGATACGACCATTCCCGTTACGCGTGCGACAGCTTATTTCCCCCGAAAATAATGGTCTGGATGTATTACTGAGCCTTGATATCGTTTGGTCGTGGAAACTCGTTTTCTCGTGGTTTTTTTCCTCACCTCCCATAGATGGACCTTCGTTTATAAGTACCCTTGTTTCATTCGCGCTTGATCGCACCGCCATTATGCGACTGTTGCATCTGATCGCAGTAGTGTGAACCGTTAGCGGCAGAACCTGTTCTGTTCACTCTGATGTTCTATTACCTCAACACATCATTAACCAGGAGCCCGACAATACGACCATCCCTCTTTCAGAAACGAATCGATTGCCCAACGAGCTCAGAATTTATACAGCCCTTGTTAATAGACGCGACTATCATCGATCCAGCCTAACAGTAGACAATGATAGTAGATTGGACGTTGCCCGAACAAAAGCTAGGCGTATGGGATTGACAAGATTGAGGAGGTGAATGCGGCAAGTTGCCAAGCAAGTCTTTATAATGACCCAAAAAGTGTGATGAAAGTCGATCCCGTAGGACTCATGTAAAAGAAAAGCAGCAGACCATAAGCCCAGTTGAATAAAAATACATTGATGACTGTGCAAGGTCNTAGAATCTGACAGCAACCAAGCTCATCGGAAGATTGTTCCCGAATGTTCTTAACGGACGAATGTTGTGTCTGACTTATCAGCGAATGAGTCCCAGCAATTAGGCATTTCACGGAAATAGTGTTTCAAGGTAAAACGAGTTAGAAACAGCCATTTAGTTGAGACAAGAGGCGTATCAAATTCTTCGTGAAATATTAACATACGTTTCCAGAAGTACAGAGATCTTGTCGAGTGTACTGGTCATCTTGCGGCGAAAAAATTCGGCCATATCTGGAAATTGCTCATATTTGCATTTTGGTCAAGAAGCTTCCGCCACTTTATAAAAAATACGCCGCAGTAGCCATCGTGGCCAAGTCACCTTCCTGAAAAAGCTTTCATCGGAATCCTCATGGTAGAATACGTAATTCTACCCAGCAAACACGCCCAACTTCGCGTGGTTCGGAAGATGTAAATGAATTTGTAATTCCCGACCACATTGCGTCTGTATTGCACTTCACACTAAGCATTAAGTGAATTACAATGAAAGCTATGCCACCACGTTTGTGCGTCGTTTACCTATCCGAATTATACATTGAGGCTGTTTCCTTGTCGGCTTCTCAGGTAGGAGCCGGTCAACAAATGGCTATTCCTAAAGACGATTGCATCTGACATTACCACTTGGTGGTACCTACCTAGGTCCATACGGTATGATGTACACATGAGTAACATGTTCTACTCTATCATCGGCAAGTTGCACACCGCTTCGTTTATTGCTTATCGGCTGCGCTTGATTGTGGCTTGCCACTTGTACGCAACTCAACGCTCACTTACCCGACGGTCAATGACCCGCTTTGATCCCCGTTATTTCTCCGACAATAGCATTGATTCTCATGCGTATCGATTCAGCTACAACACTTCAGTCTTCGTGTCATGAATAGGCGCGATTTCTGGTTGAATACCGGGATCACAGAGAAAATCAACTTATCTCACATGCGTCATCGCATTTCGCTGAACAGATCGGCTAGATTCATTGCTGTGACTGTATCATCGAAGTGCCTCACAAATAAATTGAAGACCTGTGGAATGTGTTGCGAACGGTTTGTTTCGTTGGTGTGTTCCTTATCGATGTTGTTGTCAATAGCTGAAGTAGACTGGATGGGACAGATATCAGCTCGAACCCGTACTGTATATTTGGGCGTTGTTTACAGGTGGAGTTGACTAGGCGAGACAGATACTATTTTGAACACAGTCTTCAGTAGGCCATGCCCTGCTAATCTGATAAGCATCATCCCGACAGTTGTAAGCGTCTCCATTTGCTTCCATTGCGCGAGGGTCTTAGAACTAGCCTTTGGCTGCACTTTCTAAAACATCCAAAAAGCTACAACTGCCATTCAACTTACGACGTCGCCCATGAAATATATCGGTTCCGGTGATGACGTTGGCACTTTGCGGACAGTGGGCCTTACGACTGTGTGAGCTGCAACCGATTCGTGCTGGCCTGCCATTAGATTGCTTCCTTGTTTCCATAGCTTGTGATTTGAGTCGGGTTCTGAAAAATGCAGAGAAATTAAACTAAATTCTCGTTGGATAGAATCCATAGCGTCCCATTAGGACGTTGATTCCGCTGCACCCAATCTAACGTCCACACCATTGTATAATTTCCTAGCACCGGAATTGGTAATGCGTGTTCCAAATATTACCACAAGCAGGGTGAACAGTACGCTCTGCATTAGAATCGTGGGCGCCTGGCACCGAATCGTCATCACCACGGCACACTGATGCCCCGCAAGCTGATACCTTTGAAACACCCGGGAGGGTACTCCCGGATCAAAATCTCGGCATATGGCGGGAAAATGTTGAAAAACACACTGACAGCCATCACTGAAGTCTGCAGCCGGCGAAAGCACGACAAAACACTAATCGAAATTATGTTCGACCATGACACGAAGACTGAAGTGTTGTAGCTGAATCGATACGCATGAGAATCAATGCTATTGTCGGAGAAATAACGGGGATCAAAGCGGGTCATTGACCGTCGGGTAAGTGAGCGTTGAGTTGCGTACAAGTGGCAAGCCACAATCAAGCGCAGCCGATAAGCAATAAACGAAGCGGTGTGCAACTTGCCGATGATAGAGTAGAACATGTTACTCATGTGTACATCATACCGTATGGACCTAGGTAGGTACCACCAAGTGGTAATGTCAGATGCAATCGTCTTTAGGAATAGCCATTTGTTGACCGGCTCCTACCTGAGAAGCCGACAAGGAAACAGCCTCAATGTATAATTCGGATAGGTAAACGACGCACAAACGTGGTGGCATAGCTTTCATTGTAATTCACTTAATGCTTAGTGTGAAGTGCAATACAGACGCAATGTGGTCGGGAATTACAAATTCATTTACATCTTCCGAACCACGCGAAGTTGGGCGTGTTTGCTGGGTAGAATTACGTATTCTACCATGAGGATTCCGATGAAAGCTTTTTCAGGAAGGTGACTTGGCCACGATGGCTACTGCGGCGTATTTTTTATAAAGTGGCGGAAGCTTCTTGACCAAAATGCAAATATGAGCAATTTCCAGATATGGCCGAATTTTTTCGCCGCAAGATGACCAGTACACTCGACAAGATCTCTGTACTTCTGGAAACGTATGTTAATATTTCACGAAGAATTTGATACGCCTCTTGTCTCAACTAAATGGCTGTTTCTAACTCGTTTTACCTTGAAACACTATTTCCGTGAAATGCCTAATTGCTGGGACTCATTCGCTGATAAGTCAGACACAACATTCGTCCGTTAAGAACATTCGGGAACAATCTTCCGATGAGCTTGGTTGCTGTCAGATTCTAATTGCATTGGCGGCGGACCTACCGCTCACTATCTGTTGCGATGCTACCCAGCTCTTCTGTTTAATAAACAATGCAATAGGATGGAAGTTGAAGCCGTTCTCCTTGGATTCAGAGCTCACTAACGAAGTTGTTGTTTGGTGTGGACTCAAGTGCTTCCGGTGGTTTCAGGCGATTTTGTAACTTTCTAATTTTCCAGTCGCTCGTCAGGTCACTGTTACTCAATTTGTGAAGGTAAGGCTTCACAACCTCTTGATAGCTGATTTTTACAGGGTGCGTGTCCTGGCACCACTAGCGAATCAAATTTGGAGAAGTCGTATTTGAAAAATGCGGAAAAACATCTAGTTGCAACTTTCGGCCTGCGACTACCGGGGATATCCTAGTTTATGCCGCCTCAGCAACCCACCGTGAAAGTGTCTAAACCCACTGATTAAATAGCCCATACGGAAGAGTAGTCCCTGTGGGAAACCTCCCTGCTTATTGGGGACAGTATCCCATGCTTAAAGAAAAGCCTGCAACCAGTTTTGTAATCTTAGTGAAAATCAACCACCGATTCTGTAGAGTCCCCCTTGCCCATCCGTTCGGTAACCGTCTCAAAGTCCTTTTGCCATGCAGAAGATTCAGCAAAATCCATAAATAGCTTACAGACTCCATGATCGCAGCATGCTGTCTAAGTGTAATTCTGCATAAACCAGTTGACGTCACAGTGCACAACGCAATTAGTCGTTTTGTTCTCAATATTTACCGGAAGAAATGGTCGGGTGGTCCTGTACGGCGTGATAAATGACACCTACATGGACTAATGGTTAGGAAGGTAAGGGACCCAGCCTCGACAAGCGGGTAAACTGGAAGTGTGTTGTTTAGTCCAGGCACACAATAAGGTCGCTTGATGTGCGAACAACTAATCAGATGGCACAAACCATGCGAACTTTATTAATGGCCTGGGAACAACAGGTTGCGGTAAGTTTTGCGAACGTTTTGCATACCATGCCGCAGGCGGGCCAGTGAAATTTCCCTGTCGGTTCACTGTGGTCATCATCAACAGACTGGTTCACGGCGGCCATTATCAACAGACTGCTGGTGATATTCCAGCTGGTTATTTGGTCGTCCACTTCATGCTTGGCATTGGAAGTGGTCTATTTTAGTTAAAGTTTCAAGCTTTCAGATGCAAGTGATGAAGTCAGTAGGAAACGTTATTAATTGTAATGATGCCGGCACATCTCTTCCGACTCTCCACTGCAATAGCCCGTGGGCTCTTGGTTCACCGATAACTACGATTGTTTTCAACTGAAATGGGAATATATGAGCGTAAGTCATCATATTTACCATATGTTGCAATCAACAATGGGGTTTCCAAGAGGTTAGAAAATTTATCAACCGCTGCGCGGGCTATCTCTTCTAAAATTTTTATATCGCAGCTGAAGGACGCTAGTGCTGTGAATACGGGATTTCCTTTGCGCTACATAACCTCTTGTAGATGTTAACTGAGTTGCCTTTGGAGGCATGCACAGTGAAATAAAACATGCTGTAAGACGCGGTCGTCTGAAAGTTGATCAGTGAGAGGATAGTACATAACAGAACGTAGAGATGGGGTTCTGCAAAGCCTGATTTTGGCGGAAATACCGACCGACAAAAGTTGAAAACAATGCAACTGGCGTAACATTCCTCTGACCAATTGCAAAGGTACAAGATGGTGGATATACTACGGTTGGCGGCATCCGATTCGGATTAGCCTGTCACAGTGACCGAAGCCAAAGGACGCCTGCGCTTATATATCACTGCAACTGGCTTGCGCTGCACCAATTGCAGTTCCACCAACACACCACATATCCAGTGTAAACCCGAAGGAATAAGACCGGGAGGTGGTGGATATAACTATAGTCGTCAAAAACAGGATGGACTATGAAGGAGGATGTCTGCTCAAAGAAAAGCGATTAGTTTTTCAAAGAAATACGGTCGAAAAACCACATAAATATAAAGAATATACCCTTAAGTGAAGTTGCCATACGAGACTACCATTCGAACATAATGAAAACCCGTGATCAGAAAGTCGTGGAGCACATCGAGAAAGAATCGGCGTTCCAAAACTTGAGGGTAGAAAGTTAAAGCATCTCAGACACGCCTCAGAGAATTATGGTGTTGACGAAAACGTCAAAGACAACCCTCCGGTAGAGAATCCTTGATGTCACATTCGAGACAAAAACTATGGCGCAACGATGAATAGTAGTAAAAATAAGTGTTAGTGTCAACCGAAACTTGATTGATTTTGAGGCCAATTTCGCAGGAGACACAGTAACAATCTGGCGGTAATTGTGAAAAGCAGTGTAATTGCCCGTTAGCGAGGATGCAGATAACCTCAGTTACACTGATATCCCGACGTGAACATCGACATCACCAACATACACATCATCAACACAAAAGACAGATCAGTACATATGTGATTGATATTGACGATTAAATGCGACGCAAACACAAAAAAAACTATATTCAGGAAGGGAAAAGAAAGAAGGGGATGGGGAAAAACATGACCACCGAAAATAGCTACGCCCATATTCAAACGTTCAACATCAAGGTGCCCACATCTAGCAAACAACCGAGCCATAAGTGAAAGTAAGGCATCCTCAACGAAACAGCTCCATACGGCTTTGATCGCACCGTGTCATTAAATGCACTCACTCCACGTTCAACTCGGGCAAACAACAACATCACGCCACTGAGCTCAGCTAGCCGCTATCTCACCTAACGTCTCAAGCCACCGACTCCATCAGTCGCGGGGGCTCCAGCCTGAGAGCTGAACCCGATCTATAGTGACCAACCCCTTCGTGAGCGATTCCATTTCTCTACGCCAGGTCACCATCTGTCCACCTCGCACGAATCGGCCACAGCGTCGGCGAAGAATGCTCGGTGTGGCGGGTGGCTGAATATCTGGTATCCTCAATGCATGACCCGACCATTTAACCGGGTGAAAATGTAAGGACCGAGAAAAAGAACTCGTCTGACAACCAGAACAAAACACCCGCTTTCTGACCTTCTCGTTGCTTACCCGCTGGCGCCACTCAATACGAGCGAATGAACGCAGAGGTGAGTGGTCAAATACTTGAATACGGTTCGCGTCTTCTATATTGAGCGCCCAAGTCTCGTTGCCATAAAGTAACAGCCCCCCATTAATGTCTTATATACGCGACCTTTAAGCAGTAAAACGGGTATCTCTGTCGCTATAAGCGCCCCAGATTAGCGAACACCACCCTAGCCCTAGAGACACGCGCCTGTATTTCACCCAACACACTTCCACTGCCACCGCCGCTGATGCAGTTTCCCAAGTAAACAAGCCGGCCGACAACCCCCATGATTTCATTATCTGGCCATAAACCTTACGTAACCACAATCTTGCGGAAGCAATTTGCACTTGGATACTGGTTTGCGCATTCCGAAGTACTTGGCACGATCCAAAACAGCGTCTAGCACTGTTTGTGCTGCCCAAAACTTGTCAAACAGCAATACGTTGTCGTCAGCATAGTCAGGATCAATCAATCCTCCACCAGATTGGAAGTCCATGCCAGCAAATGGTGAAAGGGAACAGCCTCGACGTACGCCAATGCTGGTGAGGAAACTGCTACACAGTTCACAACAAACCCTAACCTGAGCTGAAGTATGTGAATGAAGCGCCGACAGTATGTTCACATACTTGCTCGGTAAAACCCTGCGTTTGAGCGACTCGAAGTTTGAGTCGAAGCCTCTACCAACGCCTCCCCACCACGTTTGAAATATGCCGGCACGAGATCATCCGGACCAGCAGCCTTATTAAGTTGAAGAACCGAAATACAATTGCGGACTTCCGTCTCAGTGGGTGGTGATAAATCCACCACAAGTTTGTGGCGACAACATAGTTGGAGCAGGAAGCCAGCTGAACTGACCCCCAGTGTTCCGTCCACTGCTCTAACCTTCTGGACTTACTGTGGATGAGTGTGCCACCTGTTTCGCAGATAAATTCACCGAGAGGTAATTGCTCGAGACCAGTGACACGGGTAAGCTTAGAGTTTGCCAGTGTTCCCTGAAGCAAGGTGTCCCCCATTTTCTTAAATCCCCCCACTAACCAAACTTCATTATCAACCTTCAGGCTACGTTTAAGTTGCCTACATATATCTCTCTTATAATTGTTATGCGAACCGCTAGGAGAGGTGATCAGTCCATCTTCTAGTGGCCCAGGGATTTCTCCGACATCCAGTCTGTTCAGCTTACGTACCCCCCTGCCGCATGCTACAGTACCTGGTTCTCGAATGGCCTGTGAAATTTAAGTCCAGCAGCTATTAGGATCTTCGGAGTGGCAACTGATAAGATAAATTTCTAAGCTGGTCTGATACCTGAGCTTTACCGGCGGTATAGTCAGTCCCTCAACAGCAAGCCGTCACTGGGGTCGTTGCCCAGCAGAAGTAAGGAGAAAACGACAACGTGCCAGCTCATGATCTGAGTCCAAGTACGTACTCCAATAAGAACGACAGTCTTGAATGGAATCCCGCCACCTATAACTAACGGCTATGTGGTCTGTCTGACACCAGGCCTGATTAGAAGGAGGCGGCCGCCAAGTATAACAATGACGTGCACGACGTCTAAAACCAGTGCTGGCTGAAAGCAGTTTGTGCTCGGTGCACAGTTGCTAGAATCGCCCGACATTACCTGACCGATTTGATGCTATTCCAAACCTGCCACCTAAACAAGACCCAACCTCAACAAGGCGACTGGCCTGGGTGTTCACATTTCCGTTCAGATTGACTATATCGGAAGCACGTGTCGACCGAAGGAGAGTGGCCAGATTCGAGTAAAACGCGTCCTTGACGCTAGCATCACTGCAGTCAGCTGAAGCGTAAGCAGACGAAGTGAAAGAATTTCTGAGTCTTGCGCCTAGATCTGGCCCTAACCGAGTCTGTCAAGCGGACCGCACAGTCTACTGTTAACAGGAGTTCAATCTACTAATGCGGCCACGGCCGTCAGGCTAAGAGCCAAACCCACTCCAGCCTGACCCGTAACGGTGGCCATGGAGTCACCCGAAGTGTACAACCAATAGCGGAGAGACAATGCGGGTGCTGTCAGTTCCATCCGTTGACTACTGACCACGAAGTCGCAAAGCAGTAAACAAGTAAAGATACACGGAAAACAATGCTCGGAAATAAAATGAAGACAAGGACAAGCGAATTTCACGAAACAGAAAAGTAAAGTCTGCCGAGACATGGAGTGTTTCCAGCCAGCAGTGGGAAGGATCGTGAACTCTCTAACCAGGTAAACAGCACCTGCGAATGACGCTCAGCGAAACGACCAAGGTTTTCATAGCCCGTGACTATGTAATCGTCTGGCTGCCTTGAGGTTTCTTCCAACCATCAACAGTAACACTTAACAGTGAGCGGTATGGTAGACACTCCATCGGCATACGAAGTACATGATCCAACCAATGAAGACACCTTCACTATCTCGGCTACTGGTCACGAACTCGCACATTTTCCTAACACGAACCGATGGACTATCCCATTTCTCACAAAACAGTCAATTTGTTACAGGCTAACTGGTAACTGCTGAGAGCCAACGTGTGTCATCTGCATGAACGGGCCAGGTCTCTGATCCACAGGGCAAAACTGAACACATACAAATTGTAAACTCCGCTTGTAACCGATCAATGAACGCCTTCGTGATGACGCAAGTAACAGAGGTCGATGACTGCACTATGTGCTCTCGCCATGCCCGTAGACACCACGTCAGAAACACTGCAGGCTTACGAGGTGACAACAGCAAGAGAGGTGAAACGACTGTTGGTCCTAATGACCTGCCAGCAATAACAAAGACGGACCTAGTGACAACCCAAACTTGTAACAACATTACACTTCGAAGACGCAAACTGAACATCGCACAGACCAACCATTTCATTTGACCAAATCACCAGGATTTGTGTGCTCCCGCAAAACTATGAAAAACAGTGTCTTCCGCATACCTAATGTCAGTCAACATATTACGTAGTAGAATCCGCAAATTCGAGAGACCCAGGATACCCACCATCACAAAGTTGAAAAGAAAGCAGGAAATCGGACACCCCTAGTAATGTTGTATAACATGCAGTTTCGTTGTGAGTAGTATACTACTCACAAGTAGTATATTACCCACGGGCAACATTCAGGAGAAGAGGACAGGCCCCGAACACGACGGACGAGAAGAGACTATCGGAACAGTGTATACGTGCTGTGTGAGAACTGTCACCAAGATGAATGACAACGCACTGTCACCCAATGTATGGGAGTGCATGTCTGCCGCGCAAATGAGAGCACGCGGTTATGGTTTAGTTTATGACATGACCTGTACGCAAGCTTGCGAAATAAAGGAACTTGTTGGCCAAGCATCTTTTGCGGACACAACAGTAATACTTATTTGGCTTGGAGAACGCTCAAGATAGCTGCCTATAAATTCGTACTCTGTACTCAGAGCAAGCATAAAACGAACTCAACAAAGTGACGACGCACTAGGACGCATCTGCGACGGAAAAGCCATAGAGCGCACCCGGGAACTAAGTCGAAGTTAATAGTTAGATCCAAAAGCATGACAATCATCGGCTGAGTAAAGAAGTGTCGATGCTCCAGTGTCTCTTGCAAGCTGAACAAATGATCAATACAGCCGCAACCAGGCCAGAAACTTGCCTGTTCGCATCTCATTTGTTTCTCCGAGTGTTTCCCCAGCGACCGTAGTATGAGACCTGTGAGCAGTCTGGATGGGATGCGGATAATGCCAATGTCTCTGTTTGTCGCGTTTCATCTTAGCACCGTTTTTGAAAATGAGAAACACTGCCGATAAGCACTCATCGTGAAGCACAGCTTCATTCCCTTGTGCGGAACAAGGGGAGCGATCACTTTAAACAGCAACCTTTCGCTGTTATTTTTAAAAGATGTTGAAGGAAGACGACCCAGATCTGAGGCTTTATTGTGTTCAAAAAATGTAACCTCCGAAGCCATTTTAGTTCTCGATGTAGTATTGTCTGGAATGTCATAACTAACAACACAGAATCCCAGTGAACAGTCACTTATGCACTGTCAGAATCAACACACCGGTGAAAAGTTTGACAACACAAATCAGGTGGACTTTGTGTGCTCAATATGTCGGCGTGTGCTCCAGCGGACAGCCGTTTGGATGTTATCAAAGATGTGTTGACACCCTGATTGGCCTTCTGAGGCGGACTAAACACTCAGACATCATCATATTAGCGGGTGATTTGAATGCTTAGCTTGGTCGTCTTTCTCCAAAAGAGAAACCGCCGGGAATTACGTTTGGTGTCCGGGCACAATGCACTGACAATAGCGAAAGACTGTTGCAGCTGTATGCATCCCAGTCTCTGTATTTCGAGCACCGCATTTCAACACAGGAAGACACACTGTGCTACATGGAAGCCTCCGTCTGCTTTTCAGCCGTGCACGCAGCTTGATTATATAGCAGTCATTCAGCGGTGGCGCCATTCTGTTAAAAACTGTCGTGCTTATGGAGCAACTACCTGGACTCGTACTATGTTGCTGTGGGTACCTTTTTTGTTTTATCATTTGTCCCAAGGAGATACGCTCGTAAATACAAGATACATAACTGGTATACAGACGAGGAGTGTTAAGGACGCTTACTGTGAAACACTGGTGAACAAATTGCTCACTTCGATTCAGGTGAGAGAAACTAACGAACACTGGATATGCTGATTTCAGAATTGACGAAATCCCTCCGGATGATTTGAGAATCCGAAGTACTCCGTGAATGGTGCCTATCAACAGTAATTCTCGTCTTCAAAAAGGTCTGAATTCCATGTGATAACTATGGAGGCATCAGTCTAGTGTTTGTTGCGTCCAAAATACTCGCTGGATTCATTTCACATCGGTTCATTAGGCCCAGGGAAAGTCAGATACGCAAAGAACAGGCAAGAGTCCGATCCGATCGAGAGTGCGCTGATCACACTTCCATCTTGCGACGAATTGGCGTGGAGACAATTCACAGATGCCAATTATATGGTGTTAGACAAACCTGCCTCCGTTTTCTCCCAACTAACTTCAAGGTCGGGAAACCCGCTGCGACACACACCGAAGACAAAATAACCAGCGCAGCAAACATTCCGGGCCGACCACCCCACAAACTGCGATATTCCATATCCCAAATGCTCGGTCATTATTCTCTAAATAGACACCCTGTAGCCTAGATCAGCTTGGATTTTTTTTTCTCTGAACCAACGAAAGCACGTGTAACTCTGATTAGCCTTCTGGCCTTTTTGAATATTGCTCCTGAGAGTCACACTCCATTGTACACATCTGATTATGCCGGTTTCCTACCTGTTTTTGCTCTAATCAGGCTGAGAATTTGAAACTACCGCCCAAGACAGAAAAACAACTCGCCTCGCTAGTTTGGCGTTTTTTCTATGTACATTCTATCTTCCAGGGTTGATATAAACGGTATAAGTCGTGGCTTTTACTGTCGTACGCGTTTCAACAACATGAAACAGTGTGGACCAACAAACCCTTTGTTTCCCACTTGTAATCACTTTCAATCATCATTTTGGTAAACAGCATTACCTCGACAGCGTTACGACAAGGCTGACATCAAGTCCACCTAGGTGGGTTACCTATAAAATCGACGCGTGTCCGAGTAGGTGTTTGCACGTCATCTTACCAACGTACGACTTGTGGCAATATTAATTTGACAGAAAGTGAAACACCTGCAGTTACATGTATGAGGGTCACACGAATAACTACAGATTCACGAGATCATCCGGACCAGCAGCCTTATTAAGTTGAAGAACCGAAATACAATTGCGGACTTCCGTCTCAGTGGGTGGTGATAAATCCACCACAAGTTTGTGGCGACAACATAGTTGGAGCAGGAAGCCAGCTGAACTGACCCCCAGTGTTCCGTCCACTGCTCTAACCTTCTGGACTTACTGTGGATGAGTGTGCCACCTGTTTCGCAGATAAATTCACCGAGAGGTAATTGCTCGAGACCAGTGACACGGGTAAGCTTAGAGTTTGCCAGTGTTCCCTGAAGCAAGGTGTCCCCCATTTTCTTAAATCCCCCCACTAACCAAACTTCATTATCAACCTTCAGGCTACGTTTAAGTTGCCTACATATATCTCTCTTATAATTGTTATGCGAACCGCTAGGAGAGGTGATCAGTCCATCTTCTAGTGGCCCAGGGATTTCTCCGACATCCAGTCTGTTCAGCTTACGTACCCCCCTGCCGCATGCTACAGTACCTGGTTCTCGAATGGCCTGTGAAATTTAAGTCCAGCAGCTATTAGGATCTTCGGAGTGGCAACTGATAAGATAAATTTCTAAGCTGGTCTGATACCTGAGCTTTACCGGCGGTATAGTCAGTCCCTCAACAGCAAGCCGTCACTGGGGTCGTTGCCCAGCAGAAGTAAGGAGAAAACGACAACGTGCCAGCTCATGATCTGAGTCCAAGTACGTACTCCAATAAGAACGACAGTCTTGAATGGAA
>QNGE01000065.1:458934-484403 GCA_008508345.1 Paragonimus westermani | reverse complement strand
ACAGAGTCACTTGTGGCAGGCCAATAGGTAGAGGTCTGATGGACTACAATCTCGTAGTCTTACAGGTTAGAGGTTGAGGAAGACTCAAAAATGGTACTGACTCTAGTTTGCTGCCATGTGGTACGGGTTTATGAGTGGGAGGTTGTGACTGAGAACTCTGTTCTTTGTCCTTACCTATGTTCGGATGTTCTGGCAGTAGCCCAACCTACATGTAACCATAATTAATCATAGAACTACTGACTCCATATTGTATCCACTATCTCGCGGTATAGACCCGATTTCCCCATCTGCTGCACCCAACGGAGTGGACGGGCATAATCTGCTGCTACTTACCCCTCCCATACTGTCCTATTCAACTTAGCTCTCAGGCCCCTCTTGACACTCATTTCTGATAGTTCTGCACATCCCACAATATGCAACTAATCATGGTTATAATGTCTTAGGAAGTCCCTCTTCCTACCATCCAATCTCCTGTTTCTATCTTTCTTTGTCTTGGCTTAAAGTTCAAGTCCGTATTAGATGCCTGTGACTTCCACACTACTGTTTTTCACATACTAGAATCCAGAGAATTAAGCGTATCGAAATGACAGCACACACTGTCTACTATGCAATACTGGTTGTTCATTTCGGGTGGCTCAATGGCAGTCACTGTCAGTCAGGTTGAAGTAGGTATAGTTCTCAGCACAGCAGTCGCAATTGGCAGGTTCTGTTGAGACCAGCTCTTCAGAAACCATTGTCTGCTTATACCCCAACTTGCTGCAATGACATCTGTGTCAAAGATACCTTTTAATTTAAATGTTCTCCTTAGGTCGACAGATCTGATACAGTCGTTTTGACGGGGTGATTAACGCCCAGTTCGTGAGACCGAGTTTTGTACATATGGTTGTTTTGGGCTGACTTCATATCGCTGGGATAATGAAGGGCGACTGTCACAACTGTTCGCTGAGCACAGTTCATTTTTGGTTAACATTTGCCTTAAACATTGTGTGCGTCATTGTTTCATTTGGCGCCCACCTCCCAATCAGACGCGATCCCAGATAAACTACGTAGCCGTTTGTCCCCGGTAGCGTGGCTCCATCCAAGGCTGTCGGTACGTTGTCGTTTTGTCCTTATTTTTCTGTGGTAACGACTAGCCGACGGTAACGGTTGATTTCTAAGAAACTTCGGTAAATCATAATGGCCAGACTAGCTCAGGAAACAAGTTTAACAGCTCGGACCCCGAAGATCGCAATGGCTGTTGGACCATTCATGAAGCAGCTACTATAAAGTGCGGTACTGTGTTTCGCGGGTTAAGCAAACATTGAATCTCAGAAAGGACCCTAGAGTTGTTGAATATCGAACGAAATATTCCTGATGGGAGTTCGTGTGTCATATTAAAAAAGGATATCCGTGAGCAGGTAAGGCTTATGTAATTGAGAAATTTAATGAAATGGAAACCGCTCTTACATTAAGGACTCTTCAAACTTACCTGTACTGTTAACCCAAGTCGTCCATCTGTCTATGAAACTGTTACGTTCAGAAGGTTAGGTCGCTGGACAGGACATCACGAGAGCTAGTTTGTCTGATTCTACGGTATTACCGTCATCCCCATGATTGGTAGCTTTATCAACACCCACCAGAGCTGAGGTTTGTTATTGCGTTTCGGTTTTCAAATACACCAGGGCTGTTGGTCTAGACGACTTTGTGCCGACATTTTTCAAATTCAAAAGCCCTGACTCTGGTATCAACATGGGCGGACGGCTGATTACGTTACTCGATAATAGTTACCATAATCAAGAAGGGATTTATGGGCTGTTGCGAAAATCTTAGGAAGATCAACTTGAAACCAGCCATAACCAAGGTCAATCATATTTCGTCGACTCATTGCAGCTTGAGAGGCAGGTATTAGGGAAGAAAAGACAGGGTTTTGTCCCGAGCGAGGATGTATTGACCATGGTTTTGCCCCTCACCAAATCCTTGAACAGCGTCACGTACTGTTTGTCAACTATCACCACGTTTATCATCTATCTAGATGGTTTTGATCGACGTACATCTTTAAAGTCGCCTAAACGTAGGAGTGTGCCGTTCAACTATGTGCCCATACAGTTGGCACTTTAATTCCAGCTCAACTCAGAATGAACTGCCTGACGGTTTCCGCACCGAAAGTTAGGCTACGTCAAACCTTTCTACTCCCGCAATTCTTGTTCACTTTTGTCACAGACGAACTAGTGGAGGATTGCGTGACACTGTAGATGTCGACGTGGACCTTCTGCCTGATAGAAGACTGAATGGACGTGATTGTACTGACGGCAAGATGTTATCTGGCAATTTTCAAACGATGCAGTCAATGCTAGACGCCATTTCTCGCTTTGAAAAATACATCGGAATGCACTTTACAGCTTCCACGAGTATTGCCATTAAATTAGATGAGAAGGTTATTGAAGTGTTTTGATCGCTTTCTGTATTTAGGCAGTTACTTCAGCAGCGACAGGTGTGTAAGAAGCGAAGTGGCTGCTCTTATCTCCAAAGTCATGGCACTGTTGGTTGATCTGGAATACCTCTGGCGACGGAAATGGCTCTGTGAAGTTGAGCGACTGTGCTTGTAAGACGTTTGTGGGGTTGTTACATTACGGCTTCACAATATAACACTATTCTGGTATTTCATCAACGATGTATGTTTTCAATTGCTCACATGGGATGGCACCAACGCGTAAAGAACGGTGAGTTCATGGCCACAGTTTTCAAGCCCTACAAATGGGCTTGGGCAACACAACAAGGATTCCGGGTAGTCGTCTGTTTCACCAAGCCAGCTTTTGTCGATGATGTAACCACCTGGCGTAAGGTTCAAAATATACAGCTGATGATCCGGCCCAGAAAAATGAGTCAGCCACTAAGTGATATGTCGTACTGGTTGTCCAAAATGTGTGGACCAGGACACAAAATCCGGATTCCGAACCAAAAAGCCTATCGAACGAACAGACTGCCTAACCGAATCGGATGAGCGAACGGGCACAACACCACTGTAATCAAAGCCAAACTAGCCGGCATGGGGGTGTACGCGCATTTCTGGTCAAATTACTGGGTCTCATAGTCCCAATGTTTTGACCATCGCGGTCCACGGCTGACAGTACCTGGCTGTTGACAAAATTCTCTGTGACCGTTTGAACGCTTAAAATGCAACGCTGGACTGGGAACCAGCACATATTGTTGGCTGCAAATGGACGACTTAAATACACGACAGTTCCCTAACGGATTGTGCTATCACGGTAATTTTCCACTGAACGATGTACGATAAAAGTGCATTCAGGAACGAAACAGATTAACCAATCACTGGAAATTGATCGAAAATCATCGATCTTTTCATAGAGTCAGATTTACAGTAGATTTACAGTGCCATTAGTGACCCCTCACGTGACATGTTATAAACGTATTCTTGAATCGCTGGGCGACCTATGGGATTTTTTCGTTTCGTGGCCTTGTCATTGAAGCGTGTCCTTCCACCTCCTGTGAACAAGTCTTATTGGACCATTCTATCCGTGATGAACGCAACTTGCCACGTTATCGAGATCGGTGTGGACAACTCGTCCAAAAATATTGTTCAGATTAACGTGTTTTGTTTTTTGAAAACCTGCATTTTCTTCAAAAATGTCTTATACAAATTGGACTGACCTAAGCATCATGTCGGAACTATATCACACTGGTGGACCACGACGAAGATGACAATGGAAACCATTACCGATACTGATACTTTTTCTGCAGTTAACAGATGAAGCATATGCATTATGTAGAAATTACGGTTAGCTAGAACTGGCTACATCTCCTTGATGTACGTTTGTCAGGGCCGTTTTCAGCGTTGTACGAAACAATTTGTGCAATCTGCAATAGACATTTGGTCTCAGTTCTTAACGGCCTCTTGTGTTACAGTGGTTGCTTTCAATATTCTATTGCGTTTCAATATGAAGGTCATTATGCGTCCCTCTAGTGTTTCTCGGTGTTGCTTGTAGACACTGGGTTTGAGGTAGTCCCAAAGAAACATATCAAGTGTCGTAATATCCACCTTGACCGATCCATCTTCACTCGAATGTTTCGTTCTGGTATTCTCGCATACAATGAATAATGTGGTGTTTTGCCATCCGGTTGTAACCAGACGTAATCAAGTACTCCTAGTTACACCATTGCCCGTACAACTTCCTACTGCAGTATCTGCGGATAGGAATGCTCTGCTTTCTAAATGATTATGCGAACGGAGGTCCTGTCTGTAACGGTTTATCGAAAACAAGCACCTTCCGAAACATAGGTTTCGGGCTATGTTGACGTCGGACTTGAACAAACCGAGGGTGTGTTGTTTTGCGGAGAATGAGCTTTCTGCAGGAATCAATTCAAACATTAGTTTGATTCGTCAATATACACTATTTAATACATCACTGGCAGAACAATTATCTGTTTTGTGAGATTCATCTTCTTGCAGGTCAAGAACACTGACTTCTGTAACAAGCCGTTCATCGACCTTCGAACTGATTTACAGGTAATCGATCGCGGACCCACATGTCTTGCATTAAACTCGCTAGTAGTGCTTTTTGGAGTTTCACTACAGATAACAGATAAAAACCACTCAAATGCGCTGTTCAGCTGTCAGATTACCGCAGTGTGATCTGGTTCCGGCATGATAAATTCGTGCACACCAAGTTGTGGGCAGCTACTGTCCGGCAAGCTGAATTGAGAGCAACCTGATGTAGCATAATTCAGTATGAGTCAGACGAACAGATACATACATTACGGACTAGTCATCTCGCGGTCCAGAAGTCCAAAGTACTTTCAGTGGAATGATGGTATTGATTCTGAAACGTCGTCAGTCATTTGCATTTGATTTTCGACCAACCTTTAGAAATTTGTTAATCTGTTTCGTTCCTGAATGCACTTTTATCGTACATCGNACTGTAAATCTGACTCTATGAAAAGATCGATGATTTTCGATCAATTTCCAGTGATTGGTTAATCTGTTTCGTTCCTGAATGCACTTTTATCGTACATCGTTCAGTGGAAAATTACCGTGATAGCACAATCCGTTAGGGAACTGTCGTGTATTTAAGTCGTCCATTTGCAGCCAACAATATGTGCTGGTTCCCAGTCCAGCGTTGCATTTTAAGCGTTCAAACGGTCACAGAGAATTTTGTCAACAGCCAGGTACTGTCAGCCGTGGACCGCGATGGTCAAAACATTGGGACTATGAGACCCAGTAATTTGACCAGAAATGCGCGTACACCCCCATGCCGGCTAGTTTGGCTTTGATTACAGTGGTGTTGTGCCCGTTCGCTCATCCGATTCGGTTAGGCAGTCTGTTCGTTCGATAGGCCTTTTGGTTCGGAATCCGGATTTTGTGTCCGTGTCCATGCTTCTAGGGCAACATGTGTTCAGTTGGTCCGCCACGCTAGAACCGTCGCGATATCCATGGTCGGCGGCAGGGAATTTCATGTGAGATTGCGGCTAATCAACTTCATTGGTGTAGTTGTTTTCTCTATATCAGGTTGTCTGCGAACCAACGAGACAATGGATGTCGTAAGGAAGTTTCCCTGCTGACCACGCTTCATTTCTATATATGGATCCGTTGTTCGTATGCACCTCGATGTTGAATGTTTGAGTCTAGACCCAGATTTTAGTAATTAGGCACCTCTCTAATTTTCACTCTTCCCTTGATGGTCTTTTGGCATTTAAGCATGAGAGCAAACCGCTGTTTTGATCGCTGTCTGGAAATAAGGTTTCAGTGCTCACAACTGGTTATTTGCCATCAATGTATGTGAATTTTAATCGCGCTATGGGAAATAAATTTCACTCAATTCTGTTTTAATCCACCAATTTCTGCACTGTTTATTCTCTTAGCAGAAAGAGAAGCAAAGTGTGAACAAGTGAGTTGTATAAATATCAGGACCTAGCGGACTCAAAGATACTGTGGCCGATGGTTCACGACGCGTAATACCTTGTGTGAGCGTACGTGGTTCATCCTATCTCTTCGGACCCACCCACTTTCATGTATCACTTTGGGCATTAGTCGCAACATCTGAACCCGATTATTCCTAAGGTCGACAGAACTGTTTTTAGTTTCAGCAACCGCCTGATTGGTCGATCAATCTATGAAGTCATTTCTTGCGACAACATTTACAACTGTTGCACAGCTGTGATAAGAGAGTAGCAAGTAGAAGGAGTAAAATGATAACCAGTAGAACAAATATGCCGATGATGAGTTTGATGTCGGCGTTCAGTGCAACGGTAATCTGGATGGTTCTGTTGGTTTGTGCATTCTTGGGCCATGTCTTGCTCACATTTTTCAGGTCCTCAACAATCATGCCTTGAGTGGGTTGAATGAGCAACCGATAGTACTGCGTGATTAGCAGTGCGAGAAAGACTGTAACAGATTTCAAAAAAGCTACAAATGTCACATTTTATCAAGACCAGCTGAGGTCGTATTTATCATTGAATAGGAACAGCTAGGAATACTCAGACGGTTGAGTTCAACTATGAAAAGTGTATTCAGTGGCGCACCTTGATGTCAAATTTGTTCTATCTTCAAATGTTTCCTTAGCGTGGAATTGGCTATATGTTTACCATTGCGATCATATCACCCGCTCTCCAGGCGTTCGCCATAATTACTTGTAAAGGGTGTACTGATCAACCTTGTACCACTGGCAGTGGTCTAATTAACGGGTTTGTTGAAGACACTAAATGTCCGTCTTTGTTGAAATCTTGGACATTCATGCCACACTAGATCGCTTGTTTCAAAATCAACGTATGGGTCACCAAAGTTGGAAGTTTGCTAGGTTTTGCTCTAGTGTGATCCACGTCATTCAGTGGGTTGCATTTCTACACTCCAGGCTGATGTGTATCTCTGTTCAGTTAATGACCTCGTCGTCGTTGTGTTCATGGGCTTGTCAGTTTATAACTTTTCCAGTGCGATGGCTCGACACCACTTTCACATGTTCTAATATCATTTGTCAATAACTCGATGATCATCCGAACTAAGCAGGTCACATTAGTTATGCAGAGCAGAGAGTGGAAATAGGTACATTGTAGTCAAGCCTCTAGACTGCAATGGTTTTTGCTTACAGGCATTCTAACCGAGTGACATAAACAAATGCTTGTTTTGCCTACCTGAGATATACTGCCATCTTCTAGAATAGAGATTTGTGTACCGTCTGATTCACACTTTTTCTCTCGTCGCCTCAATGTTTTCCGACCACCATGGTCCAATGAGGTCCGCTTACTCAGGTCTACCAGAATACTTGTAAAGACAAGCTCTCAGACAATGCTTACGCTCCTGTATACTCCGTTTCCACTTCGTTAATTTGTTCAGTTTAGCTTGAGCTATGCTAGGGGGTTTAGAGCGATACCGATACGTCCTATGGGATACCTCAGAATGACACGGAATCATGAAGTGTTGTTAGGACCTTCGGAAAATATATGGAGACATCTTGACGTGAACAATCATAGCGAATCCCTTGACTAGTCAACAAAAGCACAAGATTTATCTGGTCTAAACATGTATGCCCCGTGGTCAATTCGAAGATCGGATGAATGCGTTTGTCCTGACTGATTAGATGGGAGCTTTCATCTGGTAGCTTAAACTCCACTCGAGCTAGACATTATCCGTAGAGTGAGCAAATTGCACACGTCGGCCATTCTTTCTGGGAACTCATGAGACTTGTGATTAGGTACACGTGTCCTGGCGACGTGAACACATCAATTTCCAGTGCGCTAATCATGTGTAAAATACAATAACGCTGCTTAGGTTGGTCTGATTGCGATGTGGTTACCCCTACTCGTTTGAGAGTTGATGCGCGATAGCGTGGTCTCGTGTTTGATCTGGATTTCTTAACTGGCTTGCCGAGCATGAATACTACCTTTTGGTGGTCAGCGAGTGATGTAATCAATCGACCTTGTTTGTACTGCTTGGTCCGGGACCCTGTTTAGTCTACAGAGAAATCAATGATTAGAGCACGGTCGTTGATCAGTCAGTTGTTCAGCTGGGCATGTATGTGAACGTATATATCAGTGGTATAAAAATGAATCCAGTAAACTGTTTGCGCCTTAAAGTAATTGGTGGCATGCGCGTGGATCGTGTGGCTGATGCATTCATTTTGAACCAAAGGGCACATTTTATTTAGAAGGATTTCCGATTGGTTCATCCGCCTGTTTAACATTGTGTTAATTCTCACGCTTGGCAGACTTTGATGAAACAAGCTAGCAACTTTCTGGACTCTATTTTTCGAATAAGTCGACAAACGAACATGCGTGGATAAGAAATACACAAGACAAGCAGGTCATAGCTATATAGTCCTGTTCTGAACGCAGCTCGTCCTTTTCAACTAGGTGAGGTACACTGCAACGCACATAGATAAGCAAACTGTGATGAACCGGACTAAACCACTGGTCAACAAGAAGTGACGAGTTATAACTCAGATCTAAATGTACGTAAGCACACGTATTCACAAAACCATCGGGTGGTAGTGGTTCCGTTATACAGGCTGAAAGTAAAATAGTTGTTTTCTAAGCTCGTCCAGCAACAACATAAAACAAAGAGGCTGACACCTTATCACCTAGTTTACAGCTACACACACATCTTGATCCAATTACCCATTTATTTGACTGTTTCATATGAAATTCATCCTAAGGGGTACTACTCAGGTGGAAAATCTCGAGCATTACCTTATAGAACCTTGTCATTCGTTCTGTTTCACTGAAGGCTCATATCTGTCATAGCCAAGTCTCCTTTACATCCACAGGTCTAACATGCTACTCATTAGTAATGAGAGAACTTTTCTCACATGATGTCAACAATCTTTGATGTTCCGTTTTTGTTCTGAAGCTCGATTACGTTCCTAATGGGCTGATTTAGGCAGTATAGTACTAATCACTCAAATGGTTTGTTTAACAATTTGTAGAGCTTGTTCAATCAGGATGTGCGGAATAATTTTTCGTTATCTTCACCATAGAGGCTGTTCCATTGTCAATAGTTATTAGACGTGTTAATTCCATAAACCTATCACTAATGTAGCATGTTTATCGGTTATCTGCCAGCACACACCAGAATATGACATTAACTTACACAGAGCTTGTCTAGGCGTCATCCTTGAGATTTTCTCCCTGAAATAAAGCGAGTTGGGAGCACGAATAATAATGGATAGTGTATTACGGTGTTCGTTACAGTAACAGCCAACTTTTTATGAATTCAACTATGTTACGGGGTTGTCTATACGTTTGACTGTGTTTGTAAATATGGACTTCGTTTCACTTGGCCGTACAGCATAACCTTCTCTGTTGTACGAAACATGTTCATGTCTCTCTGTCAAAATATGCATTGAATCAGATAACGATATTGTAGGGTTCTACCAAAATCGATAAAACAGTAGATCTTTCGCTGTCTCTGGTACGTAACAGCTGCTCTGAAAAGTCGACATAATCGATAGTGTTCTTGAGAGTAACTGACAGACGGAAAGTTGTTCTCTTTGATTCTCCAATAAATTTACCTCTTCTACTAAGAACGACTGAGTCCGTTTAGAAAATAAACGTCATGATGCGTGTAAAACTGTGTATTGTATTGGTCGATTGGTTCAGAGCGCGTTGGACCGTTCACTGTGAGTTGTTGATCACAGTTTGCATGGACGAGTTCTCTAGAAGACACCAAAGGCAACTTTCGCCTTGATCACGGTGAGATTGGATATCCTTCTGAAAATCGTATCTTGTGGTTTTGAAGCGAGGGTTTTGATTATTACTCCACCGTCATCAAACTGAGCCCAGAGCATCCATTCTTTCTGAATCGTTTGCTGCATCTGGAACTTGCCTGCACAAACCAGCGAAGTTCACCTCTGATGTAATTCAGACACCGGTCAACCTTATTTTCTCAGACAGGATTGCTGAATCTAAAATTGTTTCTTCTATACTTGGCTCCGAATCTGCAAACGTTCACCAACCAGCTGATAATTTAAATACACAACAATCGTCTTCATTTGGTTAGGTAGGTTTCTGAGCTGCCTTACAGCTTGGGAAGCCATGATAACTAAACCCTGCTCGGTCCCCTTAAATATTGACAATTACATGTCGCGATACTGTTTTAATCTGCATCGTTTAGCTTTTCTACCCTGGCTGAACTCTTTGATTTGGCTATGACCACACTGTAGTCATGGAATTCTGTTCTGCTTTGTAGGTCATTTGTCATGGTTGGTTAACACTGATCTGTGTTACATCCTGTCAGCTTGTTACGCTCGAGGTGTGCAGTTAAACTTCATCAATGGTGTCAACCCTAGATTCTCACTAACTTGGGTCATCAGGATAGGAGGCGGTATTACGGAGGAGGACAATAGACTAAACAAAAGCAGATTACAATTCCTCCTACACATCTTGACCCCAAATCGTCCTAAAAGTGTGCACTATAGACAATAAACCATAAACGGTAACACGCAATCATTCCTTTGTAAAAACTTGTGCGTTACTTCATATCTACGAATCACTGAAGAATGGTCCAGTGTTTTGGGTTCCATATGGCTTTATATAAAACGTTGGTTTGTTCACATTCATCGCCAACATTTCACCACAGATATAATTGTTATGGTACCTTACGAACAGAAAAAGTAATTTCAACCATGGATACAGTGAGATTATCGAAATGATAATCAGCGATTCAAAAGTAACCGTGATAAGACAAACTTTACATAGAGAAGCGCGAGTTAACCCATGTCAGTGAGTGCGTAGCGTGTGTACACAGTGAGCAAGTGTGTGTATGAATGTTTAAGGGAAAAGTCAGCCGGATGTCTGCCTTCACACGGATGTGAACGTAATGTTTCCCACCTGCAAATGTTTAGCATATTGCGAATGCTTTATCAGAAACATCAGATCAGAGAAGAGAATGTTTACCAGATAAATGTACTAAAATTAATCACATGCTATTGACAGTAGTAGATTCCACAGTGACAGTTTGCAGGTGTACTGGAAGCGGCCATCATTCTCCTTCTCAGTACAGAGGATGCAATCTTTACCGTAACTCGAGTTATATGTATGCTTCCTGCTAATGTCATACTTGTCTGAGCGTTGGCACAGGTTTGCTGCAGAATCAACATCTTTTTCTAACACGATCTTCGGCCGCAAACGTTGATTCACCGCGTTCTTTGTTGGCAAGTACAGGGGAAGGTGACTGAGTTGGTGTTCCTGAGCTCTTGTTTCGTTTATCAATTGAATCAACTTGTTGTATGTTGTTTAGCCAAACACACGGACAGTACTGATGAGTCGTCTAGCTGAACGCACACATGCACAAGCAGTTCTCAGTCTGGTGCGTCAAATTACGGATGATGTCCGCTTGGACAGACGCTAATGTTTTAATGTGTTACTGTCTACCCACTATTTTGTCACATACGATCAGTTGGCTCCACTGGCCATGTGTGCGAAAGACTCCACGGCGGTAAACGACTAACAACCATATGATTGAGGGTTATCCGTTTTTGGGAAATAACTTGGTATACAGCGTTATATTTAGATTTATTCATGTTCTGCACAAAAGTATACCTAGTGGCGCTATTGGAGAGCTCGAGTGACTTTTTGCTTATTCTTATGGTGCGAAATTGATGCCTACGGTGAACTGGTGTTATCGTAAGTTTCTAGTTTGATGGTTTTTAAAGAGATTAATCGAACATTGCGATTTGCACAAAGATAATGCTGGTGTGAGGATCTGTCTGTACTTAGGAATCTAATTACCGCATGATTTTTTACTGGGCATTAAGTGCAGCCGTTCGCATTTTTCTTGTAGACTGATGTTTTACCCGATTTTCAATGACTTTCGCAATCACAGTTCAATAGTTAGTTTTACATACCACTCTGAGCCATACAATCGTCTACGAAACGGTACTAAAGTTTGGGGACTTCATTTGCAGTTCTTCAAAGCTTTTCGTGGGTATTGTTTCATTCGTTTGGAGCTCCAGTAACAAATATGTTCGACTGAACCATTTACTAGCTACATTTGTATCCCGATAACTTTCGCATGCACTAAATGATTTATATCTCCTAATGCACTATCAACGGACATTTAATCAATATCTCACAGGCTGGCCTTCTTCACTAACCAACTGGTCAGGATGAGTCTATGATGAAGGATTTCTGATAAGCCATTTACAGAATCACTTCTATTGCATCAACATTAGCTGCAGTATCAGACGAAGTAGTGTTATATCCATCAGAATGAACCAACGCAATCTTAATTTGTAGCACAGGGAATAAAAAAGACTGGAAACACAAATTACACAGTGGCATACCTATAGTTAGTTGATCAATAAGTGTGTTGCAAACAAGACCCACTTTAAGCGGCCCAATTACCTGTGGTGCATGCGATATAATCTTATCTGGATTCTATTGCAAAAAAGATGATTGTCACGGCCACCACTCAACTGTACGGAAACCGTAATGTAATGACAGACCTCTCGTTGGCCAGATGGAGTATTTGAAGGAATTAAAGTTCAAAGAGGAATCATCACCGAAAGCATATACGGTGGTCAAGACAAACAATCTACCCACAATTCCAATTTGGTAATCTTTCAGGACTAGTTAATACAGCAATGAAAATGATTGCGTAACAGAAGTCTGTACTGGATTCCGCTGTTGGTTAGCAAGCGCTACCAGCAACGATGGCTATTTCTGGTTGCTCAATGCTTTAACACTGGGTCTAGATTTGAAGATAAACGAGTGTCTGGCCGCAGAAGCTAACCGATTTCAACTATCTTGAGCGATTCTAAACATTGTTGGATTTATGTGATTACATGTAAAGCACATCATTTTGATTGCTAAAAGAAAAGTTCGTAAGCCTAAGAAACAAGCAAATCGTGTGGTCTACATGAATACGATGCACTGTCTTCCATTGCTCGTGAAGTAGCAGCCTGCTGTACTGAAGTTTGCCAAACTAAAAAACAGAGCCACATGTCTTTCTTCGATTTCTGTCTTATCACCGCCAGCACAGTCGCATTGTGTGTTCACGATGCACACTTACTCCGCTCAAATATAAACTCTTCTGTCTCTCACATTCGACTTATCGAGCTCATGCTCATCCAATCGGTTGTTACTCCTATATTCACGCTACACAGATGCGATTTATTTGCAATTTTTCAGTGAAAATTTTCTACCTGATATTGCCATTTCCTGCCCACAGGATAACAACATACTGACGTTGTGAATCTGATCTCTTGTACAGTGGTCTGTGAAATTACTAATCCTGTAGTCTTTGGGGTGATTGATTCAGTTTTTCTTACTGCGGACCTCTGCACTACATGGAAGCCAGAGTAATTTGCTTACTAGGCCTGTTTTCTATAGTGAATTATTTTTAAGTACCCATTGAATCGGTTTAGTTGAACACACCATACATTTTAGGCGCAATACGACGGTGTCAGTTTGATATAAATCATATGGACTAAAAATTCACTTTGAAGGATACGTCTGTCACTTTTCTTGAACTACTGAGTGCTAGAACTAAAGTGCATGCTGTACAACTCATTTTGCTAATCGATGTTTTCGTTTCGTGATCAACGCAATCTGCTCCCATATGTGGATATTTCAATGTTCCTGTGAGAAGTTCGAGAGGGACCTACGCGCCCAACACTTCATCATTTAGATTGCCCCCTCCCTCATAAAAGGTACGTCATTCCGCGAATTAGCAGTACAGTTGATTTCCATCCCAATTGTCCAAACTAAATGCCATTCAAAATCGACGTGTGTCTGTTTCCGTTGAGGCGCTCAGCTTCATAAAGCCAACGGACGAACGTGTCCTGCTGCAAAGTCCGAGTGCCCGAACTGGTCATTTTCGCAAATTCCGTCGATCGCCAGCAAACAACAACCTCATCTTATCTCTGAATCTTATGGTAATAAACTTTTACCTTGCCAGAGAAACGTTCTTTCACTTCAGCGATGTGTGATTCAACCCTGTATGCTTTGTTCAGATGCACATACCGCATATTTTAAACGACCGGAAGTGATCTTATCCTTTCGAATAGAGCAAGATTTCATGCTGCCATTTACTGCGGTACCAGCTGACTCTATTCATGCCATCGGCTCAAAGCGCCAGCTCATCATTCTGCTAACAACTTTGAAAGTTTGTCTAAATGTTCTTCAAACATTGCAACGGACCCAATGGTCAGACGTTCAACCCCGGCAATTGTGGTAGTGTGTATTCATGTCAGCCAGTATAGAGCATTACTGAGAAGTAATGCTATGTAGGCCATAGAATTCCGTTCATTTGTTGGACAATGTATCTAATATTTCTGCTGAAAAAATGAAAGGAAATACTCGAAGATGTTCGTGGATTTACTCTTGTGTTCCTCCTCGGTGGAAGTTGAATAGAGCGCAGGAAACGTGCGAAAACCTTTTTCGTCCACTTCCACTGGACAGATGAGAAACCTTAAAAACCGTCATCAACAAGGTGCCTTAAAATGAAGTGACTGAACAGACTGAATGCTCTGAATGTGGTTACCTCATGGTGCTCACCGTACGAGTGGACGGCTCTCTGAAACGTTGTGCGGATATTCGAGCCTTCAACGAGCAAACTGTGATTGATAAAAATCATCCCGCTAGCTAAAGAGTAAACCGCTGGTCAAGTGTATTGCTAAACTTTTTTCCAGGCTGGACCTCCACAGTGCTCTCTTCCAGTGGTTTCTTAATGTGGACTTCAACCATTTAGTTGCTGGCCTCACAGATGACAGGTTGTTCCAGCACACAGTTCTGCAGATGGGGTAAGATTCAAATTCACCTGCTCAAGGATGATTTTAATTGCATTTGTTTTCTGGATTGCAAACTTATTCTGTGTTCATGGTTGATACCATTTCTTTTCGTACATCTGTTGCGTTTTCAAAAGACGCTCGGCCAACAAGTTGATTTATTGCACAAACTTCCGTACAGGTCATGTCAAAAACTAAACCACAAACGTGTACACTCATTTGCACAACAGACATGCACTCACATACGTTGGGTGACAGTACGTTGTCATTCACCTAGGTGAAAGTTCTCACACATCATGTACACACTGTTCCGCTAGTCTCATCTTGTCTGTCGTGTTCGGGGCTTGTCCTTTTGTTCCTGAATGTCCCCTGTGGGTCATACACTACTTGTGAGTAGTGTACTACTCACAACGAAACTGCCTGTTATACAACACTCCTCCCCCTTCTGAGGTTCCTTGGTTCCTTCGCATTTGTCGACGAATCCTCTCCGATCGACGCGGTGTTTCCTCCCGGATTATTGATCTTCTGGTTCGTCGCGCCGGCATCTCGTGCCACGTTGCTAACTCACTGGCGTGCACTCGTTTCGTCTCGCCGTCCTTCTTGATCGTGTATACTGGGCCTCGTCTGGATATTACCAAATACGGACCTTTCCATTTAGGCAAAAGTTTTCTTGATCCTGGCCCGCTGGCACCGGTGTTCCGATGGTCTCGATATTTCACCCGTTCTCCTAGGTTGAACATTCTAGTCTTGCCGAACCGTTGCCTTGCGGATTTCTCCTTTGTGCGTGCTTGCGATGCTTTCAGATTTCGTTGGGCTCTTTCTCTTTCGGTTACCAATTCTTTAGTGGAATCAATGCACTCTGGCCATACCCCAATGTCCTGATCCACCGGAAGTCGAGGGGTTCTACCGTACATCAATTGAAATGGAGATTTCTTCGTGCTCGCCTGCACAGACGCCCGGTAGGCCAATAACACTAGTGGCAACGCAGACTCCCAGTCTCCTCCTTTGGCTGATAACCATTCTTTGACCGTTCGGTTGTTACGCTCAGTTAGGCCATTCGTTTGTGGGTGATACGGCGTCGTTCGGATGCGCTTGATTCCCAGTTGTTGCATGCGTGTTCGAAACTCATCGCTTTCGAAGCATGGTCCCTGATCCGTCAAGATCGCCTTTGGTACACCGTGGTTTGCTACAATGTGCTTCATCACCATATCTCCCACCGTAGATGCTTTCTGATCCGGAACGCCAGTCGCTTCGATCCAACGGGTAAAGTGTTCCGTCATGACCAGAACGTACTGGTTACCGCGGGCGCTCAGTGGAAATGGGCCCATAAGATCCATAGACCAGAGTTCACCGATTTCGGAGACTGGTATTGGTTGTAAGGGCTGTTGGGCTCCCCGATTGTCGCTTTTCAGTAACTGACACTGTTGGCATGCAAGCACGTAAGTTGTCACATCCTCTTTCATTTTCGGCCAATATGCTCTTTGTTGCAACAGATCGTACGTCCTAGTGCATCCGGTGTGTGCCATTTCATGGCAGTCTGCCACCACTTTCCTCCTCAGTTGTCTCGGGATGACTACCACGCACGGGTGCCCAACGCCACGCTGCCATGTCAATACGCCTGCACTGTTTAAGCCAACTCTTTTCCATTGGGATGCGATTATTTTCAGCTCCTCATCCTTAGTATTTGTGGGGATTCTCACGCCTCTTGCCAGAGCTTCAATCACTTTCCGGAGGACCTTATCTTGACGTTGTAGGCGTACTAGCGTTTGTGGGTCCTGCTCCATTATTAAGCCGTTGACTCCAACGGTCACTTTGGGGAGTTCGTCGTCTACTTGTGGTCGAGAAAGAAAATCCGCGACGCAATTGCTCAAACCAGGCACATGGTTGATCGTGAAGTCATATTCCTGTAAACGTAATGCCCATCGGGCTAATTTGCCTCTCGGGTCCCTCGCAGTCATGATCCATTCCAGGGGTTTGTGATCCGTCTCCACGTGGAACTGTTGACCCAACAGGTATGGCCTCCACTTGTCCAGTGCCCAGACGATTGCCAAACATTCCTTTTCAATAGTCGAATATTTCTGCTCCGTTGGAGTCAGGACTCTGCTGGCATACTCGATTACTCCTTCCTTTTGCTTGAGTACTGCCCCAATGCCACGGTCACTGGCATCTGTTGCTACGATGAACGTTTCTTTTGTGTTCGGTAGTTTCAACGTCAGTTGTTGCTCGTTCATCGCTTGTTGCACTCGCTTGAACGCCCTCTGGGCATCGTCGGTCCATTCAAATTTCTTGTCTTTTCGAAGGAGTTCGTACAATGGCAATGCAATGGAGTGAAAATTTTTCACGAACCGACTGTAGTACCCCGCTTGACCCAAAAATTGTCTCAGGGTTCGTTTGGAATTCGGAGCCATGGCTTCTCTAATTGTCAGTATTTTCTCCGGGAGAGGCTTGATTTCGCCTTGACCCACCTTGTGTCCCAGTAACACCACCGATGATCGTCCGAGCTGTGACTTATCAGCATTGATCCGCAGTCCTGAGTTCTTAATGCGATTCAAGACAGCATCTATATGGGCAGCATGTTCCGATTCCGTGTTGCTGTATATTACGATATCATCTCCGTATACCGCCACATTATCCAGTCGTTTTACCAGCTGAACCATCAGGCGCCGAAATGTGAAAGGTGCCCCGGATAGGCCAAACGGCATGCGCTTGAACTGATACTGTTTTTCGCCTACCGTGAATGCGGTCTTCTCACGATCTGTGGGTTTAATTGGTACTTGCCAGTATCCGGAGCGTAAGTCCAAAACTGTGAACAATTTCGCCTGCTGTAGCTTGTCAAAAATATCAGCGACGGACGGTATTGGTACGACTGTATTCTGTGTTACCTCATTCAGCCGTCTAAAATCCACACAAAAGCGGTACTTCCCGTTGGACTTCTTCACCAGGAGAACAGGCGAGTTGTACGGACTGTTGGCTTCTTCGATAACATCCTCGCTCAGCATGTTCTGTATTTGTCTCCTCAATTCCTCCTCAAGATGAACCGGTATCCTGCGGGGCCCGTGAGGTCGAAATGTTCCGGTTGTTGGTATTTCATGGGCAATCCAGTTGCAAAATCCGTACGGATCATCGTCAGTCGTAAATACTTCCGCGTATTTCTCGACCGTGGACTGGAGCAGGGGGGCTGTGCAACTGGGGGTTTTAACCTTGCGTACTTGGTTGACGCTATCCTTTCGCTGTCCTATGAGCGTCAGGGAGCCATACTTGGTTGACAACTTCTTGAGCTTCAAGTCAATCACGGCATCTGTTGCAGCGAGGAAATCGGCTCCGAGTATCGTTTGCCTGGTTTCTGGGGACACAATGAAACGGTGCTTTACGATATGGCCGCCGATACGTACCCCACATTCTTTCACACCGTCAACCAGTAGACTATGACCTCCAACCGTCTTGATCATCATGGATGTCGGTTCTAGGTTTTGCTTTTCGGCACGAGCAATCAACGAAATAGCTGCCCCTGTATCGACTAAACACTGTTCTACCTCTCCATCAACTTCAACCCTTGTATGTACGGCCCCCTTCTCAATCGCTCCCATTACTAGTCGACCCGCCCAACAAAAAGAACAATCACGAAACACTTTATTTTTAGACCTCTGAGACCGCCGGATTGGGCAATCCTTCTTCCAATGTCCTTTTTTTCCACAGATGAAGCAGCCTCCTGGTTGATCGTTCTTCCGTGCTGCTGTTTTCAGGGCAGCTACATCCGCTGCGAGTTGCTCCATTGCCTTCTGCATTACCTCCAATGTCTTCTTGTCCGTATTGCTGTTTGAATCCACTGAGGCCACGGACATTACTGCCAACTCCCGTGTCACCTTCGCCAGATCGTCAAGGTCCATCGGCCGGGCGACATGGGCAATACGGACTTGGTCGCGAACCTCCATCGGGAGACCTTCAATAAACTGCTCCGTTAACAACTGCCGTCGTGATTCTTGATCCAATCCTGGCAGAGCCCTGTCCAGCAAACCTTGCAGAGTGGCGGCAAACACGGACGGGTCCGCTCCTTGTCCAAGCCTGGCCGCCTTGAACCGCCGCATGGCCTCCTGGCGGTCGGCCGGGCTGTCAAACGCAGCCACCAGCGTCTCCTTCGCAGCAACCCACTCCATCTTCACAGGGCCTATTCGCGCTACGTCCAGCACCGCCTTCGCCCTGCCTTTCACCAGCGTCCGCAGGGCAGCCAGCTTCCCATGGTCGGTCTTGACTCCGACCACTTCGGCCACGTCCTCCAAGTCCTCCAGGAACGTCCGGACGTCTCCATCTTCGAACCGCTGTGACCAGGGCATCTTCATCCTCGCGTGCGTCACGGCACCAGTTGTTGTGTCCGCAAAAGACGCTCGGCCAACAAGTTGATTTATTGCACAAACTTCCGTACAGGTCATGTCAAAAACTAAACCACAAACGTGTACACTCATTTGCACAACAGACATGCACTCACATACGTTGGGTGACAGTACGTTGTCATTCACCTAGGTGAAAGTTCTCACACATCATGTACACACTGTTCCGCTAGTCTCATCTTGTCTGTCGTGTTCGGGGCTTGTCCTTTTGTTCCTGAATGTCCCCTGTGGGTCATACACTACTTGTGAGTAGTGTACTACTCACAACGAAACTGCCTGTTATACAACGCTTCTAAACAGAATGACAAAGAACACTTGCATATTGAGTCAGACGAACTGTATCAACCGTTTGAATGCACAAAAAGAGATTTTCATGCAATTGAGTTCAGTTTTATTTGTCATGTTCTATCTGTCATATATGCCCATCTGTCGAAGGTAGTAGAGCAACAACTGAGGCAGCAGTAACACTTACTTTATTCAACTGACTGTGAGACTTCGCAAACACATCAGAACTGTTTGGATCATTAACTCGAATGAACACTCCTTTTGAACTGTTGGGTTGGTAAACAATAAATCAAAATGTTCTGTCATAAAATACCACAAGTTTTATTCATAAAATCACCTACCCTGTTTGATCAAAACATAGGGAAGCCATTTCGAGATGTTAACACTTCGATTTACACTCATCGGCTGTTAACATATAATCAACAGCCTGTATAACAATATGCCCGACTGTTGATCACTAAGCTAAAATATTGCCTAGCAGGCTCAATGAGGTCAGAGATTTCGGCCTATCTCTGAAGTCCTAATCGTTGGTTTATAGACTGAAATTAACAGAACAGTTACTGTGTCTCCTGCCATAATTATCAAGCAACCTGATCATCACTCACAAGCAGAAGTGGTCCACCGTTAAGACATGATAATTCGGTCCTGCCTACTTTGGATTCGGTGGTACACTGGACAACACGGTTGCCTCATGACAGTGTGGCCGGAGTTCTGATCCCGGTCTTGGCTGGGATATGCCCTACTGATGAGTTCTAACAAGACCGAAACTCGCGTCCACTGCTTCTTTTCAGGGGAAGCTGGAAGGAAAATCTGCCTGAATTCCAATGATGTGATCAAACATGGGTGATGTACAGCTTGGAGGTAACCAAAATCTCCTAGTACTCAGAAATTTTGTGCAACGTGCACAACTACAAGTGGGCGAACTGACCAGAAAGTGTTAGCCTTTAACATACCACTAGTACAATCAGTTCTATGACGACAGGATTGATTGCGTCACCGCCTTCCGTGTGCAAATCTGTCAGTTAAGTTCGACTGCTGGCAGATGTAGGTCTGTGGCTCAAACATCTTTTTAATTACTCATTTGACCGAACAGAAATACTAATGTGTAGTCTGGGATTTGGTTTATTTTCAAGTTGACCATCACTCACAGTTGATCGCAGCCTTCGCACCCAGATAGACTTTCCAACCAGCCTCTTTCGAAAAGAAGCACTNCATTCAGATTTGATGATTCGGTCGTGCCTAATGTGAGGTCAATGGCGCAGTGGTTAACACGGTTGCCTCATGATTGGAATGTCCGGAGTTCAAATCCCGGCCCTGGTATGGATATGCACTACTGACGACCTCTAATGAGAGCGAAACTCGAGTCTAACTGTTCTTTTGGAAACAAGCTGGCTGGAAAGTGTGTCTGAATGCGAACGTTGCGATCAAATGTGAGTGAACAGAAATAACCTAAATGTTATGTGACTTAATCAAGGGGGCTTGCAAAAATGTTGCACAGATTTAAGATTCGTATGTTCGTCTGGTGTTGTTCCGCTTTGCAAAACTATATCACAGCTTGTTACAAATAAAATAATACAACCGAAAAACTTACCACCACGCGCGCAGACGGTCCCTGAGCTGGTCGGATGGTCAGCATAAATTTGGTGTTCACATTTATAGGAACCAGCACAATCACTATATCATCGACAAGGCGATGAACTGAGAAGACTGCTTATCATAAATTGTCCTCTCTGCGGGTACATACATTTACAGTTCTCATCGACCAGTCAACTTGTGAAGGACACTTAATCAATAAGACAATATAAGTACTGAGTACGGTGAATCGTCATGTACGATTGTCCACTGTTTGGTTCGTGCACGACCCAAGGTACATTATCAAATTTCTAGCAGTGGTGTTTAGGGACTTGCACTCTCTCAAGTATTCTGAAATTGAGTAACATCTTGGAATGGTAACGCAAATTAAGATTTGTTAACCCACAAATCCACATGAATTCAACCCCAGCATTGTTGAGTTTAAGCTCAGCTAGCTTGTCACGTGATATCTGTGATATTCACATGCTATTGGTTCATCAGATATCATTTTTCTCTGAGATGTTATTGTCAACTCACCGTTAAAGCTAATATGAAAAACACTGAAATAATTTGTACAACAGAATGTGAACAACTAACTGGTGATACACATTTCACCTACATGGACATTAGTTCTCCTATCTTCCTACTTATGGGAAATGAGTGCTGACCACCAGTTGAAGAGTTTTTGTTATAAGATTTGTTTAGATAACATCTGAAACATCCACTCACAACGATTTATTATCATAACTAGGAATTTGCTATGTTTAAAACTGAAGAACTGATGCTCTCTAGATTTTGGTAACCATATCATAAAAGTGATAGTCATGTTTGTCAGAACGACCGCAATAAACACAGTCACTCCTGGCAAAATAGACTAATGGTTTGCATCAACATAAGCAATATAAACGCGAAATGTTGAAGGTAAATTGTGAGAACGACCTAACCGGTTGCGAGATTTCTGTCCGAGTAATCTGTTATCTTTTAAATCATAATGTAAGTCGGTTGACATCTCAAGTCTGCCTCTAAATTGGTAACCAATATTACGGACCTGCAGTTTGACTTGATCATGGTGAGTCAGAGAGTCGATCTTTCACTGAGACACCTTGAACCACACGTAAATAAAAGCTTGAAAACGTCCAGTTCCTATTCTTTCGGAACACAATTCTTAATCGAAGTACTTCATAGGGTTTCCAATGGCTATGTGATGTGGGTTCATCAGCATCCAGTGCACCAGCTTTCATGCGCAACATAATGACAACGGTTGTGCTTAACTTTCGAACCGTATTTATTCAATCACTGAACTGTGTACGTGAATGACATTACCGATAACAATCATTTTAACTTCACAGCTGCCTCGACGGTGATTACATCGTGCATTAAACAACACAGCAGTTGAGGAATTCAATTAAGCAAACGTTCGATGCAGCTGACCTCCGTGCAATCGCTCGGATTCAGAATTTACCGGTATCTTCAATCAAAGATCATCCTAGCGGTGCCAACTGTGTGTAACTGCGGAGAAAGTTACATAGATAGGACCGAGAAATGCCTGGGCTCCAGAATGAAAGAACATTTTCCTAATTGAGTACAGAATTCCGTATTACCGGAGAACGGCACTGTAGCTGAAACAAGTAAACAACTAGTTTTCTCAACCGCTATGCACGGCCTGATCACTGGTCACTCTATCGATCCATATTTTGCACTCAAAATCCTGTTACGCTATTCTAACTAAAAATTCTTACGGTTTGCTGAGGCAATGACAATCAATCGACTCAAGTCAGTTTTTGCGTTCAGAAACAACTATTCACGAACTTGACTCTTCCTCGGATTTAATAGTCTATCCTAACCCGCTTACTGATTATCCACTCCTCTAGTTGTTTGTTATAGAAACATCCACATGTGTTATTGTAAACTTGGTACTGACGAATCAATGCGAAATGCATGCGTCGAACAGTTTTCCTGTCCTACCTGCCTTTTTCAAACTGTTCAAGTGAACCAATTGTTTTAAACTTCGAAAATAGTTTGCTTTATGATATGAGTTCAGTTTTGCAATACAGGGGGTTCATATACCTTCTGTGGATGGGAGCTGAATAATTATCTACTTGCCTGTGTCCTAATACATTAACAAACTCAGTGGTAGCATACCAAGTTTTGATCAACTGTTTACATCTGGACGTCCAACTGTATCCACTGATGAGTATGGTCAGCTTGTCCTATAGCCTACAACGATATACGGTAGGGACTTTAGCATGTGGATAACGTCGGTGTACTCAGTTCTCCCTTAGTTGGCATACAGGTCATACTGGACAGGTTAAATAATATCGTTAGTTTGTACGATATACCGTTCACACTTTCTAGGTATAAAGCATTACTACTGACTTATTTTGTAATTGACTAAATCTGCTTGTTCTTAGTAGCTCATTTGAGATTGGTAATCGTTCCGACTACTTGGGTACCTTCAACTCATCAGACTGTGGTATCGCATTCGAGGTGGCTATGAGAATAGTGAAAGAAGGCGGTACTTTTGCTAATCTTTGTCAGTTGTGGCATCGAAACGATGTTAGGTTATAACGTAACGCGAGGGTATACAAAGCGTTCATATTCTTAGCCCTGTATTAAGGTTCAACATTGGGACCTTTTCCATCGGAAGAGGTATGTAATGTTTCGATATATATTCACCTATAGGGTGGATTTATTACTTGCGTAACGTGACAGTCCGTAGACATGTAGTTTAGAAGTCTACAAATTTGTGATCTATGTTGGAAATACTGAAATTGCACAGACTACGCTAATGAGCTTAAACGGACTGCGATTAATAAGTTATAGTACTGGAACTGGCGAAACCAAATGTAGCCTATGGTTAGCTCACCAGCTACAAGTGTAGAATTGGAGGATTAGATAGACCACACAATAGGACGATACTGCACAATACAGTATACGTGTTGTAAGTTTCACAAACTTCATAGCTCTTTATTCAGTGCAACTCTACTCTTCAGATTCGTTGCTACTAAGATGAACTGGACGCACAAACGCGTTCCGACTTATTTCTGCTAATCAGCGTAGGCCTGAGGACGTTTAAACTGGGTCAGGATAAGCGCAATAGACAAGTATACAGTCTTGTCTCCCCGGATCTATGAGAGGATGGTGTATATTTCAAAATGGAAACGCAATAGTCTGAACCCAAATCTTCTCAAATCAGTTGTTACGAACACATCATAATGCCGCAGTGAACGTGGTCACAAGATTGTGCCATGAGGATTTTCACAAATTTCTTCGGGAAAACACAAACATTGAAAGTCTTTTAAATCAGTTTTACTTTTTATCGTTTGTTTCAGTTCAAGTAGTTCACGTCGTAAAATTTTCACTCTGTGAATGTTTATAAAAATCGGGCGGCCCCCGTAGTTTTTTCACTGAGAGTATATGCTCCATTCTAGTAGTGTAGTCGTCATTCTACACTATCCGTAACCTTTTAGGAAACCAAAACTATCTCCATGATCTTATATGACAAAGTGAACTTCTCATACACAGCATCTCTGGTCGTGTACGATCTTCCACAAAGACACCGAGTAACGCGTAGCGATAAATAAATGATCTCAAATATTCAAAACAAGATTGGATCGTAATGCCACGGTACTATTGAACAAATTATCGAAGTGAATATTTAGACAACCTCAACAGTTTCGATCGACAGATCGTTTCCGGGAGATGGGTTACAATTTGCTGCTGAACGGGCTAAATATGAATCATAATCACATGATAAGACATTCATACTCAAAAGAGCTCTTCCGAGCAGTCAACAGGTTCAAAACAATGGGGATGAGCCGAGCTCCAAAAAAGGGAGTGCACGCACGATGACCGACAACTGGCTATTCGCACAACCATCAAATTGACGTGACAAAACAAAATCGTCTAGGTCAAGGTCCAGTTAACGTCCAGAAACAGGGGGGTTAAATGCAGAGGGGTGAATATTCAGGTGAATTGGGTCGGGTCGAATTTTCACATGATTGTGGTTCAAAAATTTGATACAGTCTGCACTATCAAAGCAGCCGAAATTGACTAGTACTCAGGTCTCAGCAAGGTCGTCCTTATTGTTTTAAAGCACGGCACACCTTGAAAAGAAAGTATATTACTCGATGACCCTCATGTTGTAACCACAGCGCAATAATCACTCACAGTTGTAGGATTGCGCGTCTTGGTGAACGAGTTGAGGAAACACTTATCCGCCGTACATCATTCCATTCAAAAGCGTAACTGTATCCAGGCTGACTACTATCGCGCCACCCAAGTCTAAACAAAGATTAACTAATGATTATGCATTTGCGAAAACACTGAACTAGTAGGTGATATTTGCAATCATCCTTAGATATGAGTAGTGTAAGCAAAAATATATTTTGGATAACGCTGTTCAGTTGATTGTCATTTTAGGATGCTGATGAGTAATCGGGGATTTGGTTTATTTTCAAGTTGACCATCACTCACATTTGATCGCAGCGTTCGCATTCAGATAGACTTTCCA